>CM075023.1:4350209-4412989 GCA_037576675.1 Pangasius sanitwongsei
TATATATATATATATATATATATATATATATATATATATATATATATATATATATATATATATATATATATATAACAAGAACTACATCATGTGATCTATAGGTTTCTGTAAGTGGTTACATTCATGACAGCACAATCAGAAGAAGACTGAAACAAGTATGGCTTTCATGGAAGGGTAGCTAGGAAAAAGCCTGTACTTTCCAAAAAGAATAAACTGAACATAGCGCATCACCACTAACACCTCATAACAACCTTCAAGCATGGAGAACATCAATGAACTGAAGCAATACTGTAAAAAAGAGTGGGCCAAAATTTATCCAAAATGATGTGAGAAACTTATAAACTCCTACAGAAAATGTTTACTTATTAGTTATTTTTGCTAAAAGTGGTTCTACATGTTAATAAATTATAGGGTGTGTTTATTTTTTTTCCCACATGGTTTCTGAGTGTTGGTTTACTTTTTGGACAAAAATGACCTCATTTTGAATACTGTTGTGTTTTTTGTTGTCACTTGAGGTTATGTAATTGTTTATACAAGTTGATGAGGACCACATTCAAGAACAAATTATTATTTAGGCTCTGATAAACAAAAACATAGAATTGAGGGAGGGTGTACTTTCTTTTTCCCATGACTGTAAATGTAGAATAGATGTGGGATGCAATCATTTGCACTCAGTTGTAATTTGGGAGATTAATACCAGCTTTAAATAGTATTTTCCTGTACTATAGATCTAAATGCATCCTTATCTACTACATCAAGTCTGGCATTAGAAGACTCTGATCTCAGACTGCCACTTTCCGGTGACCCTTTTTCAGGACTTCTTGCTAACGGCTTCCTCTTCTTGGCCAGAATGACTTCCTGGAAATTAAAACAGAATTTATGGCCGCAGAGGTTAAAGAGTCTTTCTTGCTTTGGCTGCATTTTACATTACAAAAGTGCGGATAAGGTAAAGTGATGTGGTTCTGATTTGTAGAAAAAAGAATGATATAGGAATTGTTTGTTGATTAAGTTGGTTAAGCTGGTGTGTTTGATTAAGTTGTTCAAACAGCACAAATTTAGTAACTGCAGAAGAAAAACAGCATGTGGTGAACTCATAAGCTATACACTATCCATGTATTCATCTATCGCCAATCAGGACACTATCAGTTTCACTTTATCCTGTCCACATTGAACACTTCCACTCCACCTGCTGTATCTGAGACCTTCTTATCCTGTTTTTATTAAGATGAATATCCGGAAGGTTTGGCCAAACGACATGCCCATTAGGGCTGCACAGTATGGTTTTCCAAATATGTTTTATGTGAGTGTTTTTATCAGTTATGGTACTGGCGTGGTTTTTTTTTTAAAAAAAAGGAAGAAACAGAATTACTTTTGGCCAAATTAATGCTGACTGTGTCAAGTTAATGCTGACTGTGTCAAAGATCATGTATGCAATGTAAGACATTGCATGCATACAGAAGCCACAAAGGCTAATTTTGTCCTTTTCGCACAGCCCTTGTTCCCATTCTCTCTCTCTCTCTCTCTCTCTCTCTCTCTATATATATATATATATATATATATATATATGTGTGTGTGTGTGTGTGTATAATTTTTTTTGGAATTTTTTTTTTTATTATCTTGCATATGTTTACTCATAATATTCTCACTGAATCAGTAATGTAAATTCTGGAACCTTGATAATCTTTAATTGAATCTTTAGTATGATATCTTTAATTGTACTCAGCCGTTCTGTCCAACATTTGAAACGTTCTCTAAATAAATATTTTACGGTTGGATAAAATGAGTATGAGGTTTGTTCAGATGGTAAAATTGACATTTATTTGAGGTTAGATGTCATATTTGCATTTCTATCGATCTCCCTCTCTCTGTCTCACTCACACACACACACACACACACACACATACACACACCATTCTTACCCATACACTGTATGCTGATTTGTTTATTTCTTCTTGAATCTGATCATGTATATGTAGAATTTGAGTGTTTACAGCTGTAGTTAGTTCTGTATCTATAGTATCTATATATTTTTAACTTCTTTACTTCTAGTCCTCCAAGCCGAAAGTGAGCGTGCCTTTGTCCGCCATTGTGGAGGTGAGGACCACGATGCCTCTGGAGATGCCTGACAAAGACAACACATTCGTGCTCAAGGTAGCATGACTTCATCCTTCTTCTCTGCTGCACAGACACACAATCTCATTAGTGTCTGTTTATGTTACATTTTATTGTTTTTGTACATAAAAATCATTTTTCAGTCCATAATCATATTTTAATTGTGATCACAAATTTTAGTTTTGTGAATTAATTCATCCTAATTGACTATGAAATTCGTGAATAATGTGAGATTTACATTTTTATGTCTTAACTGTAAATTTGAGTGTAATTGTTGTAATACTCAGTTTATGTGAATAAGGAGCATCTTGTTCTGGTTCAAAGATTTATCCATTTCTGGTAGCACCTCAAGATTGATTATTTTCCAATAACAGCAAGTGTTTTATTGCTCTTATACCACAGCAATTTCCTGAAAATTACAATTTTTTATTTATTAAAGAATGACACATCATATATTTTATTTGTTTATAGTTCAATTTAATGTTGTTGAACATCCACGAAACAAGTTAGTTCCTGTTATCAGTTACGTTATAGCAGCTATATACAGTTATTTCCTCACAAGCCTCTCAAATCTCTGGAAGTTAATAAGAGAAATAAACCTGTATAAACTTGTGATTTGCCTTGCAGCCGGCTCTACTTTCACAGCTGCTGTTATAGAAAATTAATCAACATCTTTTGACCAATCAGTATTGCGGATTCAACAGCGCTGTGTTTAATATTGAGCAAAAAAAAAAAAAAGAGCTTATTGTTTTAGTTATAATCATTATTTTTGGAAACTGTGAGTACACCGTTATGTTTGTACAGAATTGCATCATAATTCCTTTATTTCAGCTCATTTTGCTTGTGTACAAAGTTGTCATATACACTAATTGATATTAATAACATTAAAACATTAAATTATTGACCATAGAGCTTCAATTTATAGTGTAATGTGGAAACTATTAATCTTTGTGGTTTCACTGGTGGTAAATAGTGCTGGGAAATGAGCCAGTCCTAAAAACACCATGCCTTTGTGCTCTGCCACAGGTGGAAAATGGCGGCGAGTATATCTTGGAGACCATCGACTCTCTTCAGAAGAACTCCTGGGTTGCTGACATCCAGGACTGCATAGATCCTGGGTAAACAGCAGGGATAAATATTTGCCTTTGGAAGGAAGGAAGGAGAAAAAGGGCGGATGGAGTGGGCACAGTACATAGCCATTGATCATAGCTGTAGCATGAATTGGTTTTGGCAGCTCTTGGTATGGGACTGGACACTAGAAGCCAATTTTTAAGCCTGAATAAATAGTATCGAGTCAAACCAGTGACTAATGAGAGACATCCATAGACGTCTGTCACTGAGCTAGTCTGGTCTAACTTAAATTGGTTCAGGATTGGTCTATTTTTGGTTGGTATTGGTCTACTATAATTTCAGTCTCAATTATATGTCTTTTCTTGGCCAATATTAAGTTTGATGGCTTCCATATGACCTTAATAGCCATCTTTTCTTTACATCTTTGAAAAATTATATTATAAATATTCACTGTTGGTAAAATCTAGACATACAGTTAACTTCAGCAAAGACTTCTATTTATCCTTTAAAGAAGCCTTGGTTGAGTACTGTGTTTACTAGGAATCAGTTACGAAACCTACAAAAATCTGCTTTTTTCGGGTAAACATTTTGAAACCTCAATTTTAAAATAAATGTATTTCAGCAGAAAGATGTGGAAATGTTTTTATTTACTTTTTAGTCTTGTCTAGGCTATCTTCCAGAAAAGATCAAGTTGAGTAAGATGCCAGTTTAACAAAAGTCAGTCTGCCTGAAAATGTCACACAGTGAATGTCAGACTTTGATCAAGTTTTTGGATAGCTACATGCTGCTGTGAAATGGAAATAAGCCTAAAATGTAGGTGCAGTTTCCTTTTTCACTCTTGTGGATAACCATAATTTAATGCTAGAAATTGTGGTTGAGATACATGCAAAAGAGAAACCTGTAGTTTCCAGAACTATATATCGTGGAAAGTGTCAGAATTTCACCAAGTAGAGTTTTGGGCCACCATACATTTTAGCAGCATTACAAAGCTGTTAATTATTCACTGCTATCTTAAGTTGCGTGACTAGAAAAGGTGTGGTGTGTATTTCAGGGACAGCGGCGATGACATCGAGCTCACGTCATGTCCACATGGCCAACCGTCCAAAGAATTCTCCATGGTGGCCTCCTGCAGCTGTGAGCTCCTGTCTGAAGGTGGGTTATGTCACTTTCTGACACAATTCAAAAATGTATTGAAAAGGAGAATGATTCAAACACAATTTATATTAATAGGTGATATTATAGCCTCTGTTTAGCCTCTGTGTCACTTGCGAAGGAGCCATATTAAGAAACAAGACTTTCTCATTGCCGACATTCAAAGTCTGCCTCGTAGACGTTCCGTATCCAGTTGCACACAAGTTCACCTGAGTTCAGAGAGCAGCTCATTAAGAGCCATCAGACTGAACATAGAGCTAAAATCAATAAACAACATTCTGGTGCAAGTCTTGTGCTTGCTGAAAGACAGTCAATGACCGCATAAAAATAAAGTCTAGACCAACTCAAATTCACACTCGTTACCTGTGTGATTGTTTCTTGTTCCTCTCAGGTGTACACCGGGGCCCTGAGAGGTCATGTGCCACAACTGCCGATCATTACAGCGCCCCTATTGTCCGCTGCAGGGAACCACCATTTACACAACACCCCTCTCACGTGCCCTTAGAACGTTTTCTGCAGCTGCCAGAGGCTCAGAGTACAAGTCCATCATCAGGTATACACAAATTGTACTCTTTATAGAATACCTGTTGATATGTTCCACCCAAATTTTCTAAAAAGTCATCACATTTTTATGATTTCATCAACTGAGCAGGATGTACGGTGGTCCATAAGTGCAAAACCAAATCAGAAAACACAAGAGCAAAACCAAACAACAACTCAAAAAGCGCAACAACAAAACCAAAAACACAACAAAATAGACAAAACAGCAAAACCAAAATGCAGAAACAACTGAGAAAATGCAGCAAAAAATCAGACAACATAACAGCAAAACCAAAAACATACAGCACATTAGAATATGCAACAACAAAACCAAAAACACAACAAATCAAACAACATAACAGCAAAACCAAAACGCAAATACAACTGACAAAATCTGAAAACACAACAAATCAGAAAACGCAACAACAAAACCAACAACACACAAATTAAAATATGCAACAACAAACACATAAAAAAAACACAACAAATCAGACAACATAACAGCAAAACCAAAAGGCAAAAACAACTGAAAACTCAACAACAAAACCAAAAATACACAACAAATCAGAAAACGCAACAACAATAGCAAAAAACACACAACAAATTAGAATATGCAACAACAAAATCAAAAACACAACAAACCAGAAAACATAACAGCAAAGCCAAATGGCAAAACAACTGAGAAAACTCAACAACAAATCCAAAATACACAACAAATCAGAATATGCAAAAACAAAAACAAAACACACCACAAATTAGAAAATGCAACGACAAAAACACAAATTTAACTGACATGCAAAAAACAATACCAAAAGCACAATAAACAGTGAAGAGTCTTTCTCACTTTTCTGAATAACACTTCTTAGGCGGTTTTTCAGTGTTTACATACTCATATCAATGGCATCCAAATTGGACAGAATGTTGCTATTGTGTTTTCTGATTTGCTGTTGTGATCTTGGTTTGTTATTGTGTTTTGGATTTGTGGGAAAATAGGTTTTAAGCACGCTGTATAGAAAAGCCAAAATTTTGAATGTTTGAAACTTTGAAAATTCGAAGGTCCAGGTCATATTCAGTCCACGAAGCAGATTTCCTAAAAAAAAGTTTTTTCAGCTAGATGACCCTTACGTAGCAAAAGTATTCTGAATTAATGCATGCCATATATTGCAGTTTATTTGGTTTGTTTTATTTGTCATAAAATGCTTTTTTTTATTTTATAATTTTAAATTTTTTTTTGTTGCTGAGTCATAAATGCCATTCAACTGGGCATATAGTGCACTATGTAGGGTGTACACTGCAATAATGTTTATGCTGTATGTAGTAAACAGAAGCCATTTGATATTCAGCCTAACTGGAGTCTTAAACATTCATGTTTAAAGATGAGTTAAAGGTGGGTTTTTACCTAAGAAATATAAACACAAACTAAATATCTGGTGTTAGCAAATAAAACAAATCTGAAACTTTAAAGGTTATAAAGAAATTAGTGATTTTCTATGCTTACTTGATACGAGTGCATAGTGCTGAATGCTGAACTACTGCTAATGCATGCTCTCTCTTTGGGAATATAACCTTATGGGCTCATTAATATTCAAAAGCATTTGAATGGACAAACTTAAGTAATTACAATGTAAGTGCAAATTTAAAGGAATTTGATTGGTGGTTTAGTCATTCAGTACATGATTTATACGCTGACGTTTTAAGCATGTCACAAAACTAATTTCACTGCCATGGTCCTGGTGGACAATCACTCAACACTAATAAGATCATCTGACACACTTCACTTGAGCTAATCAAGTATTGTTTTAGTTAAAATGGCAGTGAGGAAGGGTAAATGTCTTACTACACTCTTTCTTCATGTATTCAGGTCCTAGTGAACCTCCTGCGGACACGGAGGTGGCTGCTACTCTCATTGGTTACCCATGGTTTCATGGGACTCTATCACGCGTGCGAGCAGCCCAGCTGGTATTGGCAGGTGGAGCTCGAAGCCACGGCCTGTTCGTGATTCGCCAGAGCGAGACGCGGCCAGGAGAATATGTGCTGACTTTTAACTTTCAGGGAAAAGCTAAGGTATGCCTGAATTGCACACAACAACACAACAGAATTTTAGCAGGGTTCCCCATGACAACTCATCGAAAATGTTGTCAGATTTCATGTTGAGCAGAAATCCAACAAATCAGGATTTGCTTAGTACTGCATGCACTAATGTGTTAGGATGTAAGAAGTATGAATCATGTGATCAGCACTATCAGATCAGATACAAGAATTCGAGAGCACTGTGGTATAAGCTACATTATGTAACTGTTAGCTGTGTGACTGAACACAAATTTGTTCTCATGTAATCCAAAATATTTCCCATTTTGTCCCACTTTAATACGTTTGGTCTAATGTGCAAAAAAACAGGTAATGAATCATCTTAGCAAATAAGTATGGCAGTGAAGTGTGCAATTCAGTCCAAAATTTAAGTAAAGGTCATGGAAAGGTCATTATGATCATACTCTATGTAATGACATACCTTGTGTCAGAAAGAACATGCTCTGTGAAATGGTTTGCTTATTGGATAAATAGGCAGAAGGGGTATTGAGTTCGTTTTAAATATACTGCTGCCTTCTGTGTGAGCATTTATCCATAATGGTGGCACACGGCCACTGCGATCCAGATGAAATACGATCTTTTTACATCCTGCCGTCCAAGATTCCATCTTACTCCGGTGTCGCTGCTGGCAACCTGAAGCCTTCTTTCATAGTGCTGCCCTTTCTCTACATCTGAGAGGTCTTCTCTCTTACTTTCCCTCTCGCTAGTTCTGCATGTTAACTGATCTGGTCTGCATGTGGAGGTGGAATTTTCCCACTCCGCTCCTATGACCAGAAGGTGTGTGTGTGTGTGCATGTGCATGTGTGTGGATACCTGCTCAGTAAACATGTCACTATATTTCACGTCATGCAACTGTGCTGTGTCACCAAAGTATGGAAGATGATGATCATTTGTACCTAGAGAGATATGATATGATATGATATGAACTCCAAAGGCCTGGGATATTTAAGAGGCACATACGACTTCCCACTATATCATTTTACATTGCTAATAATTTGCACACTGTACATTTTGCCTAGATGTTGCTGAATGATATTTGCACTGCGCTGCAGTTTATTATGAGGTTCTATTTCAGTGATCTAAGCTTGAAAAACTCTAAGGTAGTATAATTCAGATTTATATTTCAGTAGGGCCTACACTTCAAACGTGACAAACTCCTGAGACAAAAGTAAATTTCTGACCTAGGGGTAAGCACATAAGATATCACTCCTTAAGGCTGAATAGTGTTTGTGTTTATAAGGTTCCCTCAGACTATACACATCCCTTAATATCATTTAATAAATAATAGATAAACTCTTACTGTATTGTGAGTAAGTAAGTAATAAAACATAACAGGGCATGGAGTTACAGGTAAATAATCAACAACAGGGTGGTGTGATGACATTACAATATCCTCAAGTGTTTTATTCTTATGCCACAGCAGTTTGCCAATGCTACCATTTTTTAAAACAAGTGTGTTAATATAAACCTGTGATTTGCCATGCAGCCTGCACTATTGTTAGAGCTGCTGTTATAGAAAATTAATTAACCTCCTCTGACCAATCAGAATCGTGTATACAACAGCATTGTGGTGTAATTAAAACATCTAAAAAGCAGATCTAGCTTGTATTTTCCAATACAATTTTTAGAAGGCTTTTCATATTAAAATACATTAAATCAGTTTCTTTTTGACTGAATAAAAAAGAATTGAAGCTAATAAATGACTGTAAGATTAATTATTTTTAAAAAATGATTAAAAATTACTTTAGCCGCTTTATCAGAAAAGATTTTATACATTAATCTGTCAAAAAAGAAAATCTTAAGTCTATTTTAAAATATTCTAGCAGTTTCTCTGATGAAATAATTGAAGCTTTGCACTGTCGTTATAAAAAGTGTTATAAAAATGTAAGTGTGTAAGCAGGAACTGCAGTATGCCGAAATTGTGAAATGTGACTGTCCAGTGACAATGTGAAACACATTTTCGAGTGTCACATTCAGCAACAAGCTCCCTGTAAGTTCCTTCCAAGTTTGAGGAAAACAATCGGACAGGAAGTTCCTGTTATTGACCACTGCTTTAGTACACACTTCTTCAGTATTATGTAATATGATACGCACAGTAACTAAAACCATTGAGCATTGCTAGAGTGTAATCATGTGCGTGGGTTGTGTTTCGGCAGCATCTGCGTTTGTCAGTGAATGAAAATGGCCAGTGCCATGTGCATCACCTCTGGTTCCAGACAGTGTGTGACATGCTGAGGCATTTCCACACTCACCCAATCCCGCTGGAATCTGGTGGCTCTGCGGACATCACGCTGCGCTCGTACGTGCAGGTGCAGCGCACTCCCTCAGGTAATACACACACACACATATGCACGCATCTTACAGTCTCTTATAAGTATTCACTCCCGTGAACTTACAACCTGGAACTGAAATTGACTTAATTGGAATGTTGTCATGATTATGAATCTACACAAAATAGCCCATAATATTATCTTAGAACTTATTTCTTTAGGATTGCTTTTACTTGATTACTTTGTTTTTTTGTTGTTGTTTTTTTGTTATTTAATTGTTATTAATAATTGAATTGTATTTTATTATTAACTGTTTTCTGATACATGCTTATATACACTTATGTAAAGCGCCTTGAGAGGCCTTTTTGAAGGCGCTATATAAAATAAAGTTTATTATTAGTATTATTATTATTAATACTGAATGAAATTAGTTCTATATATAATAGAAATTTATTTTTGCATTTTGTAAAGCCAGCTAGCTAATCTGACTGGCCATGTTCATAATTTTTTTTACTGCTAGTGCTAGCTTATTAACTTGAGATAGCTTGAAAGGATTTCAACATATTTGAGCTATATTTATATATATATTTGAGCTATATTTTTACATATTCATCATTTCACTGCTTAAGGATTCAGACAATGGATATGCATAATTTTTACTGCTAGATAGCAAACACAAACTGGGCGGACAGGAACCCTGAGAGGAATTCAAGTCATATTTATCAATATTCAATGCTAATTCTACCAAGCTAACAATCCTGACAGGATTTTTTAATAGGCATTGTAAGTCATAGTAACAAATGCTCTATATATCTAGCTAAGACTAACTACAGCTAGTTAATATGTAGTAACCTGACAGGATTTTTGAAAGAATTATTTAATTAACATTAATATTCATAGTTTTCACTGATAATGCTAGCTAGCTAGCAAACCAGCTAGCATATTTTTCACTGCTAATTCTAGATAGCTAGCTATACGAGCTAACCTGACAGGATTTTTTTGAAAGGATTTTTAAATAATGTTAGTATTCATTCATATTCATATTCTTCACTGTTATCACTAGCTGGCTAACATAAGCTAACCTGACAGGAGCTCTGAGTTTTCTTCTTATTTTTATTTATTTATTTATTTTGCTATGTTAGCTAGCTATTATGAAGTAATTTACAGGATATCAACATAAACTTCTTTGAGTGGAATTATAAAATCTTTAAAAGCATTGTGCCTATTCATGAATGTTTTTTCATTCATATATAGGCTGAAAGAATTGGCCACTATTCACACACACACACTTGCATTTTCTAATTTATATCCCAAACAGCTACCTAAGAAAGCCCACTATACAGGATGTAAAAACTTCATTGGTCATGCCCTACTTAGTATACAATGTCTTTGTCACTGTTGCCTTCTGCACAGCTTTTCCCACCATCCCTAATCTCTAATATATGAAAGGAGGTATTACAAACAGAGAAATTGGAGCTAAGAAGGGAGAAAAGTGGATCCTGATGGGGGATAAGCAGGGCTCAATAGCAAGCTGCGCAATGTGGTGCCATGATGGATGGGTGGGCTTGTTGTCTGACTGAGAGAGCAGAACACAAACTCACTGAACCTGTGAAAATGACCCCCTTCTCTGCCTCAGTCCGTTCACTCGCTGTTGCTCTTTCCCTTCTCTGTGCCAGTCTGGTTGCAGCAGATGAATACCCTCCATTGGGCTCTGAGGCGGCACAGAGCCCCTCTGTTCTCCTGCGGGTCTTAACATGCTCCGTCACACACACAAACAAACATTCAGATGTGTGTGCTCATGCTGTTTGTAAAAGCGCCATTAATATGCTGGTCTGATTAAAAGGAGTGTGTGTGTGTGGACTCATTTTTTCCACACACAGACACACACACACATCATTTATGAGCATCGTTACTGCATAATGGATGAAGGCATTTGTGGTTAAACATTTGGCTTTTTTTTTTTTTTGCTTTATTCATGGTGAACACTTTGTCTGACCTTTCATGAAGACATTCTTGGACTTTTTAATAGTTCTTGAAATGTCTAAGACATACTGTACTTTTGCACTTTTGCATAAGCTTTTTAACGTGACATCATCATACTTAGACAAGGATAAATAAATAGGGTCTTGGATCAAGGACCCAAAAAAGTGGCTAAACTAATAATATTACATGTTAGAAGATCACCATATACTCTGTAACCAATGCGTGCCTAGAGACCTAGAACAAGCTACTGAGCATCTAATCATGTTTTCATTGCAGACGTTCCCAACGTCGCCACTCCTTCACGGGAACCCAGCTGCCGGACCGAGGCAGCTCAGCCAAGCCTTCATCTTCCTGGAGTCTCGCAGCTTCCAACAACCCCTGTGCATGATGCTCCACTCTCCTCCAGCTCCTCTTCCTCACCAACAGCCCATGGAGGTCTCCGGAGCAGGAGCAACAGCTCTGAAAGACTGCTGGAACTCCCTGCTGGCACTGCAGAGGAGTACAACGACAATGACGGCACTCGGAGGACCAGAGCCGTGGAGAATCAGTACTCTTTTTACTGAAACCCAGCAAAACCAAGAGAACAACAGCATGCAGAGAGGAAATAAATATGATAATGACAGCTGCTCATTAAGAAACAACTTGTAAGCTTTGTTATTTGTTGCCAGCCTTTATTGAATACAGTATTTCCTACGTAAGAGATTTTCAAATACGTCTTCAACAGCAAAGTTGAGTTGGTTGGAGTCCCAGCTACTCTTAGGACCCAGACACACTCTTCAAGGACACACTGCATTTTCTACCTTTTCTTGTTTCTTCAGGTAACATGGCTGTTCGTGTAGAGAAGGAGTAGAATATACTCCTTCTTGCAGAACAGACATACTGTACATTTGATTGCAGCCAAATACCCTAAGCAAAGCTGAATTGTTGGTTAGAGAACCATCTACTAAGATCAGAGGTCCTAAAGCACCTTTCGAAGACTCACTACATCCTGTAGTTTCCAACACAGACTTTGAATTTGAGAAAGGAAGTATATGAATCTCACAAGGATATATATACACATCAGTAAATGCTTCTTAAGAAGTAAATCACCCATGTGTTTTCTCCTTTTCACTTTTACAACAAAAAAAGCCATAACCAAATGTATAAGGAAGTTGTTTGGAGTCCATGTAAGGACTCACTGCATGCCATGGCCGTTGTCTTAGAGAGAGAGGACGCATCCAAATTTTTTAGGATTATATAGAGGCAAAGATAGCTGAAAACAGAATATGGACCATTTTCAAAAGCAAAAGTGACATGCTGTTTTGTGACATGCATAGTACCCTTTAAGACTTAAGCTTGTTAAGGATTGAATCTTAGGTTTGGTCATTTTCTCACTACAGAGGAAAATTTCAATCAACACCCAACATCCCTAAAAGCAGAAGTGAGTTCTTGGCAGGATTCCCAGTCCCAATCTCTGACCAGAGGCCTCAAAGCCTGTTTTCTTTGTGTTCTTATCTTCAGGCAACATGGCCATTGGTTTATAGTATCATGCAGCCTTTCCTATGCAGTTGCTTGCATAAGTATTCAATCCCCTTTTGAGCTTTTCCACATTTTGTAGTGTTATGACCTGAAACTGAAATGGACTTAACTGGGGTTGTCATGAATCCACACAAAATAGCCCATAATATTGAAATGGGGAAAAATCAATATAGCAAATTAGTGTGTAGATTCATGACATATAATCTCATTTATGTCCATTTCAGTTACAGCTTATAACCCTATAAAATGTGGAAAAGCTCAAGGGGCGTGAATACTTATGCAAGACACTGTATCATTTAATGGTTCCAAAAGCAACATGGGAGTTGGGGAAGGACTGAAGTTTCATATGAACATATAAGAATGATAGATGATAGATTTTCAAATATGGATCCCAAAAAGTGAAAACGTGTTATTGGTTGGAGTCGTACCTTCCACCAGGGGCTCTGAAACACCTTTCGAGGACTTAGAACATCTTTTGTTTTCTTTCCTCACAATGACCATTGGCTTACGGTGCAATACACTATTTTCTATCCCGTCTCCAAAAGTGAAAGTGATGACGGCTGCTGCTCAACTACCCAGAGGCCCTGAAGCTCCCTTCTTGAACGTACTACATCTTTTCTTTCCATTCTTTTTTTTTGGGCGACATGGCTAGTGTGCCAATCCCGCTCTGTAGAGTTTGATATCATACGTTCCTTTTCCATAGAGGAAGCTGTTGTGTTGAGACATCTGCCAGCGGTTAGCCTCCCGCAAGCCATTTCCTGCAGATGCCTCTTGCTCCCACCTTTTTTTTTTTTTTTTTTTTTTTTTTTTAAAATGGCTTTTAAGAAGTTAAAAGCTGCTCGGCGAGATCAATTTCCCCAGAGTGCTCCACTTATGTTTGTGAAGCTGTTGATAGAACGTTCCGGACATCCTGTCCTTTGGGCTTTGCGGAGATAGCTTCCCACAACTTTGACGTGGGGTGAAGCGGGTCAGTCTCCAGAAGTAAATGGTTAGCAATTAACCCAACAAAAAAAAGCTTTCTGTTTTGTAAAATGGCGTAGCATTGATATATATCGAATACAAACACTATCACATTTCTTAGTGAACAAATCCAAATGCTGGCACATTTTTACCCATGAGTGTAATAACTCTTTGAAAAGTTTTTAACCCAACACAAGCTACCTATGTTATGTTTGCCATTAGAACTTCATTTCACATTGTACATATGGTAAAAGGCTAGAGTTATAACCTACTAATACACAGTTCTCGGTATTATTCGCCCTGTGCAAAGGGATTGTAATTCTGTAAGGACAGTATGTCAAAGCTAGAGGAATAACAGAAGTAATTAGTTAATTAATTGTAGTTTTTGGAGCATTGATTGATTTGATGTGCTGATATCACGATATCATTACCTAATTGATAGTGTATTTAAATAATGTAAAAAAGTAACACTTTTTTTTTTGTTCCAAAATACCCTACTGGAGTTTTTTCCAAATTAAACACATTCATTCATTAAGGAATCAAATAACAATTGTCTTTTACAATGCACTCAAAATAAAGTAGTAAAATTCAAGCCAAATTCGCACACAAAACAAGTCACCTCGCTTCTTCTGATATTTTAAAGATGCCATGATGACAACATTGTGTGCTTTGAATTTTGCGTTATTTCTCATAGGCACATGACTAATCGGAGTCTTTGAACCACATAATCCTAACTCTATCCTAGCTCTATGTGAGTATGCCATGAAAAACATGGTGGGACATGCTGTTATAGGAAAATAATCAATAACGAGGTGATGCCCAAAGTGAAGCAGAGTTACTGTTACAACTCCAAAGGTTTTTTTTTTTTTATTATTATTTTCCAATAACAGCACCTTCAGACTTAACGTTACAGGTTTACCTCTGACTGTTATAAAGCTCTGACGCTGGAGACTCCGTACAAAAAAAATCCTAAATAAATGTCTCCTCTCAGAAAACTTCACCATATCAACGACTACATGTTTTTAATCCGTTCATATGGAGTGTCTGCCATACAAGTCCCTGTGTAAGTTGTTGCTATAGAAACAACAACATATTAGAAAAAGTGCATTAATATAACCCTTGCAGCTGGAACTATTATCAGAGCTGCTGTTTTAGAAAATTAATCAACACTAATTCTGACCAGTCGGAATCAAGTATTCATACAGCGCTGTGGTAGATTACAACATAAATGACAGGAATGTCCCATAAGTTTGTTCAGGAATTCGACTCACCACACACACACCCACACACAAACACACACTCTTGGTTTAAAAGTAGGCAGACAGGGAGGAAAAGTCACAGAGCCACATGTGCCAATCTGAATCATATTTTTGAAACCTATTTATTTCTCAGCTGCTGTAAATATAATTTTCCTACAGAGATTTTTAGTTGTGTATTTTCACCATACATATTTTTTTTAAATATAAATAAATCCATGTGTAATCTTAGTTTGCTTATGTTAATAAATGGATTTCTGTTGTGTTTCTGTTTTTGTTTCTGTTCTGGTTTTCTTTTTATTTATTTCTTTTTGTTACTTTTTTTGGTCTGGCTGAGTTTTAATGAATGAGTTTGTGCAATTTTGTACAAAGTGATGTACTTGACATACTACTTTATATTTCTGTGAATAAAAACGGAGTGATCAACCTGTTAACAAATGATCTTGGCATCTGTTTTCTTTTTTAAAAAAAGGGGGGGGGGGGTAAACAGTGGAGGTGTGATCACAATTTTAGTTTTCTCATAAACATAATAAGCATTAGTAAGCTTAGTTATTTACAGCTAATGTGCTAATGTTGGACATTGACGTTGTCTTACTCGTCTGATGCTCTGAGGTACAACTGTGGGCTGCACAATGAATCATTTTTATTGCTCAAATTGTATTTTATTATCATGATTCAGTGATTTATACGTTTGAAGGCTATGTAAGGAAGAAAATATGACAGGACATGTTAATAATATATGAAAACAATCAGTGACGGAAGGGGTGGGGTGGTGTGCTGCGACACGCTCAGTAACTGTTACCACCCTGAAGCTGATTTTCCTACAACAGCATGTTTTTTTTTTATCCATTTATAGTTACATTTAACCTCTTTGTTGTGGATTGTCTGAGAAACAAGTGAGTTCCTGATATCACTTACATTATAGCAGCTATAAACTGTTGTTCCCTTACCAACTTCAGTAAGATAGAAAATGCAGCAGTGTTACGAAGAAACCTGATCTGAACACTTTTCTGTGTTGGAAAAACGTAAAGTTACAGCTTTGCCTCTGACTCTTATAAAGTGCTGATACTGGAGACTCCTTCTATAAATGCTAAATAAACGTCTCCTTACAGAAAACTTCATCATATCAGTGATTACACGTTTTTTAATTAGGAAATGTAACATATTAGAATGAGTGCGTTAATATAAACGTGTGATCTGGAGCTGGGACTATCGTCAGAGCTGCTGCTATAGAAAATTAATCAACACCTTCCGGCCAATCACAATCAAGAATTGAACAGCAGTATATCTGTTCATAATGAACAATGTGAAAGAAACAATGCTTTCTTGTTGGTTTAAAATAACATGCAACACCTCTGTGTTTGTACTGAAACTGGCCATGGAGTGAAATGATGGTGTTCATAACTAACGCCTATTTCCTAAAACATCATTTTAGGAAACTTATGCTATATCTTTCTCAGTAGATGCTCTGAAGACATTAGTGTCGTCCTCCATTTCCTTCATCTTATGCCATCTAGTGAGCATTTGATTAATTACAGAAGCCCAAAATAAAAGGTGTCGGGCTCAAGAACATGCACTCTTTTGAGAACTTCTGTGAGAAACACCATGCATTTTATTATCACACTGTACTTGTTACAAATCTCAACAATCATGACTTTTTTTTTTTTTTATTAACTTTTTGCCCAGTTACTATTAAACTTAAGATTAATAATAAATTAATAAACTTTTGAACAGGATGATCAGTGTAAATTGTTATTTTGTTTAAAGATCTTGTTTTTTTTCATTTAGTTCTGCCCTTCAGAAGCTATGTAAGACAATTACATTTCCCAGAAGACAAAATAATAACAATTTACACCAATCATCCTTTTTCAAAAGTTTACACACCCCTGGCTCTTAATGTATCATGTTGCCTTCTTGAGCATCAGTGAATGTTTGCACCTTTTGTAATAGTTGTGTATGAGTCCCTCGGTTATTCTAAGTGTGAAAAGATGGATCTCAACATCATATAGCTGCAGTTGGAAAGGGGCCAAATATGCAGAAGATGCTGGAAAAGCAAAGAATGTGCAGAACCTGGAGGATTTTTCTGAAGAACAGTGGGCAGTTTAACTGCTCTGGACAAACAAGGGACTCATGAACAGCTATCACAAAACATAAAAACAGTCGTTGATCATCCAGGTAACAACACAGTATTAAGAATCAAGTGTATGGAAACTTTTGAACTGGTTCATTTGTGTAAATTCAATTATAATTTTGTCTTGTGGATTATATGTAAATATCTTTTATGTGAAATATCTTATACAAAGCAGGACTAAATAAAACCCAAAACGCAATTTTTATGATCACTCATTTTATTTTAATTATTAACATTTTGAAGACTATGCAAGGCGTATATAAACTTAGGAAGACAACTGTATTTATTGTCCTGTGTATTTATTGTCTTGTCCACACTGTTTTGTATTTGCACTTTATGTAGTCTTGCATACTGTTAAGTGTTGCACCATGGTCTTGGAAAAACGACATTTCATTCCAATGTATACAAGTTATATAGAGGAGTGACAATAAAAACCCACTTGACTTGACAAACTTGATATACACATACACGGTAATCACATACTTTATTACATTATACATTTTTTACGCCACCATAGCTTTTATTCATTATCCTGAGATATTCCTCCTGTAAAGGTCATGAGGTTACACATGGTGTATCATAAAATAACTATTAGAGCTGATTACTCTAATAAATCTATTAATGTGCAAATTATGCAGTTGTGAACAGCTTTAGTGAGACAGGATATTCAAATCAGCCTGTTAAACAGTAGCTAAAATTCCAGAGACAAAATAAATATAACATCAGCACCTGATGCATTTTAAAGCAGATGATCCACTTGATCCACTTGAAGTAAACTGCATAACTTTAACAGAATAAACGTTTGGCTGCGTTCAAGGACCAAACCCCAAAACTGTTTGACACGAGTACAATCAGATCTAAGTACAATCAGATCTATCAGTTTCTAATACAACTGAATCAGCTGAAATTGAAGGACAAGGTAGTGGAACTCTGGCAAACACATGCAACTGAGCAATCATATACAATTTCCCAAACCCAAGAAAATTTTTTATGCTAAAAGAATTTATGATTGAAAGAAAAAACAAGTCGTGTGAGACATTCCCAGTTTCATCTTTCTTTGTGTGACAAGATGACAGGATTGAGCTGTTTATTATTATTAAATTATTAATCTCAGCTCTAAGCTTATTTGAATTTTTTTTATGTGACTTTAGTATGCATCTTTTACCTGGAGAGGTGCATGTGGTGTAAAGCATAGGTTCCCAATCCTGTTCATCAGAGAGTACCTCCTGTCCTGAACATTTTAACATTTTCTCTGCTTCCACCACACTCGAATCAACTAAACAGCTGATTATCAGGTGAATTCTTGAACTGAACAGCAGGGAAAACAGTGAAATGTGCAGGACATGGAGGGGTTACTCCAGGACCAGAGTTGGTTTCCTGTGCTTCCTAACACTAAAATCTACAATCTAAGGTACAAGAATGGTCCTCAAAGGTGCATTAGGTATGATTTTTGTTTCAGGATACAGTCTCTAACAGTTATGTAGGTGAATTTGACATTTGAATGATTTTTTTTAAAACTCATGCCCATGCCCCTATTCCCACCATGTTCACGAAGCTCCGCCCCTAGGATCTACAGAGGCCTGTAGAGTAAAGTGTCTGTATCATTTGCACATTAATAGATAAAATGCATTTCGGACCAGAAATCTGTTTTCCAAACAGGATTTCTCAGCCACTTAAAGGTGCAATAGTCGATTTTTTTTATTCCTTGCTTGTACAAATAACACTGGAACACAAGATAATAAAAAAAAAACTCATTAAGCTGTATCTTTAGCAAAAGTGTATCAAGTGAGTGAGAAAACTAGTTTGGAAAACTGAATTCCGGTCCGGATTGCTTGTTTGGGTTTGGATGCACCTCCTGTCAATCATTGTATAGATACTCTAGGGACCATTGCAGATCCTGGGGGCGGAGCTTCGTGAACACGGATGGATCTCTAACAGCCCATCCATCCATCCATCTATTTTCCGTACCGCTTATCCTACACAGGGTTGCAGAGGAGCCTGGAGCCTATCCCAGGGAACTTGGGGCAGGGGACACTCATTCACACACCACGGACAATTTAGAGATGCCAATCAAGCCTTCGACATGTCTTTGGACTGGGGGAGGAAACTGGAGTACCCAGAGAAAACCGAAGTAGCATGGTGAGAACATGCAAACTCTGCGTGCACAGGGCGGAGACGGGATTCGAACCCCCAACCCTGGAGGTGCGAGGCGCCTCCGTGCCCCCACAGCTAACTGTGACTAGAGTTCTAATCTTGGAAGAAATAAAAGTAATCTTAGCTGATGCACCTTTAATACACTTGTGTTAAGGCCACAAGTACAAGTATATAAATATATATATAAATATATTGCACCTTTAAAGAAAGTGAATGAATGGAAAATATTATGATTTCAGACTGAACAGAAGGACAACCCCTAAAGCCAGCAGTGCACCAACTGCCATCTCAGTCCCTTTTTCCAGTTTCCATTTCCGGAAATCCTCTTGTTGTGCCTGTTTTCTCTGCTCTCTCCACCGGCGCAGGATCTGCTCTCTCTCCAGCTGCTCGCCGTAATGCCCTCGATAAAAAGCGTCGAAGTCGAACATGGGCTTTCCTCCTGCGCCTGGGATAGACCCAGAGCGCCGGTGCTGCTGCTGATGATGATCCGGGCTCGGAGGATGTGCCGTGTCTTTACGAGACGGTCTCCCGGCGCTTTGGACGTCTGCCAAGCTCAGCACACCGCGATCATACTTCCTCCTGAGGTTGACGCTCCCCAGCACCATGTAGGCTTCACTGATCTCGGAGAACCGGCGCACGGCATCATCGCTGCCCGCGTTCCGGTCCGGATGGTAGCGGAAGCTCTGGCGGTAGTACGCCGTCTTGATCTGAGCCTGCGTGGCGTTCGGGGATACCCGCAGAATGTCGTAATACGCCGTCTTACTCGTGTGAAGTGAAGAGTTTTTGCTGGAGCTGTGAGACCGGCTGATGATCAGAGCTGCAGGACACCGCAGGAGGAGAGTGCAGTAAGTCCTGAGGATCTGTTTTCCGGTGTGATGAGCTTCCTCATTATTTTTCTCGAGTATCCTCAGACTAAAAAATGCCCCAGAAACGCCAACACGGGGACGACTGGTTATTAAAAATGCACGATTTGTTTTAAAAGGACAAAGTTTGTATACACCGGCTCCCACTTTCCAACTGACCTCCGCCATTACTGAACGGAATGTCAACATCCGGTAGAGAGAGACAGTCAGCCAATCAGAGCGAGGTCAGACCGGAAGTAGTTCTGACTACTTCTTCTTTTTTTTTTTTTTTTAAATTAACCCAATTTTTTTTAATTGAGTAAGGTCAACATAAAGATATCGTACAACATAATATTACCCAAAATTTAAATTTTTATTATTTTTAATTGAGTAAGGTCAACATAAAGGCATAATATAACATAATATTACCCAACATTTTTATTTATTTATTTTTATTTTTTAATTGAGTAAGGTCAACATTAAGGCATCATACAACATAATATTACATAATATTATCTTTTTATACTTTTCCTTGTACCTTTTACATAGTATACGATTAATAAAATAAAATAAATGGATATCCCAATCATGAATAATTTGATTTTTTCACCGACACAGTTCAGTTATTTTTCTAGCGCCTGTCTCTTTAAGAAGTTCCGTCTTCGTCGCCTAAAAGTTACGTCATCTCGGTCGGCCATGTAGATACATGTGTATATAGTGTTTTTGCTTGTTTTTTGTTTTCTATAGCAATAGACACCGCGTTGTTTTATATTTTTCTGTATTTAGTCTGATATTGTAATTCCCAGACATAAACATGGCTGCTAGTTGTCGCAGACCCGAGCACATGGCACCTCCAGAGGTGGTGAGTAGTCAGAGTGTAGCTGGAGCCCAAACACCTCCATGCTGGATATATTGTAACGTGTACTGTGTAGGTGCCATTATTTTAGACACTATGCAGTGAACATATGTAGGGAGTAAGGACGCATTTGGGATTCAGTTTTATGTCAGTAGCGAATACACTCAAACCATTGTGGAGTTTAGATGTCTATTTTATAGTTTATATTATATTATATTATATTATATTATATTATATTATATTATATTATATTATATGTTTTGATTGGTCAGAAGGTGTGGATTCATTTCCTATAAGAGCAGATATGACAGTAGTTCTGGCTGCAAGGTTTCAGGTTTATATTATAATTACATAATTCCACATAATCATAACTAATAATAAATGGTTTATTTAAAAAAAAAACCATTCTGTTATTTAACAAAGAAAATCATATTATTGTAGATGTGGTGAAGCTTTCCAACATTTATGGAAGGAGTCTCCAGTGTCAGGTCAATACGTTTTCCACAGCGCAAACGTCTTGCTTTCTGGTTTCTTGACAGGCTGCAATTTTTGTCATTTTAATTTCAAGTGAGAGAAAAACAGAGGCTGGTGGGGGAAATGACTGTTTATTGATGTTATATAACATAAGTGATAAAAGGAACTAACTTGTTTTGTGGCTTTTCCACAACATTAAATGTAACTGTAAATGGATTAAAAACTATGATATGTTATTCTTTAGGAAACAAAAAAAAAATCCTTTGTAAATTACTGTGGTATAAAAGAAATAAAACACTACACAAGTGATTTAAAGGAACTAACTCAATTCATGTATGTTCCACACCATCAAATGTAACTATAAACTGTTAAAAAAAAGTATGATTTCATTAATAAAGTAAAAAAAAAATTGATTGTTGGCAAATTGCTGTGGTATAAGAGGAATAAAACACTTTGGGAAGTTAATGTCAATCCGATGACTAACTCTACTTCACATCAGGTTGCATTATCCTGTCCAGTCGTTGATTATTTTCCTACTCTTTACTTATATTGCATTAGCTAATATCTTTTAAATGTGACGAAATATATGAAAGTTTTTCTGTGCTTTATAAGCATCTGACAGAAACAGTGTAGACTTGTTTCCTGTTTAATTTAACTAGGAAAAAATTAGATATACTATCTTATTATAAGTGAAAAAAATTTTTGCCTGTGAAAAGTTGATGCTGAAATCTGCTAGAATTAAAAAGCCACCCAACAATTGTAACATACTCGGTCTATAAATACACAGTTTCTAAACTCAAACCTTGCTTTAATAGCAAAGTGCTAGTTAATCTAATCTAAAATCTCTTAAATGCAGCCCCGCCTAAAGTTTACTTTTTGTATTTGCAGTTCTACAATGAGGAAGAGGCAAAGAAGTACTCTCAAAAGTAAGTGTCTTAGACAATCTGACACGCATCCCATCTCCGTGTAAGGCAAGTGGTTGACATGCTAAAGTTATGAGCAGCGGTTTTGTGTATCTGTAAAGTCATCAGCGATAAAATGCTTGCTGTAACTGTTACCTGCTGTGTTCTGTAAAGCTCTCGGATGATCGAGATTCAGACCCAGATGTCTGAGAGAGCGGTGGAGCTGCTGAACTTGCCAGAAGATCAGCCCTGCTATTTGCTGGATTTGGGGTATGTATTTGTGGTGTTCGGGTATCATTAATCCATTTTTTTAACACACATTACAGGTATAGTATTTTAAGATTAAGATTCAAAGTTATCGTCATTGTGCCTGACCTTCTGATCAGTAACTCAGAGC
The DNA here is from genome assembly GCA_037576675.1 of Pangasius sanitwongsei. Lineage (NCBI taxonomy): Eukaryota > Metazoa > Chordata > Actinopteri > Siluriformes > Pangasiidae > Pangasius > Pangasius sanitwongsei. The sequence continues at coordinate 4,372,916 of CM075023.1, forward strand.
CTTAACTGTTCAGCCACCACTGCCCTATTTTGTAGTGTTTCAACTTTCTTTATTTGTTCTATTCTTCTTTACCTTGCCAGTTTTTTCCTAGGTCAGTCTTTCTCGAAAAATACTGATATAGTGCGGAGAAAATGTGAACGTTTCTGTATTGCAATTAGCAGATGCAGAGATTAGTGTGCATATTACAGTGCTGTGTATGCTACAGTCTTCTGTTTGCATGTTCTTGTGTCTCTTCAGCTGTGGCTCTGGACTCAGTGGAGATTATTTATCAGAAGAAGGCCATTACTGGGTTGGTGTGGACATCAGCACTGCCATGTTGAGTGAGTGCCAGTATACACATCCACGTACTGTAATGATATTACATACAAGTAGTTCATTTAGAAGTAGTAGTTTTAGTTATTATTAGACTTAGATTATGTGGGGCATCTGCTCTGCCATATATATATATATATATATATACAATAAAGCAACATAACTGCAATATAATAACAAAAAAATAATATTTTATTTCTTCTTGGTTACATGAGCATATGAAATATTGTTTGCTCTTTTCCTCTGTAAGATGTTGCCTTGGACAGGGAGGTGGACGGAGATCTTGTACTAGGAGACATGGGACAAGGAATGCCTTTCAGACCAGGGACTTTTGACGGCTGTATCAGGTAAAGGGAAAAAACAACAACGATAAGCTGATGTAGACTCTTACACACTCTTACACAGTGTCCATTTAAAGAATTGGTACTTTCTTATGTATCAATAAACTGCCATCATTTATTTTTACATGACCAGGACAACATTTTCTTGGGAAACTTTGTGTTTGGCTATGATTATTTTTCTATCCACAATCACCGTCCACTAGGAACACCTTTACACATGCACATTCATGCAGTTATCCAATCAGCCAATTATGTGGCAGCAGTGCAGTGCATAAAATCATGCAGTTAGAGGTCAAGAGATTCAGTTAATGTTCACATGAAATATCTGGAAAATGTGATGGCAGTGACTTCGAATGTGGCATGGATGTTGGTGCCCAAAAAAAAAACAAAAAACAAAAAAACCATCCAGTGAGCGGCAGTTCTGTGGGCAGAAACACCTTGCTGATGTACGCTAACTCAAATAACCACTCTTTACAACCGTGGTGAGCAGAAAAGCATCTCAGATTGGTTAATTGCATGAATGAGCAGGGATATAAGTGTTCCTGTTAAAGTGAGCGGTGAGGCTTTGTATGTTTTTGAACCCATGTTTTTTTTTGTTTAATTTACCCGCAATTGGCAATTAAATGAGGAAAAAACGACTAAATCTCTGTATTCAAGGAATTAATTGAGTGCTTTATTAAAGTGCACTGCAAGACTAATTTACTGTATGCCTAGATTTGTCTTAGAGTTAATATTAAACAATGTTTATCAGCTAAAAGAGAAATACACTCACCGTCCACTTTATTAGGAACACCGGTACACCTGCACATTCATGCAGTTATCTAATCAGCCAAGAGCTCAGAATGGGGAAAATTGTGATCTCTGTGACTGTGGCAAAGTTGTAGGGCTGGTTTGAGTATTTCAGAAGCTGTTGATCTCCTGGGAATTTCACACACAGCTGTCTCTAGAGTCTACACAGAATGGTGTGAAAAACAAAAAAAACATCCTGTGAGTGAACACACATCACATCAAACCTTGAGGTGGATGAGCTACAACAGCAAAAGACCACATCAAGTTCCACTCTAATCTTCAGCTGTCCAGTAGGGGTTCAATGTTTTGTGCATACTGAAATGCTTTTCTGCTCACCACAGTTGTAAAGAGTGATTCTATGAGTTACTATATCTTTCCTGGCAGCTTGAACCAATCTGGCCATTTTCTTCTGATCTCTCTTATCAACAAAGTGTTTCCACCCACAGAACTGTTGTTCACTCAGTGTGTTCCATTTTTCACTCCTTTGTGTGTAAACTCTAGCGACTGCTGTGTGTGTGAAAATCCCAGGAAATCAGCAGTTTCTGAAATACTCAACCCAGCCCATCTGGTACCAATATTCATGCCAAGATCAACGTAACAGAGATCACACTTTCTCATCATTCTGATGAGAACTTTGCACGAAACTCTTGACCTGAATATGCACGAGTTTATGCTTTGCACTGCTGCCGCGTGATTGGCTGATTAGATAACTGCATGAACGTATGGGTGTGCAGGTGTTCCTAATAAAGTGCACAGTGAGTGTATATGTTGTCAGCTTCAAGTGTCTAATTAGAGTGATCCAGATTGGCCTCTTCTAGTTATATTTAGATTATTTTTTCCCAATAAAATAAAAACGCAGAAACATTTCCCAGTTCACTTCTACCAATTTCATACTTAGATTTTCAAATTCTAGAGTATTTAAGTTGAGCCCATTCCCTGAAGTGTAAGCAAAAATGTTAACAGAGGGTGTTCAGCAACCTTTGTACGTGAAATAACTGACATTTTGCCTATCATTGTCGTCCTCAGTATCTCCGCTCTGCAGTGGCTGTGTAATGCGGATAAGAAGACACACAGTCCTCCCAAGAGACTCTACAGCTTCTTCAGCACGCTGTACTCCTCTCTGGTAGGAATCTCTTACAGCTAACACGATACAGAGATTCGTTCTTGATTTGGAATAACATTTCTGGTCTATTTTATTCATTTATAGACAAGAGGTGCCCGTGCCGTCTTCCAGATTTATCCGGAAAATTCAGAGCAGGTGAGGTAACCTGGCATCTACAGATTAAATCAAGCCTATTTGAATTATTTAATTAAGACATGGGGGCATGTTGTTATAGGAAAATAATCAACACTTCCTAAAGTGATTTGTTCCTTTTATACCACCCTCATTTTTCACAGTCAGTGACTTTTTTTTAAAATTTTTTTTTTAAATTTATTAAAGAACAACACGTTGTACTTTTTATCCGTTTATAGTTATTTTTGCTGTTTATGAAATTGGTTAGTTCCTGTTATCACGTACGTTATAACAGCTGTAAACAACGGTTTCCCACCAGCCTTGTAACACGTTTGTAGACTTCGAGAAAACACAACGCGCTCCATCCTGAAGAATAAGAACATTTTTACTCTGTTACACAATGCTGACACTGGAGACTCCTTCCAAAAATGCTAAACAAACATCTCCTCATAGAAAACTTCACCATATCAACAATTACCTACATGCATGTGTCACTGTGAATTACTTGCTAGTATAGAAACGATGACGTATTAGAAGGAGTGAACGATGCAGTCAAAGAAAACTTCGTAGTCGTGACAGGAAGTGGACAAGGACGTGTTACTAACGCAAGGTTAACTTTGGCATCTCGTTCCAGCTGGAGCTGATCACAGCCCAGGCCATGAGGGCAGGCTTCACCGGAGGCATGGTGGTCGACTACCCCAACAGCAGCAAAGCCAAAAAGTATGTGCTCCCCATTTTACAACATACATAACAAACTCACTTGTTCTGTAGTGTCCGTGTGTATTTCTGATAAACTAATCATCCCCTGCACACTTCCGGAAGGTTCTTCCTCTGCCTGTTCGCCGGCGCGTCTGGTGTCTTGCCCAAGGTATGTAGTGTAATTCACAAAAGATTAAGCAAAGATTTTGCTTTAAAATATTAAGATGCATTTGTTTTGCTGTCTTTAAGGGTTTAGGGTCGGAGACTGTTGACAGAAATGTTTCAAATCAAGCGCAGTTCACAGGACAGAGGTAAGAAGGTAGTTTTTTCCTATAGGTTAAAATGAAATTCACTGTTTAGCGCTAGGGTAGAAACACGTTTGAGTTGTTATTGACACAAAAGGAAAAATGTACCATGATCCAAATTAGCATTGGATTTTAAAGCAAAGCTGTTTATACCAAAGCATGTTAAAATCACAGACCATAAATGATTTGTTTCAATTTAATTATTCATATTAATTATATATGTGAAGCTAAGCATTTTTCATATCTTTAATGCAAATTAAGTGATGCAACAACACTAAAATTATTTGTTGAAACCAAAAACTGAGTGCTGAATTTTTGTTTTTATTATTTTAATTTATTTTGCTTAGTTTCTGTGAATTATTTAATCAGTTCTGTTACATTTTTTCCTTGCATTGCTAGCATTCCTTGCTAAACGAGGTTAGGTTAGTTTTAACCACCTTTTATATTTCACATTACTATTGAAATGATTTATGTGTTAAGTGTTATGGTTTAGTATGATGAGTTTTATCCTAAAAAGGGAGAAAAACTTTTATCTGTCAAATTTCAACATTTTTATTCTTTTTGTTCTTTTAGTTTTGGATTTATTTATTTTTTTTGTGGATGTAATTAATAGTGGCTTAAATTTTGATACAGATAATTTAGTTAATATTTATTATTTTACATATTTTATGTGCATATTTTTATATGCTTAAAATATATTTTTAAAAATTGATTACTTATTTTGTTTTTAAATTTATATTAAATTATACTGTACATTTACTGTATATTACTTGCAGTGTAACATGCAATGTGCATTAACAACCTCATAAATCAATCAAACCTCAACATAACATAATAAACACGCATTAATCTTGATGTAGACAAGATGATGATTATAGTCAGAGGTCTTGTCCATGGCTCAGTACAGGTTTCAGTTCTGTCTTGTCCTGAATGGACATGGACCAACAAAGACAGAGGGCAGTAGTTCTGTCTGACTCTAGCCTCGTCCTGACAGATTTTCCTCCCTCTGACATTAACATAAATATTGTTTCCTAGACTGTTAATGTCCTAAACGGTGAGTTAAACACCACTGCTTGTTATGGAGCTTTAATTGTTGAATTAATGTTACTCAATGTTGTGTGTCCTTTCGTCAAACCAAAGATCTCGCTTCAAAAACTTGAAAGGCAAGTCCCTGAAAAAGAGCAAGGACTGGATCAAGGAGAAGAAGGAGAGGAGGCGAAGGCAGGGCAAGTACGTATCTGCGGTATCTTCCATGCATTTTGCAGTGGTGGTTACAATGTCTGTGGAAATCTCTAGACAGGTGACAAAACAAGTCCAGAAGCTTGTAGAGCTCCATGACTCATTAAAGCAGTTCAGGTGGCTCGAAGTGGCACGACACCTTACTCTGATGCCTAACATTTGTTATTTTCCTTTAATTTGTCATCACTGTCTTAATTAAGCTCTAGGCCTATTCTAGACTGAAACGGTTCAGATGGTGCTCCTCATGGCTGTTTCTATATTTATTAATGTTAATGATCTCATTTCAGGGAGGTGAGAGCAGATACGAAATACACAGGCCGCAATAGGAGACCTCGCTTCTGAAGAATATCGTGACCGATGGTCTGCCTCAGGCTTCGTCTTTGCATGTTCAGATGGACTATATGGACTAAACAAGATGGCTGACACTGTGGACTTGAGCGTGGAGTCTTTTCTGAACAGGTGCTATCTGATGAAATATCGTTAAAGTGAACGGAAGAAATGACTCTCATGGTAATATGATATGGTTTTAGACAGCAAAATATTTCGTACTCATTTTGAAGGCACGAAACTAAATAAAAATAGCCTCCCTTGCTTGTGTATTATAATGTTGCCAGACTATTAAAAGGATAATTCAAGGCATAATGCTTAATGAATGATAATGATTTATGGCTAGAATCACAGTTTGTGTTGCATTTTTGAGTGAGTGGCATTGTTTATGATTTGCCTCATTTTTTTCTTCTGGCTGAAACGAGAACTGTTTATGCGTTATTCTGTTATAAGATATTAAACAAACTCTGAGATGTTTATTAAAATTAGTTTTTGGTCTGGGGATCCAGCTCCAGAGTCCTCGGTTTGATCCTGAGCTCTGGTTTCTGTTCACCCCATGTCCATGTGGGTTTCCTCTGGGTTCTTTAGTTTCCTCCTATCTCCCAAAAACTGGTACGTGGATCGGTGACGCTAAATTGACCCCTAGAGTTGAATGAGTGTGTGAGCACATGGTGTCCTGTGATGTCCCATTCTGAGTGTGTTCCCAGCCCATGCCTAGGATTCACAGGATAGGCTCAGAATCCAGGATACACTCCAGGATTACTGAATATAGATGGATGGATGGATGAATGGATGAATGAATGGATGACTAGCCTAAAGAGCGTTACTAATGGCCTCCAGCAGAGGGCGCACTCAGCACACGCAACACTACATACTCCTCTACTAAATAATAGTCTATATCAAAATTATAGCACATTATATCACTTATAGTGGTGATAATTATCATAATAATATTGGTTTATTTTTCTAAATACTGTTTTGGATTTTAACTTAGCTTTTATCTGTATTTTAAAAGCAAAAGGCCCTGAAAGATCTATTTGGATTACTTATTTAAAAAATGCATGGATGGATGGATGGATGGATAGATGGACAGATCTGTAGATAGATAAATCATTTCTTATTTAAAATAATTAAACAAGAGATTGCTGGGCGATATATTTGGATTATTTATAATAAACAATCCAAAAAAATAAATTATATATATTTTTAAAAAATTATATTTTACATAAATAAATATTTTTTTTATTTAAAATAATTATACAAATTTTTTTAGAAGATATATTTGGATTATTTATAATAAAGAAATAAATCAATTTTAAATAATTAAACAAGATATATTTTAATCATTCATGATGTAAATCAATATTTGTATTTAAAATACTTATTTTTTTAATCCTGGAAGATATTTGGATTATTTATAATAAACAAACCAACAAATATTTTTTAAATGTAAAATAATTAAACCAATTTTTTAAAGAATATATATATATATTTGGATTTTTCATAATCAAACTCAATCTTATTTAAAGTAATAAAGTGACCTGCTTGCAAAAGGTTTCTGAAACAAAATCCAGTTTCCATAAGAACCACCAAAGGTTCTTCTAGGAACTTTTTTTTTTTAATGGCTGGTGCTGAATCCAAATGTTTGAACGACGGCGCGCGCTTACGCTGTCATTCACAGCAACCTCATACATCAGTCAAACATCAAACATTAAACATCAAACAGTTCGGCGGCTGATGACGTGTGAAAAAGCGCTGGGCGTGTCCCAATAATCTACAGCCAAAGCGTCACGTGACCGCACTCAATAACACGCCAAAATAATCGGCCACCTGTATGACACGCGCTGTTAGTACAGTGAGCCTGCTGTCCATCAGTCCCACCTTCCTGTAGAAGCAGAGCTGAAACTGGAGGAGGTGGGGAGGAAGAAGGGAAAAAAAAAAAAAAATCACGCGCTCCGGTTACGCGAGAGATGCGCGCGCCACCCTGCACGCTCCCACTCGTTACGCTCTTTTGCACAGAATTAATTTCACCAGGAAAACGGGCGCGCTGATTTTGCCTGGGGGGCTGAGGGTCGTCTCGGGACGTAGTTTGGCAACATGAAGGACCGCACGCACGAGCTGAGGCATGTAAGTAAAAGCTTTATGATTTAACGCCACTTTTATTGATTTGTTGTTCTTTCTCAAGTTGCGCGCGAGGTGTTGAGCGCAAGTGGTGTCAGTCTGAATCCAAGAGCACGAGCACGCGAGCGGCTGTGAATATGCAAGTAAAAAATAACTGATAAAAATCAAACAAGCCACACCACCTGTTTATAATCCAGTACAAACAAATGAGCTGATTTACGTTAGGGAGACCGTGTGATGGGACAGATGCATGCTTATTATTATTATTATTATTATTATTATTATTATTATTATTATTATTATTTTGCACACGCCCGCTTTTTACACGTTATCTTCATAGTCTGGTTTCCATGGACGTGAAATGCCAACAAAATAATAATAATAAATAATAATAATAATAAAATCACATCTAGACATGTGGAATAGTCCAGGACTGTAGAATTGGTTGCCAGATCTGAAAAGATGAAGCTGGAAGTGGCCTGATTTACGCGTAACGGCGCTCAGCGCGTGAAAATCTAAAATAAGAAAGTGGCCCCGGTGTGAAGCGCGGCTCCGGTTGCGCATGCTCCGTATTCCCGAACACGCTCTGCGCCTTTTATTTAAATCAGCGGGCTGCAATCTGAGAGTCCCAGCAACAGTGTTAACGCCAGGTTTGCCGACTTTCTGGACTTTTTGAGCAGAAAAATGAATTCAGAAATGAGATTCAGGCGAGGGGCATGGTGGCTTAGAGGGCAGCACTCTTGCCTTGCACAAGGGTTGTGGGCTCGGGTCCCGCCTCTGCCCTGTGAGTGTGGAGTTGGCATGTTGTCCCCGTGCTTCAGGGGTTTCCTCCAGGTACTCTGGTTTCCTTCCCAGTCCAAATTTAGAGTGCACCTTATACTACTGCACTGTAGGCTGATTGGCATCTCTGAATGGTCTGTAATGGGTGTAGTAGTAGTGTGCCTTGCAATGGGTTGGCACCCCATCCAGGGTGTCCCCTGCCCTGTGCCCCAAGTCCCCTGGGATAGGCTCAAGGTTGTGTAGGATAAGCAGTACAGAAAATGGATGGATGGATGGATTCACCCATTCTTGGGGTGACACAGAGGATAGCATTGCTGCCTCACAGCTCCAGGGTCCCTGGTGAATTGTGAACTGAAAGGGATGTGTGAATGTGTGTAACGCCAGTGTAGACTGGAGTGGTTTTTTTTGTTTTACACCCAGTGTTCCCTGGGATAGACACCGAATTCACCTGATCAGTGCTGCTGCCTTAAAGCTTAAAGTACCAACGGTTCCTGGTTCAATCCTAAGCTTGGGTTACTGTGGGTTTCTTCCAGGTTCTCAGGTTTCCTCCCTTTTCCCAAAAACATGCCAGTTGGTGGATTGGCTACATTAAATTGCCCCCTAGGTGTGAATGTGAGTGTAGTTGGTGCCCTGCGTATTCTCGCCTTGTGCCCAGTGTTCCCAGGATAGGCTCCAGATCCACTGTGACACTGACCAGGATAAAGCACTTACTGAAAGTGAGTGAGTGAGTGACTGAGTAAAGGCTTTCTGGATACATCAGTGGTCCTTTTAAGGTGAAAGATACTAAACGAACAAATGATGTACCCTTACATCAATGATACAAATCCAGCGACAAGGCAAACTTCAGTTTGGTACCTAACTAACTAACCAACAAACCACTTGATAAACATTATATGGAGGATCTCATACTCTAGCTCAAAAGCAATAGCCGCTAATTAGCATTAGACACACCGCATTACTATGAAAACCATTTTCAAGGATCAATTTTGGACCCCTGAGTCACAGACACTTTTTGTTCCCAATGGACCCTTTGTTTACTTACGGCCCTTAGAGTCATCCATTCAAAATGGCTGCCACTGATGTTAATATAGGTTTATAATATTTAAATTTCATGTTTAAATGTAATGCATCAATGATGGAAATGTTCCAAATGATATAGATTATACTAATCTGGTTCTATCTTTATCTAATCTTTGTATTAGTATTATTATAATTATTATTATAAGTAGTTGTTGTTCTAGTAGTCCTAGTCATCGTAGTAGGCGTAGTAGTATTAGTAGTCATAGTTGTTGTAATAGTTGTAGCAGTAGCAGTAGTAACAGTAGTAGTAGTTGTATGAGTGGTAGTCTTAGTAGTTGTTGTAGTAGTAGTAGTAGTAGTTGTAATAGTCGTAGTAGTCATAGTAGTAGTAGGAGAAATAGCTTTAATTGGAGTCACATTGGACAATTATTGTTTCACCATATTTCAATAATGTCTATAAGATCGAGAGCATCGAGACAGTCTCAAATGTATCATAAGAATGAATAAGCAGCGTTTATTTCCTTTCTAACCACAGACTGTAAACATTAACTTGACTATAAATTCCACATTTGTACAGTCGATTTTTATGTATAGTCACTGTTAAGTCCATCTGGTACATCCATCTGCTGTGTCTAGACGGAAACACGTTGTAACATTTTTATGTATTTGCTATTACGTTTTAGTATTTCACATTAGAGCGCTGCCCCTTCAGACCGCTGTACTTAATCACTCATATACCGGGCAACAGTTGGGCCTGCTGGAATACAGTTCTGCTAAAATAATCCAGCAACCAGGAATGCAGTTATAGTTGTTTTTTTTTTTTCGTCTACAGCATTGTAAGCTCATTTGAAAATCATTGACTGCTTCAACTTCTGTTTGACTGAACAAATATCACAACCGTGAGTGGAGTTTTGTCTCACCGATAAGGGGTCAGAAACAGGCCTGCCTCTGGCCTTTGGAAATTCAAACTCTGCTCTGCGGGAACCTGGCCACATATTGATTTTTTTTTAAATGACAGGGTGACTAATTTTCCTCATGGCTGTGGTTTGTTTTCATGCTATTGACTGTTTCGGGCAGAGCCTATTAGGCCTGTTTCTCCTGCAGACCTAGTGTGTGTGTGTGTATGTGTGTGTGTGTGTGTCTGCATTGGTGGGTGTGTGGTAGGTGGTAATGTGTAGGCTGCTGGAGTCAGTATGACTTTTCTCATGCCTCAGCTTATTGTGTGTGTGTGAATGTGGGCATGTTTTTATATTAGTGGGGACCAAATGTCCCAACAAGTGTAGGAATATCGGACAGTTTTGACGTTCTGGGGACATTTGACAGGCCCCAACAAGGAAACTGTTTTTTGTTTTTTTGGTTACTGAGGTTAAGGTTAGTGTTAGATTCAGGTGTAGCATAGCATTAATTAGCTGCATAAATAAGTCAATGGAAGGTCCTCACAATGGCAGTAAGACAAATGTGTGTGTGTGTGTGTGTGTGTGTTTGTGTGTATTTACAGGTCACAGAAGCTCTGAATGACCTCGGGTCACAGAGGGGAAAGGAAATTGTTGTAGAGGGCCTGTGAGCTGTAAATAATGTGACAAAGGGGAACAAAATGGAGTAATCTGATGGTGGCTTCCTGGGTGAATTGTGCCCAGGGGGGCAATTGACTCCTCCTCCTTCATAGCATATTCTTCACTGTAACCTGTCACAGAGGGGAAAGGCGAAATGAGACAGCGTCCAGCAAGAGCTGGAAAGACATGACGGGTGAAATAGATAGGCAGTTACAAAGGGTGTTAGAGACAACTCTGGAAAAATGAGAACTGGAAAAATTTTGACTGTTGCCTTTTGAAGCCCTGTCCACTTTTTCCCGCATAATTAGATTTGAATTATTTTCTATTATTTCTGTGGTGAGCTTGTGTCACTCCTGTTATGTTATATTACTTGTGTTATCCTACTCACAGATTTAACGCTAGTCACTTATGATATAAACCCAAACCTTCAGGGTTATATTGTATCATATTTGAAAATGCAAAGTTACGCACATGGAGGAGTCGCAACTAGTCAACTAAAATATTCCTTAGTTGCTGCTTTGAGGATGTCGCCTAGTCAGGGGGGTGGGAAAAACAGTGAGAAATTGAGAAATAAAGAGCAGGCTGATTAAAATATTTCAGACAAGATGAAGCCAATTCTTCAGTCAACTTTGTTTGCACATTGTTATTATATTTTCTTTCTTTCTTTATCACTTTTAGAGCACTTTTATCATTAAGTGTAGAGGTAAGTGCAGGACTGTTTTTTTGTTTTTTTAATTCCATGTTAATTCCACTAAATAAAATCCTTGACACAGATAGAGATACTATATATTTTTGATTATAGTCTTTACTTCATTGGTCTTTATAGCCTCATCAAAATGTCTGCATCCCTGAATGGGAAAGAAAGAGTTAACGTGTGTGTCTGTGTGTTAGACAGAGAGAGAGAGAGAGAGAAAGAGAGGCTAATATTTGTTTTAGGCACATATGGAAGCTCTCTTTCCAAATATAGCCCTGGCTATGAAACCTATTTAGCAAGCGTGTGGAACATCTGTCTGCGGCCACTGTCAATTATATTTATTCATTAGGTTCTGGTTTATAGTTGTCAGCAGGCATCAGCAGCGGCAGCAGAAAAGTGCTGCAGGTCATGCTGAGAGTAACGGCTTCCAGACAGGTGCTGTGAATCTTAACACCCTCACTGTTTAAGGTTGCTGTACCTAAACCTAAAGACATTTTAGCACCAGCTAGATCTCAAACGGTGCCAAATTTCAGAAAATCAGAACGAAGAAAAGTGAGATTCTAGAGCACACTATATAAGTTTGTGGGTCTTATTTAATCCCTTCCCTTCTCTTCCCTTCCCTTCCCAATAAGCTGTGTTAGGTGTATTAACACGAAGGGGGTCCTAACACTGCCTCATCCTTATATTCTCCAAAAATGACCAAGATATCCCCTAGGGTCTCAAAGTGACTGGCAATGATCAGACGACTATTCCACGTGAACAGATATAACACCTCTACTTGACTAACTTTATACTTTTATCTTTTATCTGAAGCCAGTCTTTCTGAATCCTTACCAGGGAAAGTAGCTAAGGCATGCTCTAAAAAAAAGTCACTAGAAGTCACAAGGTGACGTCATGTAATTTGCATATTCACTGAATCATCAATCATTTGAATATAAGGTGTTGCATGAAGAAGGAAGAATTTCAGAAACCATGTACTGTATATAGAATAGAATAGAATAGAATAGAATAGAATAGAATAGAATAGAATAGTGGTTTATCTGAATAGAAAATAATACTTTGTGATGAAGAACAAAGAACTGCACGGTAGGACAAACGATTGTGATCACAAATTGGTCCTTAGGAATACTGGTGATCAGTGATTGGTCATTGGGAATGGTGATGATCCGTGATTGGACATTGAGGAGTAATGGTGATCATTGATTGTTTGTTGGGGAACAATAGTGATCAGTGATTGTTTTTTATGACCAATGGTAATTGGGGATTGGTCCTTGGAAAAAATAGTGATCAGTGAATAGTCATTGGGAACAATGGTGATTAGTGATTGGTTGTTTTTGTGGAATAATGATCAGTGATTGTCTGGGAACACTGGTGATCATTGATTTGTTGTTGGGAAACAATGGTGATCAGTGATTGGTCATGGGGAAAATGGTGATCAATGATTGGTTGTTGGGAAACATTGATGAGTGATCAGTGATTGGTCGTTGAGAAAAATGGTAGGCAGGAAGACTTTCTGCACAGCCATAAGCAATTCATAGGTGCTGATGTGGTTTCTAATTGAATGACTTTCTAGCTTTAGAGGAGCCCATGTCTGAAGTTAAATCATATGCAGCATTCGTGGTCAAATCCTGGCACATCTTGTCAGGTGTGAATTAGCATTTTATTCCGTTGTAGCGTACCCACACACTCCTTTGCAATAAGCTTGAATGTTTGACTTCTTTTTTCTGCAGAGAGATGCTCATCTGTGTTTGATATTAAAGTTGAAGCCCTTCATTTGCAGCCACCTGATGCTGTCTGGCCTTCAGGACTTGAGCAGGTCTCTCACAGCAAGCAATGATACACTTTTACACTAATGTGTGCAATTAGGTGACTCACATCTTACTAAACCTGGTGGTATTGTTCCTTGTGCTTTGGATTTGAAAGCCTGTGTGACTTAACATCATGAATCATAATCTGATGGCTGGAGAAATCTAATTCCTCAAAATGAACCTTGAATCGATTAGATAGTGGCTCAAAATGTTCCTTCTTGAGGGTGTTCCTCAATAATATTTTTGGGTATTGTGGGTTTTCTCAGTATTATGATCCTCACTGTCTTTTCCCTACTTCTGAAGTATATAAGTATTCTCAATATAAGTATTCATGCCTCTTGAACTGGACTAAATGTAACTGTCATTATATCTAATGAATCTGCACAAAATAGCCATAACACTGAAGTGGGGGGGGGATCAATGTAGACATTTGTGATTGCATAAGTATTCACTCCCATTGCTATGAAATCAAGATGTGGAGCATCCACCATACAAGTACTGGTTGCATCAGAACTAACTAGCAAACAGGGGTGAATACCTATACAATGGTAACTTTTGCATTTGTTATTTGTGGAGGTTATTTGTGTTTGTTTTTTCGTGTAGATTCATGATATATGATCTCAATTATGTCCATTTTAGTTCCAGGTTTTAACACTGCATACTGTATAAAAGTTCAGTAGGGGTGAATACTTATGTAAGCCACCATATTAATTATTCTAGTTTAGTCATGAAATATATAAATGAAAATATTTTGCTTGGCCAATTTCCGTATGTTAATCTAGACCGAAAACATTGTTCAAACCCAACAAAACATGTTTTTATTGACCATTTGTTGCTCATTAACCTGAGGGTAAATTTTTGACTCACAAACTAGACAGTAGGACCTGTCTGTCTCTGATAGCCAGATTGGTGATTATCCTCAAGATGCTGCAGTCTGAGCCTCATAAAGAGTTCTTTTTGTTTATGCCAAATAGGAAATGGCAAGTGAGATCCACATTAGTGCCGTAAAAAGGAACGAACCAGATGGATTTGGATATAAACCACTGCCTTTGCTTGGATTCACTATTCAGTGTAGTCTAGCTTTGGTCAATCTTGTATTTGAAGGGCCTTGGTTTAAAGATTTGTGTAATTTTCTGTTTGTATTGCATTTAAATGTCATTGTGAATCTGACTTTAGCCATTATTTGAGAAAACTAATTAAAGCTGGCTTTATACTTTGCTATTTCATGGGTCTTATAAGATTATTAATTGTTAAGATGATCCTAATAAAATCTTCTATAACAGACTGAGTGATGACATGTTCTCCATATCAGATTATACAATGAAGATCCTATAACAGTAGACTTGCGGTAATTAAGAAAATTACTCTTCTTCTTACGTCATCGTTCAGCGTGATCGGGACTCATGTAGAAAACAAGGTTGCATGAACAGAAACATTGTTAAAGTGAACTTGTGGTAATGAGAGTGTGTTTTTCTGTCCATTTGCATGTTTCATTTCTGTTTCGTCATTGGCCGCTACATTATTTGTAGCTGTCCCGTGAGTTTTGCATGACGCTATGCTGTTGTATTATTGGCTTTTAGATGAGCGTCATAGCAGTGTTCACATTCTTGTGATTTTCATAAAACATTTCTGGACAGCACTGCCAGAACCAAAGCTTTTGGACATATAATGTGAGCACGCCGCATTATATATCGTAAGACTGCCAGTATGGCACAGTGGCTTAGTGGTTAGCACTGTTGCCTCACACCTCCGGGACTGGGAGTTTGAATCCTGCTTCCGCCCTGTGTGCACAGAGTTTGCATGTTCTCCCTGTGCTTCGGGGGTTTCCTCCGGGTCCTCTTGCTTCCTCCCCTAGTCCAAAGACATGCACTGTAGGCATTTCCAATTTGTCCATAGTGTGTGAATGGGTCTGTGAGTGTGTGTGTGTGTGCTATTGTGCCCTGCAATGGATTGGCACGCTGTCAAGGGTGCCAATGGATTGGCACACTGTCAAGGGTGTCCCCTGCCTTGTGCCCCAAGTCCCCTGGGCTAGGCTCCAGGATAGGATAAGTGGTACAGAGAATGGATGGATGGAATAACGCATTAGGAGTTTCACAGGAAGGAATACTTATGCAATCACAACTTTTATGCTATATATTTGCAAAAATATATTTTCAAACTACATTAGTTTTTCACTATTATGTGCTATTTTGTGTAGTTTCATGACATAATCCCAATTTAGTCCACTGGGTGAATAGTCCATTAGGGTGAATACTTATGCAAGGCACTGTGTATATTGACAGTAGGGACCAGTGTAAAGGATGAATATATTAGTATGTTGCTCTTTGTTTATTTTCACCTGTCTTTGTTCATCTGTATAATCCTGATTGCCTCCCACTCACAGTTTTGCTCCCGTATGCAAACTCCATCATGTGAAAGAGAGGCTTTTAGCCAATACGATTCTGTTCTCTGAATATTACGAAGCAAGGTCTCACAGTAGTCTCTCAGGATCGCTCTGTAATTTTATTGAATCAGAATTTTAGATCTGAAATTTCATTTGCACCGGTCAGCATTTCTTCTTTCACCTGCATTGTAACTAAAGGCTTCTAGCTGATCTTAGTTTAAGCAACTGCACAATTTATATACCGTATATCAATGTGTCTGTTTTTAGATTGTAAGCTGTGATGTTCAGAAAGAAGGTCAGTGAACTTGGCTAACCACATTAGCCTTGATTTATGTTAAACAAAAATACAAGCTATCACAGTAGCTGCAATTTGGTCATGGATTGACCCAACTGTTGCATGACTAACCAAGCTTTTTTTCTAATAACTGTGATATAAAACTGTAATGAATGATGATGAAATTCATATTTCAAAGGCATCTCATTCATAATAAGAGATAGAATCAACTTCAGAGATTCTATAAAGAGCATTCCTAAAGAATATTTTATTCCAAACTATTCTATTACTTTTTTTTTTTTTTTTTTTAAATGTTTTGTTTCCCTCAGGTTTTATTATGAAGCTGTACACCTGTAAAATTCATTCATCATCCATCACCATGAGGAAAAACATAGAGCTTTCAAGTTCTGAAGTAAAGACACATTAGACATTTCAGTCAATGTTACTGACCTCTAACAGCCACGGACTCCTCTCATGCGGCGCTGTCCTTAGAC
Organism: Pangasius sanitwongsei; assembly: GCA_037576675.1. Classification (NCBI taxonomy): domain Eukaryota; kingdom Metazoa; phylum Chordata; class Actinopteri; order Siluriformes; family Pangasiidae; genus Pangasius; species Pangasius sanitwongsei. The sequence continues at coordinate 4,389,289 of CM075023.1, forward strand.
TTTTAACATGACAGGTTTATTAATATTGGAATGCATTCAAATACTAAAGTGAGCTATGTTATTAAAATACAGAATACAATAATCGATTGAAGCTTAAGAGGAAATTGATATTCAGTAAGAAGTAGGTCAGTGAACTAGGTCAGTATTGGAATACAGCCTTGATTTTGACAGATTTATAGGTGTGAAAGTTCCTATAATATTATAGTAATATATTCCTATAAAATATATATATATATATATATATATATATATATATATATATATATATATATATATATATATAAAATATTTTACACAATATTTTAGGGCACTTTCACACCTATACATTTTTCTGAGTCTGAATCAGAGCGAAATTGAACTTTTAGTTTTGTTTGCTATTTGGTTCGACACTGCACGTAGTTAAACAAACCAAAACGGAAAAAAAAATCTTAGCATTTAGGGCTGAAAACGCACACTTTAACCTCTTTCATTGATTGGACACAAATATGGTGATGGAAAAGGGTAAACACTTTGCTAAGTGCACATCACAAATCACAAAGCCACCCAAGCATGGAGAATATAGAGCCATGTTTAGATCATAATTAATGGATAATATAAATTATCTTATATAAAAAATAATAAACTAGTTTTATTAATTAAATCATTTAAACTAGTTTAAATCATTTTGCGTATCACATCAAATGTCACGAGGGTTGAATTCAAATGGACTACACATATGTATGTAAAAACAGCCAAAAAAAAATTAAGTAGAAATGCTGTTTTATTTCGTAGATCTCCAAAAACCTGTGCAGTATTCGGGATAGTCAGAATCAGTGCCTCTTTTCTGGCTAAACGCGACGCCAGATATCAGCGTGTGATACAGAGGGTGTTGGTATCTCTACCGCCTGAGCGAGAGACTACACGGCAGAGTGTTGATTGATGAAGATGCAAATGCCACAGTCGGTGGTCTTTTCTTTTTCCACAAGACAACAAGAACGTCAGCGTGGTGTAATTGGATTTGTGTCACCACACACTTCGGGGCCGGGCTGCAAAACACTGTGTATAAAACCCAGAGGGAGAGAGAGGAACGAGAGGTGACGGAGCATCACTCTCTCCTTGCTTGCTATCTGTCATTACAGGCCACTGCAGGCTTAATGACATTTTCCTCTCAGACTGAGGCAGAGTTGCTCCTGCGGGGAAAATAATTCCCTGTTTCCCTGGGCAACTAGATTACATGAGCAAAGTGAGCTGGCTGAGTGTGGCAGGGCACGCAGGGTGTAACGCTTTCACCTGGATATGTCCTGATATTAGATTTTGTTCTCACAATTGTATAAAATTTTATCACCGTTACTGACAGCATGATTTTCAAACTTTCCAGAATTCTTGTCTGATAAACAGAATGACTGGATTACCTTAACTGAGCAGGATACACACAGTTAAACTTCAAAATCTGATCCAAATCTGTCCAGGAGTACACAAATATTGCCCAAAAATGCAGTTTTTCCAGACCACTTCTTCCACATGGAATGTATAGATAGTGATGACATTTTAAAGTGTTCATAATTGCATAATATTGTGCGTGTTAATCATCACAGCATTTGTATTACAGATTATCGGCACGTTTATGGTTAGTAAAATCTTATCACCACATACCTAACAAAACATAACATATCATCCGATATCAATATCTAGATAATTATTATATGTATTGCGTAATCCCTGATGTTTAATTTGAGGTCTCAGCAATATTTGTAGCAAAAAATGCATTGAAATAATATGGTTTAATATGTAAGGAATGAAACACTTTGGGGGGTGCTGTTGTAGGAAAATAGTCAACAACAGGGTGGTGCGATGTGGCCCGATGCAAAGCGGAGTTACTGTTACTATCTCATAGTTGATTATTTTCCTATAAAAGAATGCCCTGAAGTGTTTATTCCTCTTATACCACAGCAATTTGCCAACAACCGAAATGATTATTTGCTCAAGAACATCTACTATTTATCCATTGATATTGATACTTTTTGTCCATTTATAGTTACTTTAAATAATGTAGAACGTCCATGAAACAAGTTAGTTCATGTTCTCACTTATGTTAAAATACCTCAACAGCCTCTCTTTTGTCTCTCTCTAAACAGCTTTAGTTCTTACTGATACAAGATAATGTTCTCATAACTTCTTTGATGTTGCTTTGCGAAACCTGAGCAAAACTAAATATTGTGATGTTCAATGTGCTCCATAAGAGTAATTTTTTTTTCATATCACCAAATCAAATTAAAAATATTTTAAAAGAATGAAGGCATGAACGACAAAGTACTGAAATGATTAAAATTGGTAAAAATCCCAACAATTCCCATCCCTTTATATACTATATGCCGAAAAGTTTGTGAGACACCTGCCCATCACACCCATATGTGTTTGCTGAACATCCCATTCCAGATTTAGTCCCCTTTAGCTGTTATAATTACCTCCACTCTTCTGGGAAGACTTACGACTAGATTTTAGAGTGTGCCTTTGGGGATTTGTGTTCATTCAGCTACAAGAGCATTAGTGAGGTCAGACACTGATGTTGGGTGAAGAGGTCTGCTGTGCAGTTGGTGTTCCAGTTCATCCCAAAGGTGTTCAGTGGGGTTGAGGTCAGGGCTCTGTGCAGAACACTCAAGTTCTTCCACACCATCCTTGGCATCTGTGTCTTCATAGAGCTCGTTTTGTGTACAGGGGCATTGTCATGCTGGAACAGTTTTGGGCCCCTTAGTTCCAAAGAAGGGAAATTGTACGCTACAGCATACAAAGACATTTTATACAATTGTGTGCTTCCAACTTTGTGGCAACAGTTTGGAGAAGAATCACATATGGGTGTGATGGTCAGGTGTCCACATACTTTTGGCCATATAGTGTATTATACGGTTATTATATTGGACACAAAATGATGTTAATACCTTCAGGACGCAACAGCATGGACAGATATACTGTATATCATTTGGTTTCATCAAATATCAAATCGTTGCCTTAAGAAACAAAATTGTATTGTATTGTGTGGAAGCCTGAGGTTTCCACCTATAAGCAATTTATGACAGATGATGACTGTCTCAAATGGGATGCATGCTGAGGTTACTAGATAGATTCAGCGTATTTAAAAAAAACACAATATTATGATAATATTGTAACCAATAAAATGGTTAGACAGCTAGGACAACATCAAAACATTAACATCTTGTGTAATTTGCCATTTGTTGGTTATTTGTTCTCAGTTGGTAAAGTGCTGTAACACCATAAAAGCAAAAGGGATAAACTGGCAACGTATATGAAAAGGCTGAAAATAACGTAGGATGTGCATTGAAGAAAAAATAACAAGTGTAGCAGTGAGCGGGAGGCAGCCGCAGGTAACTCGGTCCATGTTGTGTGGGCCGTCTGCTGTAATGAGACTCGGATTGAGCTCAAGCCTCCTCCCTATTGTCTGCTGGCTTGAGAGAGAGAGAGATAAAGAGAGAGAGCCGGGCAGAGAGAAAGCAAGTCAAACTGAGAAGCATGAAGAGAAGGGCGGAGAGAGATGACAAAGGACAGGAGAAGAGAGTAGGTGGATGGAAGATAGCAGATGGGGAGGAGAAGACTGGAGATGCATTCAGCACTTGTATTGCCTCTCTCTTTCTATCTGCCTTGCTCTCACTGAAGATTTTCTGCTATATTTCATCATTAAGTCCACAGGGCACTCAAGTGAACATGGGAGAGATCACTTCACAGCTTTTACATCAGCAAGGTGCTGGGGCTTGCAGTGACATTTTATGACATTAAATGAGCATTACCAGCACATATTTGGTTTCTGAACTCATATTCCCAAACTGCAGTTTTAGGCTAGATTGGACTTGTAGGTGGACTCTGTGGTCATGGTGAATTGATCATAGCCAGTGATGTGACTCAATATTAATCATCATATATTAATGATTTGGGGGTGTTTTGTATTTCTGTCTTTTCCAGCTTCAAAGCTGTCTGAATTTCACTGTTTGAATATTCTTCTGACTTTCTGTCCAAATGTCTATTGCAAGTTATGACATAAAACATTCTACACATTTTTTTTTTAAATTAGACTTTAAAATTTACATGTAGAAATTTACAACAGACACGTATTCCAGACCCTGTTTCTTAGGCTTAAAGTCCGATTGAATCTGTTGAATCTATTGTACACACAGGGTCGTATTCAGAGTTGAGCTAAGCATGGGCAGTGAGGAGTTAATACCAAAATTGTGCACAGGAGTTGAGTGCAACTCTTCATCAGAATCTTAGTTAGAGACATTGCTTATATTAGGGGCCAGATTTGTTTATTGGAAAAAATTAAGAACACTTACTTAAAGTGAGCAGAAAGTGTTGCAGATACATGCTAGGTCAGCTTTATTTACAGTAGAACATGTGGAATTAGCAAAAACACGGGCATCATTTTATTAATTGGGCATCTCAATATATCAAATGAAAAGCATGATAAAATAGCTTATATCACACACATTATGATTTCATTATCTACTGTATATTTAGTACCTTGTGGTTTCATTAAATTGTGCAAACAATTACCTGTCAGTGCATGATATAAAAAAGTAAAATGCAAAATAATAGGATGTGCTGGATCAAGTGCTATTTTATAGGCTGCTGAGTAATGTTAAATTATTCAGCAGCCTATAAAATAGCACTTGATCCAGCCAAGTTTAAACCAAATTTAACCAAATGCTTATTTAATGCTTGCCATTTTCTCATTCATACAGTATATCATATTAGTACTTTATTACTTTTTATTTTTAAATTATTTCTTGCTTTTATGTTACATTTTACTGTATTTGACAGCATAGAAAAAATGTGATCTTTAGTCTGCATTTTCTATCCCACAACTGTTTTCAGCCTTATAGACAAGTGCTTATGTTTAAAGGTGGTGATCTAGATGCTACCGAAAAACTCATCTCGGACACTTCTACTCAAGAAAAGTCTTGGAACTTCGTAATGTTAATAATCTGAGGTAATGTTAATAACAGGTAATGTTAATAATCTGATTAAGGAACCCAGAAAATCAGTTTAAGTACCTGTGTAACTCAACTCTGAATACGAGGAACTTTCCCTGTGTAAATATTGACTTTGAAGCCAAGGTGAACAAGGTGAATGTTTATGTGAATACTGGGTAGCCTAAGAAATGTAAAATCAAGCTAAATATCACCACCAAGAAAACAGTGTTGTGGATAAACAACAAATCTCAATCTGACACATAAGAGTTTATGGTGAAATTGTGATATTTCTTCACCATAGTGTTCTTTGTTTATGAAGGTGACACTATTTCACCTTTCGTGATTTATGTATAGTGACACTTGTAGCGTAGCGCTTCTGATAATGTTCACTCTGTCTGTAGCAGGTAATCTTTCCGGTAATTCAAGTGTGGAAAAAAACCTGAATACATGAATGCAGAAATGTATAGTGCATTTCAGTAGGAGTAGGAGATGATTTGTCACATGACTTCTGTTATTACAGAGTGATTCATTCACTCATTCTCTCACACACCTTTTCCTTGAATTGAATTGAATTGAATTGAGGCTGATGAGAAGAATTGACAATAGCATCTGTAGAATGCTAAAAAAAAAAAAAAAAACGCCTCTTCAACAGCTAGATCTTAGAATATGTCAATACTTTCTTGCCATAGCAATCATTTGTTAATTATATTATCCCAGATTAAGTGCTGTTTTTTTTAAATGATATTCATTGTTGGTTCGAGGAATACTCTCTGCCCTTGTGTCTTCTCTCAGTTGTATTGATATCCTGAGCACTTTCTACATTGTAGATCAGGTCCTTTTTCCAAGGACTCCACAGACTTTTTCTTTTTTTTTTTTTTTTCCGCTCAAATTTGATCATTGTCTAGGACTCAGAATAATGAAGGGTATAAAGAGGTAATTGTGTTTCTGCTAGACTTGGCTATTTGACCTTGCTTCATGTTTGGTTTATACACGTCTTTCTTTTATTTAAGTTGTCCATAATTTATTTATTAATTTTTTTGGTTTTGTATTCCCAGAGTGTTGCCTCTATGTTGTTTTTGCCAGGACCTTATCATTATCTAACCTGCTGTGGTGAGAGATGTGTAGTTGGATTGAGAACCTTTTGTTGGACCTGGCTGTTTGACCTTGCTCCAAGTGGGGCAGAGGGTTCTAGTGGGCTAATTGACGAGTGAGTCGTTTCAATCTGTCGGAGATTGGCTCTGGGCGGAGAGCTGCTCTTCCCCGGGGTGCTGTACACCACAGAGAGGAAGTCACTGTCCTCTGAGGCTTCTTGCTGTCTCAGAGCTGCTATCCTACATGTCCTAAATAAGGAGATGAAGTAAATGATGCTGTAGAATGAGTCTAATAAGAAGCAAAAGTGATTTATCAGAAGTGGCGTATCTCAAGGCTCTTGTACAGGCGCCAATAAACACATATAAACTGGCCATTTGAGATACATTAATCCAGGAAATGAGCTCTGCACTGTCATAATTTATCTCTTGGTCTATACTACTCTGAGATGTTGTAGTATCATTGGTTTGAATGACTTTGTAATTAAGCATGATTAGAAACCATTAACAGTATTGCTCAGGATAGCAGTACTGAAAAGGTACAAGGTGGCAAATTGAAAACAGATCCATGAGAGACCCATGCTGAAAAACATGAGGATTATCAATGAGATAACTCTGCCATTGTGTCTTAATTGCTATTCTCATTTAAGCGCTTTGACTCAGGACTGAGATATAATTGTGTTTTGTAGTGTAATACAGCACAATTTAGTGGAATGTCAGCTGTAACGAAATTAATTTTAGCACTGATTGTATGTAATTAGTGCCAAAATGGTGGTCCTGTGTTTGTTGAAAATGTTGGGATGTTAGAAAACTAGGCTACCATTTCAAGACAAGTGTTCTTAATGTGGTATTGGTTCCAGAATGGGTATTAACTGAAATTTTTGTGAAATTTGTGAAATAACCTTGGCTTGTCTTATCAATTCGCATTGCACAGAATAATCCAATAATCTGTAATCTTTCCAATGTTGCTAATGATAATATGAGGTAAATCTGCCCTGTAACCTATATAATACACACATTGCATTGCTTTTCATTTGTGACATGTGGACAACGTGCCACACTGAAAAGCAAAGCCTTCACAGAGGATTTTTTTTTTTAAGTAGAATTAAACACTGACTTCATGTCAGAAGTGAATGTAATTCCTCACTGCATTTTATTCCTCTTTCCTCAGTTTGTTGCAGTCATGCCACATTGAAATGCAACAACTGTCCAATAAGAGCCTTAAGGCATACCAAGGGGTGGTGTTGTAATCAGAGAAGGGCCTGAGAGCACCTTTTTCCAGGAGGCGTTGCCTTTCGTATAAAAGAACGCCGTTAGTTACAGTATTTATCATTTTTTCACTGGTGTGATTGGAATTCTCTTCATAGTTATCTACTGTATCAGTGGGCTTATCATTTCAGTTAGCATCTAATGAAGTTCATTAATGAAGAAAAATAAATGAATCAATGTGCTAATTTGTCATCTGCTGCGATGTTCTCATACTACACCATATATTTAGTGCTATAGCTATCCATGTTCATGTGAATATGGAGCCACTGAACTGCAGTGTGGAACTTGAGGATGAGCGCCCTGGCACTACATCAAAATGTTTCAATATGCTAGAGTAGGTTTCACTAATTTGTTAACATTAACTGGCTATATATATATAACTTTTATTAATAATAGTGTGGTCCAGGTTGGGCTTCCCAATGAGACTGTTTTAGTATGAATGTTTTAGTATGCATATTTGATCTTTCCAGTATGAAATATATATCTGTCTTTTTTCAATTGGTCATAATTGAAGTGCAATGAGATAAAAATGACTACCATGGGTTTAGCTGAGCTCAGGACTGAACTGAAGGAAGATTAGCATGTTAGCGAAGCTTTATTTATTGACAGTAGATAACATGATGTTCTACAGCTTGTAAACTTACTGTGAACGTGCTTAATCTCTTCCTCTATTGATAAATGTCTTCAATTTGTTGTTAACATTAGATTAGGATCTGTAAGACATATCTGAACAGTTACAGCTCTGGGAACACATATTGACTACTTATAATCCTCAGCAGAGGCATTGTAGAGATCTGTAGTTGAGCTAATATTGGCTATTTGTCGTTATTGGATTCTTTGCAATACCATATAAGCTTGTTTTCCCTGGCTGTTAGGTAATTTTCCAATTTTCAGTTTGATTTATCTGAGTAGCACTGTGCAGTTTTTATATAAACTGTTTATCTGAAAATTGCATTATTGTAATTTCAATATCAATATCTTTCCCTGGTAATTTAATTCAGTGTAATATATTTTTTTTATTTATCTCTCTCTTTTGTTTTAATAAAGTTGCACCTCTACACATTTAGGCCTACCTGCATAATGGAGAAAAAGTTCCTTGCAGAGTTCCTTGCAGACATTTTTTGCATTTTTTCCCCACCTTTATTGTAAAATTGACTTTATAACTTAGCTACGAACATGTGCATAGTGAATTATGACCTAAATCTTATGATTATATATGACGTATGATGTATGATTATGATTAAGGTTATGATTCATTGTGACCTGACCAGAATAAAGTAGTTACTGAATATTAATAAATTAATGTTTAAATTTCGGTTGACTGTGATGTTGATGATGTTGAAAAATTTATTGAGCTAAAGCTTTCTAGTTCATCCCAAAGGTGTTCATTGGGGTTGAGGTCAGGGCTCTGTGCAGGACACTCAAGTTTTTCTACACCAACCTTGGCAAACCATGTCTTCATGGAGCTTACTTTGTGCATAGGTGCTTTGTCGTGCTGGAACAGGTTTGGGGCTCTTAGTACCAGTAAATGGAAATCATAATTTTACAACATACAAAGAAATTCTAGATAATTCTGGGCTTCCAGCATTGTGGCAGCAGCTTGAGAAAAGCCCACACATTTGAGTGTGATGATCAGGTGTCCATATACTTTGCCATATTGTGTACTGTATACTGTATAGTGTATAATACATCAAGTTAATGACAATCCCTAGCAGAAATACCACATGCATTTTGGTGCTCATATGTTTTTCATACATGATCATGTGACCACACGTGAACATGCATTTCACTATTATGCCCTGAAATTGAACATGAGAACTCAGGTGAACATATGTGATATCATGTGAATAATGTATGACCACATAAAATAATCATTTTTATGTGAAAAATACAAAAAATAAATGAGTAGTGAAAAATAAAACCACAGGCCCTACACGTGAACAATGTGTGAAACAAGTGTCGCGTGCAAATTCAAAGCCACATGTGTAAATTTCACACAACAATCATCCTATTATTAACATGTGAAGTTTGTTGGACTTTTCTGCGAGTGTGAAATGAGAATAATGGGAATCATAATACATATTCTTCTGCAGCATGATAGCTTTCCGAGTGAAATGTCCAGCAAACGGAATTAGAGATTCTGAAATGAGCACAGGTTATCAGAGGAAAAAAAAATTCCTACCAGGTTTTGTGCTCGTCTGTCTCGCGGCGTCTTGATTGAATAACAGGCTGCTAATAACTTGACCTGCTGTGCTAATCAATGCAGAGCGCAGCTGTAATGACTCACGGTCCACAACTTTTCATGAGCACCAGGTGAATAGAGCCAACCGCCGCTCACTTCATGTCATCTTCTGTATGGAGCCCAAATGAGACATTTTGAACCAAAATGAGGTTAAAGTTGTTTTTTTGTGAGATTATATAGTTTAAATGGTGCATAGTAATATGAACATTATAAGATTAGAGAATTCAACAGAAATCATCTTAAAAGTTTGGGAAATTCATCTCACTTAAGTTAATCGCAGATGCTTGTTTCAGTTACAGAGGCACCATTCACGCAGAGCCACAGTCTCCTGTTAGAAACACAGTTCAGCCAAAAAGGAAATGGACTCATACTGTCATCCAAGCCATTTTGGCTGTCTGAAGTTTTCTGTAGTTATAGTAAATGAAGGTGTGAGCAGCAGCGGCGCATGACCATATGTTTTGTTGAGGCGGGACGACGTTAATAACAACATAGCCTTGAATAAAATTAAGTCGAGAAGCTATCACAGTTAAATTATGCTATAGACTACTATCTAGTGACTTTTTAGAATAACAGGCAGTTGAGAGTTAGCAACACACGTACAGTCATCCACCTGAAGAGCTGATCATTAACCAGTATTGCCAGGTCTCAGCTCAACAACATATTAAAGGACCTGAAAAGACCCAAAACTTCGGACATTGGGAAATGGAAGCACATTTTTGTCAGCCTTTCTGTGGGAAACAAGATCACCGTGGTGCACACATATTTCTGATGTAGGGACATTATCCACTCCATAAGCTCCCATTCCTTCTCCCAATCTTTGCAACATAGTGTATCTTATAGTAGAAATGGTTCTGTGCATAATAGATACACTTTCTGAACTTACATTTTGTCTTTGTTTGTGTACATTTATTAGGTTTAATTCTGATTATTAAAAACAAACGATTGCTGAGTTTTTCAAACTAGACTAATTTGGTGTAAAAAAAAAAGAAAAAAAAAAGTGAACCTGGCAACCCTGTTATTAACTTCTCCTCCTTCATGCCAAATGTTCATAGACAGAGCATGGGGCAGCGTGATTCCTGTCCCAGTGGGCCTCATGGCAGAACTTTTTTGTTTTTGAATTATTATTGTATTCCTTTTTTTGCTGTCTTGATGTAGGATGCTGACTTTTGCACTCAGCTGTGTACTTATTTGCACTTGTAAGTCCCAGAAGTAGCAAAAGAAGCTTGAAATGTATTTCATAATTGGAGTCGTCTATAAATAAACTGCCTATAGATAGCGTGACTAATTAATCTGTAGAGAAATAAATCCCGCACTGTAATGTCATAACTTGTGTAAAACGATCCTGGGAAGCTCTTTTACATTGACATTAAGAGCTAATGTTAATTGGATGTTATTTGTCTCTCAGGGTAAGGAGAATGAAGAGGAGGAGGAGGTGGCAGTGGGCATGGAGAAAGGCTTCATGGATGAGTTCTTTGAACAGGTACGCTTTCAAGATTGTGGTGTTCTCTTACCTGCTCCACATTGATCTGGTTCCTGGAATTTAAAATTAGAGGAGTTTTCAGAGTTGTCACACACACACACACACACACACACACAGGTGGTATCGTTCAGTGTTTTATTAGAAAGATTGGATGGGTCTGCCTGCTTTCATCTGCACTGAAGCTTAAAATCCCGCCCGGATTTCCATGTGAAGAAGATTCATCAGCTTCCCACAGTGGGTTTAAAGAGATTTGCGGTCGAATTTCTAAAAGGAAAAGGAGCCAGAAGCTGCGATTTCCTTTCAGAACTGAGTTTATTCTGAGGCAGAAAATCATCAGTGGTCTGAACTTCTTATTCAGACTGTTTGAAAGGGTAATACCGTTACATTTGAGGCATGCTGACATTCTCATTTGCTTCCCTGTTTCACATTTGAAGACATTTACAATTACATTTATTCATTTGCCAGACATTTTTATCCAGAGATACTAACAATGGAGACTGAATTACATCTAAAAGTAGAGATAAAAGAGACCAGTATAGTGATACAAGCACATCCTTAAAATGCACTGTATTCTTACACTATACGTTATTGACTTCATTATGTAGTACCTGGATTTTTTTCTCCCAAACACTAAAGTTTAGCAATAAAACTAAACTGACATCACTACACAGGAATAACTGTTCGGTCTCAACACAATGTAGCAGCATTCTTGCTGTTTGCTGGCCATCAACTCTTTTTACCAGAGGCCAAAAAAATAGAATTTGCGCCAGCTTTGGGGGTGCCTGTGTTCAGCATTGAATTTATTTGTGATGTCACACTCCACAGTAGGAGTTAACGGTTCATATGAAAGTAGACACTCACGGCGTTAAGAAAAAAGTCTGTTTTCTCTCTGTACTAATGTTATTGTGGAGAGGTATGAATTGTTTACCCAGTGGGTGCACACACCCCTCCTGCTAAACACAGCAGCTAAACACTGAGTCACGATACTCTACACACAGAAACCCAACAGTGTCCTGACTAATCCTATGACAGACTTGTGGCGATAAAATAATTCGTTTGTTTATATTGAGTCGATCTTGGAATGCCAGTGTACTGTGAGAAAGGGTTTGAAACTATGACCTCCATGAGTGAATCTTTTTGGACGTATAATTGAAGTGAAGCAAATCTTTGTTGCAAATCTTTCAGATTTGTGCTGAATATCTTCTCCCTTTTGTCAAAGACCTGCTTCAAAATGATAGCGATCTTTTATCGAAAAGGTTGATTTCATACTTAACCTACTCAGCAAGGGGTATTCAACAAAAATTTCTAAGTTCAGCTATATACAATTCAGATAATCAACTAACATGACTGAATTGTGACATCAATTACGGTTTAAAGCTTAACCATTAGTTCATGGCATTAAATGAGACACTTTGAAGTGGTTTTGCTTCATAGTAGCCCCTTCAGATTAGCACCATGGACTCTGAACAGGTGAGACATATTTGTTTTGTCTGTGGTCTAATGATCTGCCTCCAGCTAAATAATTTACATAAATGCGTTTGGATCTGGTCCAGAAGCTGCATTGGTTCATGTTTATAAAACTAGAGTCATGACCAGACCTACGGCAAGGTTCTTCATATGTTTATCATCTCTGCTATTTTATTTTCCAGGTTCAGTACGTGTGTCTTTTTAAAGCAAAAAACAACCAAAAAAAATACGGATTATAGTATTCATGTTTTGAATGCACAGAAAATAAAATAATAGCAAAGTACTAAAATGTGAAATCAGTCCTTACTGAATTACAACCATACAGTACATACTATAATCCTTATGTTATAATGTTCACCACACTCGTCGTTGTATTTTATAAGAAAGAAAAACTGAGGGAGTAAATGCTAGCCAAACCAACGTTTTGTAATAGATGAAGCCAGTCAGTACTATATCACTGTTATTGATGTCTTTAATGAGTTGGCCTAAAGTTGTAACTCATATTTGGCTAAAGGCAGAATTCATATACTCAGAATGGAAAATTCATTTGACTAGATTCATATTTCAGTAGCGTTTGTAATCTGAGGAGTCAGACATTTCCATGTAACAGCAAACCATCACATCAGACCAAACGCATACTGAATGCATTAGGTGAAACTGTATCATATGTGATAACGCCACTGACATTTTCTGCTAAAATATTAGTTTTGTAATATAAAAAACATAACATAAAAAAATAACATAAAATAACATTAAAAAAATGTGCTGTTATTTAACAAAGTAAAATGTGTAATTGTTGATATGGGAAAGGTGTAGTTTGTTAGCTTTTTTCGTATAAGGACATACTGTGAAATGTTTTATTCCGCTCATATTTACCCCAGTTAGTTATTCCTTACTTAATATAACTAAGTGTAATCTTTTAATAATAATAAAAATGACCTCTGGGGTTGGGGGTTTGCATGCTCTCCGCGTGCTTCAGGGGTTTCCTTCGGGTATTCTGGTTTCCTCCCACGGTCCAAAGACATGTAGGCTGACTGGCGTTTCCAAAATTGTCCAGAGTGTGTGTGTGTGATTGTGCCCTGCAGTGGGTTGGCACCCTGTCCAGGGTGTCCCCCACCTTGTGCCCCGAGTCCCCTGGGATAGGCTCCAGGCTACCCTGCAACCCTGTGTAGGACAAGCAGTATAGGGAATGGATGGATGGATGGATGGATTTCTGCCTATCTGTAAGTGATATTTCATTTCATTGGTGTTTTGGGGCATCTGAAGTGTTAGATAATCATATTTGTGCCTTGATCACATCTCAGTGATGATGACTCAGCTCTCAGCGAAGGTGACTCAGCTCTCAATGTCCTGCCTTAGTCAGGAGGTTAATGTAGCTGGCATGTGAACACACACTATTACACACATCAAGCCCACGCTTACATCTGTACTCCTTGCAGTGCAAAATGTAGACGGCCACTCTCAACTTGATTTTCATGCTTGATTGGAAGCATCACATCACACATCTGGCTGTAATCTCAATCACTACCTTTTACTAGTACTATTTTACTATTCTGGAATAGTACTATTCTTTTACTATAAGTTATGTACCATTTTTCTATCGATATCTCCTACTGTAATGTTGAATTGTGTGGTTAGTGTTAACCAGCAAAATTATTTCAGACAAAGCTGATTATAAAAATACCATTATATTTTAAAGATATAGCATTTGATATGAATGTATCAGAGATTTATTACATTGTTCTACTAGTTAATTAATGGAATGGATAATTAGAACACTAGCTAGTTAGCAAGCCAGCTAGTTTGCACAATATGAATTTGTTCTAAGGGTGTATCTGTGTCTGCTTAGGTATTTTTATTCGGAATTTAAACTGAAGTGGGCGTGGACTAAAATGAAAATCTGATTTTTTTTTTTTTAACTGTTATTATTTTTCTTTGTACTTGCCTGCAATACTTTCTATATTTCCCAAAATATCAACAAACTAATAGCTCAGTTAAACCATCACTACCCTGACCAGGCAGTTACTAAGGATGCTGTAAATGCATTAACATGAATGTGGTCTTTCTTTATCCAGAAGCCTCATATCTGATCCGACGCTTGTATCCGCATTGTTGCTTCCCATGGGATCCCAGTGCCCATGCACACCTCTACTCTCAGCCAGATGCCCTGTGGACATTTCCGGCAAGCTTTCTAAAACACCTGCACCTCATATTCACATCTGTATTTGTAACACATTATCAGTTTATTCTGAATAATGTATTTGTATTTGGTTACATCCCTTCTTTGTTGAAAAGAAACATATTGCCCTAGAAAACGTGTTTAACAACATTGTGCTTGCAAGTGTCCACTCGTGTGAATGTGCATGTATCTCATCTTTGCCATAAGGAGAAGTCGTAAGGCGAAGTAACAAAAAAAAAAATACAAGGTAGAGGAATGGTGTTGAAATGACATGAAAGCATCATGAATACATTGTGTAGTGAAATAGCACCACATTAAGCCTTTATACCTTGTAAGAACTGCTGCTTCTGTCCTGTGCGCATCTCAGGATTCACATTCTCCTGTTGAACATCATTTCAACACACTTAGGACTGTTTGCTTTACATTTCTACACTTTTATACTGTAGGGATTTTTAATCCCACTATCCACTGTCACCCAGAAGAACTTCCCTTTTATGTCACATTCCTTTCCAGGTTCCTCATGTCGTCTCAGGGAGTTTTCCTTGCCACCATCTCCTCTAGCTTGCTCATAAGGGATTAAAAACCAAATTTCTGTAAAGCTGCTTTGTGACAATGTTTATTGTTGAAAGTGCTACCCAAATAAATTTCAATTGAATTAAATTATAGAGCAACATTGTAAAACCTTACAGTGTAAAAAAAAATGGTTTGTCATTCTTACAGTCTGTTCTTCAAGATTAATGTACTTGTAAGTGATCAGTGCAGAAATTGGCTTTGTAAGTGATCGGATTAATCACCTGCTGCCGCTCAGTTGTGATCTTGCGTTCGACTAAGGAAAAGCACTTTTGCTTGAGAATTTTGTAGCATTTCGGTGGTGTAATTTCACAATCAAAAACTAATGTTGCTTTTCCAGGATCATACAGAACAGAGTGAGACTTCCCTGCTCTAATGTGTTTTTAATGGGGCTGTTTAATTGGAACAGTCTGCCACTTCAGCTCATTACATTTCTTGGCAGGTAAAATCGAAGGTGGGCCAAATAAGCTTCTTATCGTGCACGATTTATTGCTGTTAGGTCAGCTGCCAAATGGAATAGCTCTCGGCTAGTGGAAAGGGTAGTTTGATAGGCAAGTATGAAAGATAAGCTTATGTTTCAATTACAGTGATATTATTATTATATTAGCTTAATTGAGAACATTATGTTGTTGCCTATACAGAGTAGTGTAATCTTATTAAAAATGAACACTGGTAAAGACACACTGACTGATATCTTTACACTATAATAGTGATATACATACTGTGTTACTATCACACTGTTGGAAATTGTGCTAGTGAACATTCCCAGTTCACCAAGAACATTCCAGAATAATGTTGCATAGCATAAATTTCAATGTGGAATTTGCCGTCTTGTACATCAGAAATACATTCATGGCTGCAGGTACTTGTGAAATAAATTCCATCCATCCATTTTCCCACTTATCCTACACATTGTTGAAGGGGAGCCTGGAGCCTATCCCAGGGAACACCCTGGACGGGGTGCCAACACATCACAGGGAATAATCACACACCCATTCACATTGGAAAATGCCAATCAGCATACAACGCATGTCTTTGGACTGGAGAGGAAACTAGAATACCCGGAGGAAACCCCCGAAGCACGGGGAGAACATGCAAACCCCGTGCACACAGGGAGGAGGCAGGAGGCAGGATTTGATCCCCCAACCCCAGAGATGTGAGGCAACAGTTCTAACCACTAAGCCACCATGCCCCTGTGAAATAAAATATAAAATATATATGATGTGCAAGGAAGAAAGCATGAAGAGCCATTCTGTTATAGGAAAATAATCAATGATAGAGTGATGCAATGTAAAACAGGGTTACTACTAACACCCTGAAATTGATTATTTTCTTATAACAACATGTCCTGAAGTTTTTTGTTCCTCTTATACCACTGCGATTTGCCAGTGATTATAAATTTTAATTCATTAATAAAAGACTTGTTGCGCTTTTTAGTTTTATTTACATTTTTGTAAATAAACAGCTAACAGCACTACTGTTGGAACTGTGCTGTTATAGAAAATTAATTAAAACCTTCAAACTAATCAGATTCAAGGATCCAACAATACTGTTTTGCAAAATGTGCACTACATAGTGACTACATTACAATTATGGTATACCTTATGTAGTGAGCATATATAGTGAATAGGAAGCCATTTTAGATTTAGTGTTACTGCACTGAATAAGAAAATTATTGAAGAAGAGATAAAGATTGTGGATTTTATGTTTCCTGCAGGTCGTGTAAGAAATGTAACATCAAAGTACATAAGTATCAACCAAATAAATATTATGGTTCAGATGATGGACATCTGTTATGATAAATTTGTGATAATTTCCTTGTCATTTTCCCCCTTTGTTTAAGTGTATAACATTGTAATGTAGACTTCTTAATATTCTAATGATTTTAAATGCTTAATGTTTTGAGAATTAAAATTCAAATGCAATTTTGAAAGGAATTTTATAGCTTTAGACAAAACCGAGGAATACAACTCTGTTGCAAACCGTGATAAAAATGCTATGTCAGATATGTTAGAGACACAAAACCGCAAAAAATCACTTGCATTGCAAATATAATAGATATAATAAAGTGTAAAGTATAAATATAATGAAAATTAATGCTAGCAAAAAAATTTAATGAAGTTTAATTTTATATGTAATCCTTTCCAGTTCCTCCCAAAAAATCTTTTCCAAATATAATTTCAGTCTTTTCCATTTGTTATGGGATAGAATCAAATTCATTTTCTTTTTTCTCCGATATCCAGTCCACCATTTTTTTTGCTGGTATTGTCCCGATACCAATTCTGTGTATCGGGTCAGTGCTATCCCTAGTAATACTGTTACGTGATGCAGCATTTTTGCTAATGTTTACTCAGTATGTATTATTCACGTCCTCACTTTGGGATTTTTCATTATAAGGTTGTCACTGAGCCGCCATCTGTAGCATCTGTCCTTGAGCCCTGCAGCATCTTTACTCAGAGAGCCTTTGAAAAGAGGTGTTGGACACACACACACACACACACACATACACACACAGGCACTTGCGCTTCCCAGGCTGTGTCCATGTCATCATCGACTAGACCATGCTTGCCACACACATGCAATCACACACATCTTAGCCAATTTAAGGCTGCCACACTGAGCTTTCATTTATCCGTTAAAGAGCACTGTGTCTGCTTCTGGCGTCATACCAGAGACAGAGAGCAAGATAATGCATGGATGTGAGTGTGTAAGGATGTGCCATCAATGAGGGTCAAAGAGTGCAATTAAACTCCCCACTCATTCAAGGGTCTGTCAGTAATTAACAATTCAAGGGCAGATTGGACAGGGTGGCAGACAGCACACAGACCACAGCAGCCTTTTGCCCTTGACTGTGACTCCCTCCCTTATGCTTCCAACTGCTATTTTTAAAAAGGATTTTCAGAAATAGTGTTTTTTTCCAGTCACACACTGAGAGAGATCAGACAAGGCAAGAGCTCAAGTGCTATTCTTTGTAAAAGGGTCACTAATTAACGCTCATTTTGTGTTCATTTCCACTGAGAGGCAGCAGCTCTCATTGTAGCTAGTGCATTAGTCAGGTAGAGCAATTAGTGCGATGGCCGACACAACATGTTCCTAAAAATAAACCACAACTATTACCGCTTTCAGAACTATTTATTGTGAATCCCTATCTAAATCTCCCAAGTTTAGTCTTACTTACAGCGGTCAGTTCCATAAATCCATAAATCAGTTCCGTAAATGAGGACTTGCGAATAATTGCTTATTTCAATATTTACATTTATTTAAATTAAACAAATTACAGTTTCACTCAATTGCATTGTGTATGATACAGTACATGCAAAGCACAAAAGCAATTAATCCCATCTCATTGTGTCTGTGTAATTGTTTAAGTAAAGAATAAAACATGACAGTGTCTATCATGTGAAGCAACATGAAGCAGAGTTACTGTTACCAACCTTAAGTTGATTATTTTCCGATAACTGCCGATCCTGTTCTATTCAGCAATTTGCCAGTGATGACAATTTTCCTTTATTAAAGAACTACATGTTGTGGAACCATCTGCAAAACAAGTTAGTTCCTGATACCGCTTACATTATAGCAGCTATAAACAGTCATTCCCTCACTTTTGCTTGAAGTTACAGAAAAAAACAGAAAAAAATGCAATTTCTTGTTATCAAGAAATTGCAAACCTCTTGACTTTTGTTACAAAGCTCTGCCACTGGAGACTCCTTCCAAAAATGTGAAATAAACATCTCCTCAAGGAAAACATCATATGCTTTTTTTTTGTTAAATAACAACATATTTTAAATCAGGTTGTCATTAGGCTTATATTATGTGGTGCATCCGCCATACAAGCCCCTGTGTATTTTACTGTATAGGGTGTTGTCACTGTAGCGGCCATCACCCACAAGCCATTACAAGTCACATGACCACTGCGTGCACCATGTCACATGACCACAAGCACCGGTAACATTAGCGGTAACACCGGTCTAATTAGCACAAGTATTTAAGTCACGCATTGTATAGCACACCTGGTCGATCTTTAGTCGTTGTCACACTTATTTGTATCATGTTTAAGTTGTTGTCTAGCCTCACTGTTTCTCGTTCATGTTTTATAGTCTGTAAATAAACATTTTCCTGCACTTGCATCCCCCTCCAAATTTTGACATGATACAGTGGCTGAGAAAATGTGCAGAGCATAAGGGTCGACAGCATGTACAGTATATGTTGTATAAATAATAAAAACAAAATTAAGCATTGTGTAGTTTTACTCTCATAGGTTCCTGACTTTCGGGACACCCTGTAGATCCAGTAACATATTAAAAGAGCATGGTATAATAAACATGTGATTTGCCTTGCATACGGAACTACTGTCAAACTGCTGTTATAGAAAAATAATCAACGCCTTCCGACCAATCGGAATCAAGTATACAACAGTGTAGTAGTATGATTAAAAAAAAGAACTTAAATGATATTTTTTTCTATATCTACAGTATTTAAGTCTATCTATTTAAATTCCAATATCTATTTCTGCTTTGTTGCTACTGTCAAGGCTGTGTTATTGCGATGTTCTTGTTTTGTATGAAGGCACTGTCTATTAGGCTATATTAAACTCGATTTGTTAAGGGATATAGGCACGCAGCTCTGATGCAACCTCAGGTAAACAAGGTAGATGATCATGATATGCTCATCGCCACATTAAAAAAAAAAAAAAGGTGTATGCAAAGATTATTTTTTAATTGTTTCTAAACATGTATTGTTCTTTGGCTATAGAATTTTATTATTATTATTATTATTATTATTATTACTTATTTATTATTTACATTATTTACATTGACATTTAAATATTTGGCAGGCGCTTTTATCTCAAGTGACTTACAATGAGAAAGAGGATACAATCCAAGCAGACGAAAGTTCAAGGCCTTGGACCCTCAGGACCCTCTGGCAGTCTTAATATTCAAAATGATCACTCGCATAGAAACCTAACCACTTTTATGTCAGAGCTTTTCATTTTTAATATTCTTTCTCAGTATTCAGGAGCAGCAGATGAGAAATGGAAATCAGCTGTAACTTAGTAGCACTATTAGTGCGAAAGGAATTCATCATGTAAGACGTGAAATAGCTAAAAGGAAAGAAAAGAGAAAACAAACAATAGTTAGTCAAACTTTATACTTCAGCCACTACAAGAAAAATTAGGCTCTTAAATAATTAAAGTGAACACCTAGTTTGCTTAAGTGGCTTTTCTAATACCGATTGGGACTTGTGCTAACACTTTGAGTGTAGATTAACTCATATCATTCAATGTCTTATTAAATCAGGACCTCAAGGAGGCACTGGAGTGAAAAGAGGATCGATGAGGAGGGCAGATGAAGGCCTGAAGCTAAGCATGTGTGTAGGTGTGTGTTTATTAGCTCAAGGGGTACTAAATCATGGGTTCTCAAACTTTTTGCAGCCTACTGACCCCCTCAGTACAGATTTATTTTCTGAATATAATACAATTATTCTAACATTAGAAATATTAACATTATATAAATGTGTAAAGTAATAGTGTGGCTATTTATTAGAAGCCAGGTAGCATTTGATTCCTGAACTTTTCACTACTTGAACACATTTTTATTAAAAATATTAATTAGATTCAAGTTATTGAATCAGGTTTGGATTAAACCCATTCAATTCAAGTAACCAGTCAAGTAGGTCAATAACTGCAAGAACTCAGTTATAATTTTGATAATTTGATAAAAAAAAAAAAAATAAAAAATAAATAAATAAATAAAATTATTGACCTCCCTGTCTGTGCGTTCCGGACCCCTCATTAAGAACTATGGTACTAAATGAACCAAGGGAAGGTTGTGCTGTGGCATATGAAACTTTGCTATATGGAATTAGAAAGAATGGGATGTTGATACAGCTAACAATAATACAACTAAAATACACACATTGTACAAGTGTAAATGTCATGGTTCCACGCAGTATTCTGTGAAGGTCATCATGGCTAAGACATAGTTGATACTAGGGGTGAAATGCAATGACACTATCTGTATTTATAGCTGTATCTTTTCAGTGGTTTAAATATTTGTATTTCTGCTCGGATTTAAACTCGAAGTCGGCATGGCTTAAACCAGACGGGTTTTTAAATAAATAAATAAATATGAATGTTACCACTATGCTCCCAAAAACGCTGGATTAAACCCAGATTTAGAAATGCCAGCACTATCAGCATGGTGTGAATTCTGTGTCTGACAGTTCCTCAACCTCAGCTACATCACTCAATCACATTATTGGTCGCAACTAGCGATTTGTGTGGAACTGTTTTTTAATCCAACTTGCATAGTTATTATATTTGTTTGTTCTGGTTTGTGATATTTTCTAATGAATTTTGTTGCTTCTACTTCCCAAAATATAAACAAACTAGAAGCCTAATTTGAAAAAACACGACCCTGACCAGGCAGTTACTAAGGATGAATGAATGGAAAAATCCATTGTGCAGAGCTGCAACAAAACCTGAAACTCGAAACTCTAGTCTCAAGCAGATGCCCTGTGAACATTTCCAGGAGGCTTTAAAAAAAAACGTCGTATTTGTATCCACTAGAACCTCCCAAAGAACCCTCGATGAACCTTTTTCTTTTCGAAGATTGCAGGACCTACCATACATGTTTGGGAAATATGGAATCCTACAGCGCTGAATAGTGATAGGGACTCCATGTAGGGCTCCATTTTATAGTTTAGCAAATATAAAGGACTTCACAGCATACAAGGTATTATTTTAATTTTACATCCCTCTATTTTTATTTCACACAGCACCATGCTGGGACAAAAATGATAGGCTGAATAGGTTGCAAAATTAAACTGCATCCCCACTTCAGTAGTGGCAGAAACATTGAAGTGTCATAGAAAGAAATATGAAGTGGAATTTCATGCAGAATCAATAGTATCTATTCTGTTTGATTTTTTACAGTCTGAGATTTTCTTTTGATCAAAGAACATTTTTTTTTAGCTCAAACATTACTCCTCAAAATAAAATGAAATTAGATAATAATTGTAACCAGTTGCATTTGTCACTGTCTTTCCTCTGTACATTTTTGTGAAAAAATAAATGAGTTTGTATTTGGAACACGGCCAGTATTTACAGATGTATTCTCTTGTATCTTGTTTAAAATGCATGCATGTGTGCGTGTGTCTGGTGTGAAAATATTGATATCCTACAAACTCATTTACTTAATGACCCTTAAAATGCATCTGCATTCTGGAGCTATTCATGGCCTCTGCGGCGCACCTCAGCCTGGTGTTTGATAAACCGAGCTCCCAGCGGAAACAAGCCAATTATCAGTGTATTAAAAATGCAGATGTATTACGCAGTCTATTAAGGACATAATGAGTGATTTTATATGGCAGAGGAAAAGAATGATGAAGAGGATGGGGGATGATATATGTTGCGGGATTGATGAGTGTGATTTTAATGTTTTTAAAGACTTACATAAGAAAATTACAACATTAGGACAGTGAGGAATATAAAACTGTATCACTAACCCGCTGTCTCAGGGCAGAAGGATGTTGTGTGTTTAAAATATTACGGTTTGCTAAATCATATGGAGAAGGTGTCACGCTTAGGCGTCCATTTTTGATTATCTTCTGCCAGTGATGTCAGCAACTGGGCAACACGTCATCAATAGGTGAATTTCAATTAAGTCGCTTTAAAGTGGTCGATGATGTCTCATTTGGTAAATGCACTTTTTTTTCTCAATACCTCCTGTCCTTGGTGCAGGGAGTAGCTAAGAAGCAAGGAAAGGGTTAACTTTCTGACTAACTCTGCTTAACTTTAAATGGTGAGTAAGATGTCTTCATCACCGCTGATTGTTTCCATTTCTTTCCAGTCCAGCTGCCATCCAACACCTCCACTGGGTCAGCCTTGGCAGCCCAGTTTTTTTCTTTCCTGGGAGATTTTCTAGTTGTTGTTTTTTTTTTTAATCTCACTACTCCACTACAGCAGGCCCTTTCCATAGAATGATTCAGATAATTCTTTCATAAATGGCAGCCAGACTGTTTGGCTGTCATACAGCTCATCAAGAACCAGCTTCAGTGTTTCAACCTCTATAGCACAACTGGCTGTGCATCAGATGGCACTGTGTTTTCTCAAGTGCAGATAAGGGTAAAAGTAAAGTGTTTGCATTTTTGTATCCTCAAGCAGAAGTACTCAGTGAAGTTCCAGCCTGGAACCACAGACCACTGGCCACTCAAAGGTTCAAAAACCTACAATGGTACTCCTTCATATAAAAATTCAGTGGTCATACCCTTCGTAAATGTTTTGAACAGGGACCATATATAGAAACTACCAGAAGACAGATGAGTAAATTATTTTTTAAAACATTTTATTCAGTATTTGCACAATTTGATTTGTTTAATACCAGGAATCCATGATGCGCCTCATGCTCATGAACCTCATTCCGCTCATTCCCATCATGTCCCTGAAGC
>CM075023.1:4418024-4439124 GCA_037576675.1 Pangasius sanitwongsei
GAGGACATGTCAGAACAGTCGCTGCTGCACTCATAGGAGCGGCCCGTGAAGTTCCTGTCCTCGTAGAAGATGATCTGGTGAGACAGAAAGAATACATTTTACCAACAGGAATTTAGTGAGTTAGGCCAAAGCAAGATTATAGAATTTCAAGTTCATAAATTTCATAGATTAAAAAGATAAACAGGGTTTTCTCTCAAGTAAAACCCCAAGATAAAATAATTCATCTTTCATCAATCTCTGGTACTCACCCTGGCCATGGTGATGAGTTTGTTGTTAGTCACAGCAGTGGATTTGGTAGTTGGAGTGGTTTCCAGCTGGTGAACTGACGCTCTGCCACGTTTAAACCCTGAATTTATACCTGACCAGAACAAAAAAAAGTGCACCTCCTATTGTGAAAAGTCCTGAGCAAGCAACAACACATACGATTTACAGTGGAGGTCACCGGATAGCTGAAGAGCTTTTGTGTCATGCACATATCTAGAAGATTAACTCAAATGTGTAATGGATACAATGACCTGCTCTGATAGGCGTTTAGACATTTCGCATAAACTAAGACTAAAAATAAATAGATTTTTAAAAATGTTTTTTTAAAAATAAAGAAAAAAAATTGTTGATATGAAGTTTTCTTCAATGAGACTTTTTTTTAAAACATTTTTGGAAGGAGTCTTCAGTGTCAGTGCTTTGTAAGGGTGAAGCTATTCCTTTCATTTTTCC
Source organism: Pangasius sanitwongsei (assembly GCA_037576675.1). NCBI lineage: Eukaryota > Metazoa > Chordata > Actinopteri > Siluriformes > Pangasiidae > Pangasius > Pangasius sanitwongsei. The sequence goes on from CM075023.1 coordinate 4,418,739, forward strand.
ACCACAGGAAAGTCTTCAGGATAAAGGGATAAAGTACATTGAACTTTGCAGTTCAAAAGAAAGGAAAAGAGAGGCTGGTCGCATTACACCACTCGTCGTTGATTATTTTTCTATAACACCAAGTCCCTAATTCTTTTACTCCTTAAATAATATTTTTTTGATACTGTATAAATATTAACATATGCACTTACTGGTACCATAGAAGAAGTATCACGTTTCATTAGTCCAATTATTAATTAAAATTTGAAGGGCTCACTCTAAAACTCTAAAACTCTAACAACACTCTGTTAGTATTATGAATATTAATAGATGACATATTGTTATATTTTCCTTAAGCGCAAAGTGCGCTAAGCCTTCAGGGACTATAGTTGCCTAATGAAATTATGATAACAATTTGCCATTCCTCTTTCAGCATGCTTTAGGAGATATTTGCAATTTCATACAGAAATCTTTATGTTTGTTATTTTATTATTGGTGGTAGGTATGTGTCAATAACCAGTTATACAGTATATCACAATATTCAATATTGTAAACACTTAAAAATATCATACGTAGCCTTGATGGGGCTGCATTTCTGTGCAGTGTGTCCCATTTACAAGATGGTATTAGGACAGGTGTCTTGATTTTGATTAAGTTCATTGTAGTTTTTGAGATTTATTGAGATAAAGTATTGCAGAGAGAGAGACAGTATGCTATACATTTATTTTTATTACAGAATTACAGAGGAGGTTGAAAAAGCAAAATGGAGAGACTTTAACAGTTCATTTTAGGCAGGTTTTAGGGTCTAATGGATTTTCTTGGACACCTTTAGTGCCCTTTACCTGATTATTCTCTCTCTTGCTGCAGTTTTTATTGCTGTTAACTGTTCCACACCGAACAGTATGTTCTACAGTCCTAATACCCTGACAGGTATACAAAATCAGCTGTATTTTCATAATCATGCTCAAGAAAAGGTTACTGAAGTAGGCAACATTTATGGCCAGTATTTTTTTGTACTCTAAAATAAAATCTGTAATAACATCCCAGATTGTGGACAAATTTAGACAAAAAACAGGTTGGGAGTTGTGTAAAAGCATGGCAGAAAGACTCGTCTCTCCAGTAAGATATTTTATTCATGATAAAAGGGTTGTCAATTATTGTGATTAAAATTTAACATGTTCAGCCTACTAACCCACACACGCTCACTCAGTGCATCAAAGTGAATTTATATACACAGAATCACAGAATGAAGGACCTTTTTTAATTTCCAAAGGCATTACATGAATGTGATGAATGAGATCAATCAATAGGATCAGAATGAGGCATATGTGGGTTTTTGTGTTGGATTCCAAAGCTCACACAACCTCTCTTTCAGCCAGTGAATAACAAAACCTAAGGGTGAAGGCTTTTTGTTTCTCGTTCTGTCTCTCTTAGGTGGAAGAGATACGTGGCTACATCGACTCACTGGCTGAGAAGGTAGAGGAGGTAAAGCGGAAACACAGCGCCATCCTTGCCGCGCCAAATCCAGACGAAAGTAAGATGCTACTTTATGAAGCTTTATGACCATATTTATAATTGTTCATAATCAGTAACAATGCAATAGCCTTATGATGAATAGTGTATAAGTCATCAATTGATTATGACAGGGTTATAACAGGCATATCTGTTCTTAGCTACAACCTGTTTACACTGCCTTAGTTAACCAGCCTATAGGTGTGTATCAGGACTGGGATCCAGTTAGATCCCCACAAAAAAATTCACAATAGTTGGTGGTTTTTACTTGAGAGTGTAAGAGCCTAGAGAGCAGTCAGACATGAAGCGCTCAGGACAAAGAAAGGACACGTTTATTAACGTGCAGCATTAGGGATCCCGAGTGGCACAGCAGAACAGCGTTCTCCCCATCGTTGGGAGATCATGAGTTTGAATGCTGAGGATGCCACAGCCATCCATGGCCGGGATCCTGGAGAGCAAATCTGGGCTGTGGATGGGAGGGATGGCATACTCTCTCTCCTGTGACACTAGCCAGTCATAGGTGTCTGTGAGTTCATGTATGTGGAAGAGGGTAGATAGCACTTTCTGCATTTCAGAAACATTCAGTATTTGGCTACACATGTCTTAGAGAAGCACAAAAATAATAATTGAGGGAGCAGGATTAAAAAAAACAGTCTTGCCCACACCTTTAAACCAAGGTTAGATCGTAATAATCTTACAGTGACTTGTTGCAGTGTTATGTTCTTTCTATACATAAATTCATTCACTTCATGTCTTTTCTATAGGCCCTTACATTGGTTTACTATCTGACTGTGGCCTTTACGTAACTTTCTATGTATTGTGCTGTCTCAATATCAGTCTTTCTATCACACACTATTATTATGCAACATTAGTGTATCCTAGTACAGCTCATCTATTTTCCAGCGGCCTCTATGAGTCAGCAACGTGTAAACACTACAGCTAAGCTCTCTTTCTCGTTTCTAATGTTTTGACTGATCCGGTTATAGATGGCCCACGCGGGCGGTGCCAAACGCACACAACTCCTGCCCACATGCTCTATCGATGGACTCTTTGACTCTCCCACCCCACACATTCAGTCTTGCTTTGTGCACTTATATATATAATGGTTTAGAGACGGCCGCTTTCTGCTCTATGAGAGAAGGACCGGGAAACGACATGTCATCAGTTGTGTTTAGAAATGTCAGTGTAATTAACTATGCGCAGATGGAGTTCATTACACAGCACCATCCTACTGTGGATAGTGGCATTGAGGAATGTGTCATTCACTCTAAAATGTGTGGCATCATTGCGAATGAGTAATAAACAGCTATTACATTTTTATTCTCATTACAAATCAATTTCATTTGTTTTACTAATTGATTTTCTCCTATTTATTGATGCCATATCAATGCAATAAACAAGTAATTGGAGCTTTAAAGTAGGAAAAGTTGAGAATGACAATAACTCTATGTACCACAGCATTGTTGAATTCGCGAATCTGATTGGTCAAAAGGTGTGGATTAATTTTCTATAACAAGGCAGATCACAGGTTTATATTAATGCGCTTGTTCTAATATGTTATCATTTCTATTGTAACAGCTAACTAAAACAAGCTGTTATTTAACAAAGAAAAATGTAAAGAGACATTTATTTAACATTTATGGAAGGAGTCTCCAGTGTCAGGGCTTAGTAACAGATAGCAAGTTTTCCAACACTTCAGGACAGAGGACTTTACACTTTTTCTCTGGTGTCTTGATAACGATGACAATTTTTTTGCTTATTAACTTCAAGAGACGTTACATTAAATGTAACTATAAATGGGTAAAAAGTACATTGTAATCAATACAGAATTGTAATCGTTGTCAAATTGCTGTGGTATTAGAGGAATGAAACAGTTCAGTATGTGCTGTTCTTGGAAAATAATTAACTTTATGACCCTGTTGTTGATTAATTTCCTATAACAGCACATCTTTAAGTGTTCTAACATCCCTTAAGTCATTAAACCTTGCGAGGTGAACCATGAATCTATCACCTTTTTTAAGTTCTTTTCAGAGCGTTCTTTGACTGGACATTTTTCGCTGTTCCTCTTTACTCAAAGAAATGCCAAGGCTGACTTGTCTGATGTCTGATTTGTCTGAGAATACACAATGTGATATTGAGAGACAGTTAGACAACTTGCAGCTCATCACAGCTATTGCTGAACATGTCTGCACTTCTACATTTCTGCCTCTGCATTTCCTGTCTTCTTTTGTTCATCTGTCTCTTTCTCTAACACCATTATTTTTTTAACCAGTGCTTTAATGACTACACTTCTATTTATTTCTGTTTTTAGTCATTTTAGTCATGGTTGTTCAAAACGTTATATGCATACTATTCATACTCCTCCCCATTGTCTCCCCAGTGTCTTTGGCGTACCTAAATATTTCCAGTACGCCAAAGACACTCAGATTTCCAAGTATGCAACCAGAGCTAGAGAATATTCATGGTATATAGGATCCCACAATGCATCACAGTTATTTCATTTTCAAATGCTGGGAAACTGCAGTGAAGAAACCAGCAGCAGTATTTATACATGTAAAGTCATTCCAGTTATACGGTGGTATGTTTTCATCTAAGTGTTGCAGCTAACTGTCCTAACAAGCTAATGCTAACTGACAGCTACAGCATTAGCACTGGCTAAATACTGTAGCTTAGTAGTAAGCTAGCTTTTTTTTTTATTTGCAGTCAAATAAATACATTTAATATTAATGTTCTTGTGAGATCTTTAATTACTTTTTGTACAGAGAAGAAAATTAGCCATTTATGCTAGTTGTGCATAGGACATTGTTATAATGCGTGACACAACTAGCATAAATGGATATGTGTAGGAAGTAAGACAAACGTGGTGTTGGAATAGCGTAAAGCCTTTCTCTGCTTTTTCAGTTAAACAAGTGAAACAGTTAATCAAGTGGCATTACTGTATAGTGCATCAAATGATAACTCAAGAATACTGTACATTATACAACAGCTAGTTCCGGTCCACTAATCTGATTGGTCAGGAGGCGTTCCATGAGTTCCTATATTTCCTATAACCGCACTGGGACGTTTCACTGTGTGTGTCACTCCGCTCGTCTGTTTTCGCCATTTAAAATTCCACTTCCTAGTTCGAAACAGTTACTACAGTAGAGTTAATGATGATATCAGCAGAAATGGCAAACAGTACTTTTCAGATATAACTTTCGACTTAAAATATGAAAGCTTGTCAGATGAAGATGCAAAGGAAGAAGGGATACCAATTTCACCAGAAACATCTTTACCGGGAACATACAAATCAAAGTGAGCTAGCTACCCAGCAAGCTGACGGGCTATAGCGAGAGTGTGGCTTCTTCGGGGTCTATTTCGGGATCAGAGCAAAAATAATCAGATCATTTGGCCATATATTGTCCGAAATGTCACTTACTCAATATTAATTTAGAAATTAACCACACTCTTGCTTGTGCAATATTGCTGAACTATATTGCGTAGTACTACAAGTAATAGTATGTAGTATACGTTATACACTGGTGCAGTATGCAGGATAGAGAACACAAGTAGAGCATATTGAACACATCCTGTATGACCAAGGGGGCTTCAGTTAGAGATCTACAGAAAATGGTTAAGCGTCAAGTGTAACTCATAGACATGGTGAGGTTGATTATTGGTTGTGGGGATGGTGGGTGTTATAAGATTGCATTTTCTTTTAAATCTACCAGAGTACTTTTTAAGCTTAGAGCAATTGTAAATATTGATATTGATATTGAGCAGTTGTAATATTGATTAAACCTGGTTTGCAGTTGAACATCACTCTGAAATTTGAACCTAAAAGATGTGGACAGGCTTAATTACCACACACACACACACACACACACACATTATACACTTGCTTTTCCTACATGTGTAAACATACAGAAATACATATAGATGCCCGCTGTTAATACATTCTCCTGCACATTCTGTTATTTTCCATCTCCCAGTCATGAATATTAACAAGCTCCAATGCTCAGGACCGATGTCAAACGCTGCGGTTTTAACTCTTGTCTGTAATTTAAGTCTACATTTTTCCCAGCAACTACCACACTCCTTCTTCATTCCTCTCTCTTTTATTTGCTCGCTCTCTGTGATATACAGTCATACTACATGAATAGGCGAGTAATAATGATGTAGTTACGATAATAAGTAGTAATAATGCAGATCCATGATGCATCGCTACATCCTAAATAAGTGAAGGCTACAAGATTTATCATCTCATCTTTTTGGCGATATTTGATAGTTATGCAAAAGCCTGGATGTTTAATAATCAACTTAAAGGAAATACAGTAACTGCGTTTTCTTGCACTGCTCATTCCTGACCTGGCAGTAATCAGGAAATTGCATCTCCGTCGCAGAGTGGAGTGTGCCAAAAGTATTAAACAAATGATCTGCCAGCAAAATATGCATCAAAATCTAAAAACAGATGGAGGAAATACAAGTACTGAGAAATAAATCAAACTTTTTTTTTATTTGTCCAGACAGTTCCTGCTGCCTTTAATACTCAATTTTTTGCCACATTTTTTTTTTCTCTGAAATCATTACTTGTTTCTAGATTTTGGGTAATGCTTCTAACGTTTGGCACATTTTTCATTAGTCAGGTTGGAGAAGATATGTGTGGATGTTCGTCACTGAAATGCCTTAAACCTTAAACAGGTTATTGCGAAGAAAAAGAAGGGAAGAAAAGCCTGCTGTCTGCTTTTGATTTTGAAACATCCAGACCTGGTTTAGAGTCTGGAGTGTTTTCACACTTGGCTCACTACTTTAGCATTTCAAGTGGACTCAGAAAAATGATTTAGAGCTTTTTGTGCTGATGTGAGCATTTCAGATGAACTCAGACTCTTCCAAAAATAATAATAATCTATTTGCAGATTGCAGAGAAGGCATGTCTTGGAGTGTTTTTATGGAAGTCTTTAAGCTACTTTTCTGAAAGGATATTTTTAAGTCATTCACGAAAGTCCGTAATCTTCACTGATAGCATTAGCCAGCTAACTATCATGAGCTACCTGACATGAATGTAGAAGTGTTCATAATCTTTACTGATTAAGCTAGCCAGCTAAGCTATCCAATAAAGCTAGTCAGCTAACTAACATAAGCTAAAGTTACAGAATTTTTAAAAAATATGTTTTCAAGTCATATTTATAAATGTTTATCACCTTTACTGCCAAGCTAGCCAGCTAACTAATATGAACTATCTGATAAAGCATGAAATAACCTGACAAGATTTCTGAAGTCTTATTCAAAAATGTTTATAATCTTTACTGCTAGCTAACATAAGCTAACTAACTGATAAAGCTAGTCAGGTAACTAATATGAGGTAATCTGGCAATATTCGGGGAATCAGTATCATCATAATCTTTACTGCTAAGATAGCCATCTCGCTAACATAAACTATCTGACAAAGCAGCTTACATGAGCTATCTGACTTCATTTCTGAGAGGAAGTCATATTCACTTCTAATGATAGCCAGATATCTAAAATAAATTAACCTTACAGGACGTTTTTTAAAGTCATTTTCATACCTGTTTATAAACGTCACTGCTAATGCTAGATGGCTAACATTAGCTAATCTGACAGGGTACAGTTAATTTGTGTTGCATTTCATGAAGGAAAATGGCTGACACTTGCAGCTGTATTGTCTCATAAATAGATCTCAGCATTAGTCTAGGTATGTGTGTGTGTATGTGTGTGTGTTGGGTGTGTGCGTGGAGTTGCATGTTCTCCCCGTGCTGCAGAGATTTCCTGCAGGTACTCCAGTTTCCTCCCCCAGTCCAAAGACATGCATCATAGGCTGATTGGCATCTCTAAATTGTCTGCAGTGAGTGAATGGGTGTGTGTGTGTGATTGTGCCCTGTGATGGGTTGGCACCCCGTCCAGGGTGTGCCCCGCCTTGGGCCCAGAGTCCCCTGGGATAGGCTCCAGGCTCCCTGCGATCCGATTTAAGAAATCTGTCAAAGCACTTCTTGTATTCAGCTCGGGTTTTTTTTAAATGACTTTTAATGACTATCAAATGTTTCATGGCCTGTAGCCTCTTTGAGAGTCATCACTGTGTGATGCAACCAGGTGTGATATGTGTCTGAAAAACATAATAAGATTCAAGGTTGAATCTGTAGAGAGTTCTTGATGAGAGCTTAGAAGTCAATATCTCCATTAATGGAAAAATGGAGTTCACTGAGTACAACTTTCGCTCGTAACAGACTGTTTATCAGCCTACATGTCAGGACACAGGTCTGAGCAGTAGGAAGTAAATCCATTTTTAAAAAAAAGAAAAGAAAAAGAAAACAACTTTTACCTTCTGGTTGTGGCAGGAAAGAACCGCTGAGACCCATTGAACCCAGAGGGGGTTTATTCTGCAGATTGCACTTTAACACTGCTTATTTCTTGCTGTTCTGCTGTTAGTTACATGGATGGCAGCCGTTCCTTTTTTTGATGGACGTGGGCTGTTATTTTCAATGTGCTGCCTTAAATAGCTGACAGGTCTTTCATAATATTGCTGCTTGTAAATAGTGTACCTTCAAACTAGTTAAAAAAAAACAGTGTGATAACTGTACAATGGTATGGTTTTTGTATATTTTAGTATTGTTTTCAGTCCCTTATTATTCAGTTATTTACCATAAACTATATAGTTTAATGAATCAAATTTTCAGTAACTAATAGGATAGATATGTAGAGGATCCTCTTGATATGAAGTCTTGACCCGCCAATGGGTTTAAAGGGTTGAAACTGACTTGTTAAGAGGATACTATTAAGCATGATTCAGACTAAATTGAGATTAAACCATTCGAGAAAAGCCAACAATTTATTTCAATGGGAAAGGAAATTAACTTCTGCTAGAGGTTAGATTTGCTTCGCACCAGATTTGGGAACTTTACCCTGCAAATTCACAAACCTTGAAAATGTGATCCAATAGAGCTAGAGGAAGCTAGTCTTTTCTTTCTGGAAAAAACAAAACAAAACACAAACTGCTAATTATTAAGTAGTGTTCACAGTGGACGTTTGCTTCTCCATTTCCCACTCTTACAAAATCACAGAAAACTGTCAACTTCTTATTTTGCCTGCTATTAGAAATGCAAGGGAAGAATAAATATTTCTGTGTATTTTAAAAAAAAATCACTAACCCCAAATATAGCACAAGATTATTATTTCATAATTAAAGCATACCATAATTCTAATTTTTACATATTTTATTAGTTGGATATGAACAAGAACAAGAACAAGATCTTTGAACAAGGACAAGAGCTTTCTTTGCTGATGGCTGCAGAACAATGATTTCCAATGATCTAGAGACCTTAAAGCTTTAACTGGTGGTCATTGCAAGGCCATCCTTAAAAGTGGCAAGCATCCAGACAGCATGGGCTGTCGTGGCCCATTAAGAAGTACACCTGCACAGAAAATTGATTTATAGAACAGGACATAGTTGTACACTTCAACCTCCCTTCTACTTTATACCCTGGACATGACTAAGTCAAGAACTTTGTGTGTATGTGACTGTGTATATACTATATATTTGTGTACTTTAAAGGTCTTGTTCGTGATTTCAGTAGTAGTTTGCTGTTGACAGTCAACATGATTGACTGGTACTGATTGGTTGGTGGGTCTTTTTTTTTTTTTTTTTGAATGTGAGGTCCATGGAGACTGCAGTTTCTTCTTTGAATTGATATTTTATTGACAGCTGCTGAACTGTGACGAGATCTTCACCAGTTATTACAACAAAATCTTCTTGACTTCGAATTGATTACTTTTATTTTTCAATTTTTATCCCAGTGCTAAATTTAAATCAGAGTCTATTCATATCCCATTTGCAAATCACAGTTCCTTCTTTTAAAGAAAATATCAGTATCTCACGTTGGCGTGTGTTAATCCACATCTCATAAATCCGCATTATAATACGCTGCTACTCCTACACAAACTAAATATTATAGCCACTTGACTCGTGTCTTAATTAAGCTAATAAGCAGTGAAACTTCCAAACCCACACACACTTTCACACTTCACACTCTTTGATGAAAATAACAGCACTCTGAAATAACCCCGACTATGAACTTCAGGCTTAATAAGCAGAAGAATGGGAATAATGTTGCAGACAAATGGTACTCACTTTTTCCTATTTTTTTTTTATATAAATACTTCTTCATATAAAAGACAAAGGTTTTTGCACATAACCCACGCAAATGTGTGGTTTCATTTCACATGCCAACGCCTCATATTACATAACTAACCGAAGGGAAGACGCTGTGGCTGTTATTGGCCTTGTGCTGAGGCGTCTGTGTTTAATGATGCTATCTATAGACTCGTCTTCTGCTGGTTCAGGCGTTTTGGTGTCTGCACCTCTCCCAAGCTATTGTCTAGTCCTCTTATACAGATTTACAGGGCTGTAGTAATAGAAACCAGGGTGGAATGGCATGAAAAATTCATGGTGTGATGAATAACAGTGCAACGCAGTATCACAGTTTTCAGTTTATGGTGGAAGAAAAGACAATAAAAATGGTATAACAAAATAGAAGCAGTAGAAATTATTACATTATTTACTTAAGAAAAACAGACTTGTTATGAGGTTGCTTTTAGCCTTCAGTTGTTAATCAAAATGTTGTAGATGTAAAATGTTTTCTGTTTTTTTTTAATACCCATGATTCTTTTATACCACTGTGCCGTTGAATTCTTGATTCTGTCAGAAGGTGTTGATTAATTTTCAGTAGTGCAGCTGCAAATCACAGGTTTATATTAATCCACTCTTTCTAAGACGCTATAATTCCTATAGTAACTAATTCACAAGACTCGTATAGAGGACACTCCACATAATCGAAGGCCCCGTTCACACCTGGCATCGGCATGCGTCCTGGGTGATCAGATAACAAGCGGACAGCGCTAAGTACAGGTGTGAACAGGGTCAAAGGTGTCTTGAAGATGCATTGCGATCCGATCACTCCAACCACATGCGTGGTCTGGGACACATATTGCTGCATCACATTTATAGTGTGAATGCGAATACGTCTCGATGCATCCCAGACAGCAGTGAAGCACTGTCTAATTGACTGCATCATTGCCCTGGCTGGAAAATATGTAATCTATAAAAACTGTTTGGAAATCATGCCGAACGTAGAGCTCTCCACCTCTAGGCTAATGGATAAAGTCGGCACTATAACAGCAGAAGGAGTCTCCAGTGTCACTGTCGCTCTGTAGCAGTAAGTTTTCCACCACGGGAAAGTCTTTGAAAGGACAGATGACTTTGTGTTTTATGGTTTCTGCTCAACATGACAAGCTACGTTTCTTTTTTCTTTTTCTTTTGCCTTAATATCTTCATGAGAAAGAGAAAGAAGAGGTTATTTCCTTGCTTCTCTAATACGAGTGATAACAGGAACATTAAAAATAAATTTTTAAAAAGGTACATTAAAAAGTACAATGTGCTGTTGTTTAATAAATAATAAATTGTAATAAATTGTTGGCAAATTGAAGTCACATCACCGCGTCACTGATTTTCCTATAACAGCGCACTTCCAAATGTTTTATTCTTTACGTAGCTTTACATAGTAAGAGTGATAGCATTTCAAATATGACATACTGTATGTATTATATTCACTACACAGTGAACCACTTGCTATTTTCCTAACAGAGGCTCACATTTGAAAATCTGTATGGAATCATGAAGATTAAGTTTAGGGTTAGGGGTGGCTTTAGTGCTTTTTATTCACATGAAAACTAACCAAATCCAAACACTTCGCCCTCATTTGTTTCAATTTGTACAAATTTCTCATGAGAACAGGGTGGTTTTTACCTCACCCGATATCCATATATATCACACCTCTAGTGTATTTAAAGAAGACATGTTCATCTACAGTAAAATCAGTACAGTTATGTCATAAAAATGAGATAAAGTCTTACATATTTATTAATTAAAGAATTTTTATGCAATCAAAGACAAGCGTTTTGTCAAGTATCTCAGTTTGAAGCCCGGAAGTCACTTTTATGAAAAGATTGTATTTAAAACTTTGAATGTAGACTATAATGCATTCATTGAAGTAAAAAGCACATTTTTATATATTTTCTTTCTCTCTCAGCTACATTTATACTGTACGTCTTGATGGCACAACTCAAATATTAGCCTCGCCGCACACCTCGTCTTCATCTCCTGAATATATTGCTGTGTTGAATCAGTTAGTGTAAGACCCAGTGACCTCAAACTAATGTTAGTATCAATGGGCAGTTTTGTTTTGTAGTTTTGCTTTCATGGTGTTTACTTTGGAACATTTTAATATGTATAGTGTTAATGCATTATCACTGTCTTATGGTGTGAAAAGATAATTTGCTTTCCAATGACATTTCTGAGGACGCAAATGAGAGATAGCGTGAGTTAGATTACTTAGCTTTAAGTTAGATTAGTTAATTCTTGTAGAGCAGGTGGTCATTATTTATAATTATGCTTTGTTATGAATTTTAAGTTACTTAGTATTATTTTTACTCATTGTCTATAATTACCCCTTATTATAGAATCACATTTGTGTGTGTGTGTGTGTGTGTGCGCGCTTGTGTAAATCTCTTGCTCTTGTTCTGTCTAATCAGAACAACAAGCATATGGACTTCAGCAGATCAATACAGAAGAGCAACAGGACAGGACGATCAATGCATTTACACTACAGAGACAGAGAGAAAGACACACACACACACACATACAGAGAGAGAGAGAGAGAGACAGAGAGAGACAGAGGCAGAGACCAAGAGACACGGGGGTAGGAATAGCTATTTTTGGAATCAGGATTGCAGAGATAGATGTCAGATTTCCTTTGTATGTAAAAATAGCAGTGTGAAAAGCAGCATGTGCCAAGTGTCTAAATCTGCAACAGTTCTTTGTGTACACAGTGATGTGAGGTGCAGCAAACTTAGTGGCACTCTTGTCTATGTTTGCATGTCTGTTAAACTGCTCATCAACACACAGGAACAGCTGGAGTGAAGATGCTAAAACTAAAGCTTAGTTTTTGAGTCAAAGGAAACCTCCAGTGTTTTTTTAGCCTGATCTCTATCTACTGTGTTTGTAGTTGTGCGTGATTACTACGCACAAGAATTTCGAAACGGTTCCCTTAAAACATCCATCCATCCGTCCATTTTCATTAGTATACTTGTGTAGGTGTGTATGCGGATGGGCAAAACCTTCAGGCAACGTGCAAGTTATCTGAACTGCTTTTTACTGTATTGCTCCATTGTTGGAATGTTGTATAAGTAAGGGATAAAACACTTGCGGGTATGCTGTTATAGAAAAATAATCAATGTCGAGGCGGTGTAATGCGGCCCAATGCAAATGCAATGCAAAGTTGTTTCAATGAAATGATGAATCAACGAATTATTATCGAATTAGCATTCATGTAAATCTGTGATCTGCCTAAATGTACTGAATTAACTAGTGAAATATTTGTTACTGTGACATAAAATCTAAACTCAAAAATGCTAATAATGGATGAGAAGAAATGATTAGCATGAATAGTTTAATGCTAACTCACACCATTCATCCATTATTCACCACATTTTTGGAAAGTTCCTTTAACTCAGGGCATTATTGCATTTTCCTACTTTTTCCTAGGTTTTATCTCGTTGTCATTTCAAATTGTAACTACAAGAAAGAGTTTCAGAAACAATCTTGAAAAAAGATGTTTTCAATCAGACCACAAATAACAGTCATATTCTTTACATTGTCAGTTGCTTTGTGCATATTTTTTTTTTTTTTACAATATGGAGAAATAATAGCAAGAGAAATCAATCTAAATCAATATCTAAATCAATCAATCTAAATCAATATATCAAAACTACTCAAGTGGGAAAGGAGTATTTAACAAAACAAAACACACGTATGCAGCATTTCTCTATTCTAATCTAGGTTTCGTCTAACTAATCATAAACAGTAAGATCCTAGCCTGACAAAATGGCTTCAGTTTTTAATCATAACATCAAAACCTGACATTACAGCTGGTTTTTCACCACATGTCCCTATATATATTCCAGACCCTCCTAACAGTCAGCTCAGGGAAAGGGAGAATTTTCTGCAAGAATGAGTGTGATGAAGATGGATGGCTCCCCGGTAGGTTTAGACGACGTTGTTTTGATAGCTCTCGGATCGCATCTATCTGCCAAATCCTGGATCTGGAAGGCCTTCAGGCCATGTTTCTCACCAGTTATCACACAAGCACACAGGACAAAAAACCCTGAGGGAGAGGTTGGAAAGCCTTTGCTGCTTGGAGACTGTCGAGCTGTCAGCTTGGATCAGTATGATTGAATATATTTTGGGTGTTTTTGAAGTTGAAACATGGAGATCATGCTTTAAGACATTCAAGGTTCACCAACTCTGGAGGGACTGTTTAGTGGTTTTCCTGATACAGAAGGGTTTGATCTTTTTTTTGCCAAGCTGAAGTTGAAAGTGTGGTCTAGTACCATATCAAAAAACATTGATTAGAACCTAGAGAACTGTAGAAGATCTAGACACAATAGTGAATATTGTAAATAAATGGAATTACTGTTAGCTGTATTGCTTCAGTCTTTGACAAAATGTTAGATAAAACTCCGTAAGAACAGTTTTGGTATGACTTTTTCTCATCCTAACACCTTTAAGGGTAGAAGTTGTCATTTTTAATTTATATTGTATAGTTGCAACTTTTAACAATTTACTGATGGACTTTTTACCACAGCACTGTTGAATTCTCAAATCTGATCATTATAAACAGATAAATGAAAAAAAAAACATGTTATTTAATAAAGAAAAAGAATCATTGCTGATATGGTGTAGCTTTCTGTAACGAAACGTTTATTTAACATTTATGGAAGGAGCCGCCAGTGTCAGCACTTTGTTACGGTCAGTGTGTTTTCCACCAAAGGAATGCTTTCAGGAAAGAGGTGTTTGCGTTATGCAGTTTCTCAGTCACTTGATTGCATTTTTGTCTTATTAACTTCAAGAATGAGATAAAAAAGACAAGCTTGTATGGCAACTAGTGTTTATAGCTGCTATAACATAAGTGATAACAGGATCTAACTTGTTACATGGACATTCCCCGATATTAAATGTAACTATAAATAGTTAAAAGTATGACGGGCCATTCATTAATAGTAATTGGCAAAATACTGTGGTATAAGTGGAATAAAATATTTTCGGACATGCTGTTTTTGGAAAATGATCAACTTTAGGGTATAACAGCATCACACTAGTCTGTGGTTGATTATTTTCCTATAACTGCATGCCTTGTTGTGTTTTATTTACTCAACAACTTCCCATAGATTTCTATTATAAGTGATTTTTGAGTTACCTGGGTTTTTTTTTCTCAGAACAGGGAAACATCAAAATTTTTGTCTAGTAATAATACATCCTCTACAGATGTAGTGTGTAAGGATTAGGTTGTACAAATTGGAGTACTCCTTTAAACTTGAGGCTTGGATGAGCTCATTCAAGCGTCGCATCAGAGAGCTGCTCTCGTTTTCTTGCTAAGTGGTCTGTGACTAGATCTCTCAATCTGTCTGCGCTTCTGGGCTAAAATGAGAAACAAATGGATGAGCCGAGGCAATCTGAAATTGCAATTCAATCCAGCGCGTTCTCGTGGTAGACTCAGGCCAAACAAAATAGCGTAGCTATGACAACGCAAACGTAATGAGTGTAATAAGCAGGATCTGAGGCTTACAATAGGGAATATCTTTATGAAGTGGAATCCCATGGCTGCCTATATTGATGCGGATGTGGAGTTCAGTTACGTATGAAAATGCTTCTCACATTTCATATCGCATTCAGAGGAAGTGTGGTCTTAGGGCTTATATGTGAGCACCAACATTCCTGGTGAGTTAATAGTTTTAGGATAACACACACACACACACACATTTGTCATACTGTCTTTGTGAGGACCTTCCACTGGCATAATTATTAATGCAGCTAAGTAATGCTATGCCTATACCTAAGTTTAACCCCAAGATAAACATTGACTATGATTAACTATAACACTATGACTACACCTAGATCTAACTCTAACCATAACTGATTGATACCTTTTAGTTTTTCCTGTGGGGACCAGCCAATGGTCCCCAAAGTTCAAAGCTGCCAGATGTTCCTATCCTTCCTACCAACACTAACCTTAGATCTAACCTAGATCTTACCCTAAACTTAACTGATTTTCTTGTGGGGACCAGCCACATGTGCCCAAAAGGTCAAAACTGTCAGATATTCCTATCCTTGTGGAGACAATTGGTCCCACATCAAGATATAAAACATGTTATATCTCATATAGCCTCATTTTCTTCTAAAAAGTAACCTCATTGACACTTCAATCCACCAAATGGCACGTTACACAAACTGGAAGCACTTCTGAGGTTGCCATAGCCACATTTGTCTGTTTGGTGGATGGCATGCCCTCATCATAGTAGAGTCATTACAGAGTGTTGAGTCAAACATCAGAGGACACACAGACAGCTTTGGGTGCACTGATCAAAGCTCCCTTCCTCTTTGATAGCAGCCTGCTGGCTTTAATGGCAAGGCTGTGTGTACACTAGGTGCTGGGTCATGATATTCCCATTACTTTCACATCTTAAATAATTCTCACAGTGAAAGAACTGAACTCTTTTACATCTGTTTCTGGAACTTGCCGTGCCCCGTCTCTCTATCGAGGTCATTATGGCTTGCTTTATTACCCATGGGGAAGGAGATTATAGAAAAAGCAGTGTCAGTGAGCAGAGCTACAGAGCTCAGATGGCGTAAGGTATATTGGCTTGGGAGTAAAATATGATGGCAATTTTGTGCTGTTATTGACTCTCCCACTCAGATGCTTCCTTTTGAGAGCATGAGAGCACCGTACAGTCAGAGCTTACACGTAAACAGTGTCCTTGTTTGTCAGATGCAGAGATATGCACACACGCATACACATGTGCACATGCTTGCAGCTAGTTTGGTGTCAGTGGGAGCAGCTGTACCATTAGTGAGTATGCCGGTCACGTCTCATCTCCACTGATGTGAGGTCTGATAAACCCATTTGAGCTGCCTGTAGGAAGCCTTTATCTAAAACACCTCAATGTTATCAAACTCGCACAAACCCTTGACCACAGTGGAGTGTAATATGAGATACTAACATATCCTCGTTTATAAAATCACCTGTTACCGTATAAGTTTTATTCACTAATTCTGCTAATTCCTAATTTTCAGCAAGGAATTACAATTTGAGGCATTACTCCAGTTGTTCTGTCTTTCAGAAATCTCTTCCTTTCGAAAGACCTCCACGTGATGCTACATTAAAATCCCATTTCCACTGATGTATCAAACAATTTTCCTCCATTACAGTCATTAATTCTTAGTCAGCCGATCTAATTAGCTTAAGCCATGCTAAATTTCCTTTGTAGGCTTTCTTTAGTTACAGATCATCCCTCATTCTGCTTCTTCCTCTCTCAAATATGATCTTTATCCATGTGGATAATATGTTAATTTTTCTGTCTATGTACTGTTATGTCACAGTAGCGCTCAGATTGATCAAACTGGTGCTGTGCTATGTGAAGATGAACCAATGGGATAAGTAAGGAATAAAATGTGTCTTTATAGGAAAATAATCAACAATGGTGATGGCGTGATTCGGCCTGACGCATTAATGTTACCACTCTGAAGTTGATTAATTTCCAATAACAGTATGTCTTGAAGTGGTTTATTACTGTTTTACCAAAGGAGTTGGGCAACAATTGCAATTTTTATTTATCAAAGAAAGAAATGTTGGATGTCTATGAAACAAGTTAGTTCCCATCATCTCTTAGGCTATATCAGCTATAAACACTCATTCACTTACCAGCATCTTTCTTTGTGCACTGTATAATGCTGTAGTGTGCCTTATTTTTGCAGCATCTTCATGAATACAGCAGTGTAACAAACCTGACTGAAAGTGAAAGACAGACTGACAATCCATGTCCAGAGCATGCTTTATTACAAATCCAAGCATTCAATGTGAATTCACAATCCAGATCAGTGTTGTTAAAGAGGCTGTATTCAAAGCACAGGTGGTCACAGTACAATCAGGCCAAAGGACGATCCAATAGACTAAACACTAAATTAGGCAGAGAGTCAAACACATCATAGACAAACAGAGTTAGACAACCACAGTGTTTGGCAAGGCTTCACAAAAGAATGAATGGTCCAGGTGTGCTTCAATAACGGAAGAGTGAGGAAGTGTACCAGAAGCGCTTGGCAGAGGTTGTGTGAGAACTGCAAAGGGGTAAAGTCATACACTGGTTTTAGAAGTGGCCTTGGAGTCCAATTATGTTTTCTAACCACTCCATCTTTACGTGAGTCCAATATGGAGTACTTTGGTTAACCTGGGGCTGCTTCTGGATGACTGAAGATTTTTCAAGCACACTAATCACATTCACTTCTTCCCCAGGCGTCGCTCGCAGCTGAACTAGAAATTCACTTTGTTAACACCATCCCCTCGATACTCCAGGGCGAGCTACTGATTTCTAGCTCGTACATTATTTATGGCCTGCTACATTGTGCTGTTTGTGTTAACACTGGTGCAGGATTTGCACTACAAGGATATGGTCGGCCATAAAGCAAAGACAGGCTTGCTGAGGTTGAGTAGGATGATAGGCTTTGCCTGTTTTTATACACCATCTATGGCAGCAGCATTAGGCACATCTGTATAATTATGCTAGGTCTCTGTAAGGACTTTACAGTGCTAGCACATCTTTGAGAAAAGGGGAGGAAATGAGTATAGTATATCTAGTTGGGATGTAACTGAATATAAATACATTATTCGGAATGACCAGATCATGTTTTAAATGAATACAAATTCATATATGTATAAGAAGTGCACTATTCTTTTTTTCTGTATTTTCCAGTGCATAGTGGTAGGTTTCATATTTAATTAAATAATTTTTTTTAAGTTTAGACCACGCCCACTTTGGGTTTAAATCAGAATACAGATAGTGCCATTACATTACACCAATAATATCTAGTCACATACAGTAAGAGACATTATAAGGTTCATTGGCTCTCAGTCCAAGTCCTGAGACACACTGTAGTTTTTTTAAAATATCTAATTTAGTGAATTGTCTAACTAACAATTTCGAAAAAAAAAGTTGGATCAAGAAAACATACAAAAATGTGCATGTTTTTGATATACTGTAAGATCCTTCTTTATCTTGGTCTTAAAGATAGAAATGACCCTGAAACAGTGATTTATGTATCAGTATATCAGGCCACGAAAACAACCTTGCAGTCGATAGTGGTGACATTCTTTTAAATATGACTTGGTTTTGCAGTACGTATAAACCCCTATCTGTCTGGATCTTTGTCCTCCAGAGACCTATACAGCTACCATAAATAATTCCAAAAAACATACACACATGCCATCGCTCTGGAACCCTGTTCTTTTCGCATTTATGGACAAAGCCAATTTGCAACCGAGGAGTGCATTTACATATGCTAACAAGCCTGAGAAAGGTGCGAACACCAAGGACTGATGATGAGAGGTTGCAGTGTAGCTGGATTTGCTTAGCATTATGTAGTACTCTGGCTTTAACACTTTCAGGCTGCTCGAACTCTGATAGTAATATAGAATTCACACTCTAAACTCTGACACTTCATCTTGTCCAATTCTTGTAATTTTCTTCTTGTCATTTGCACAGCAGCAAAAGCAAACCAAACATCTGTTATTTATATACTCATTAATATACAGTTAATTAACACTGAATTTCAAATGACTGCCTCTGGTAAAAGAGGCATCAGGGAGCATACAGCTAAATCAGATAAAAATCACAGAAGGACTAAAATGTAATTTCTGGTTTAAGGTAAATCATTTAGATTCTGCTATAGTTTGCGAACTGTGAAACGTCTGAGGATTTCAAAAATAGGTAATAGTTTGGTGTAGATGGAGATACAGTCTACAGGAGATACAGTCCACAGGAGATACAATGACAAAACTCCCATTTTCTCCAAACTAATTCTTTCTGCTTTAAGGAAAAGTGGTAGAACTGAGCATATTTATTCTGACTAATTTCTAATTAAAAACATGTTGTTTCACAAAAGCTATGCAAGGCTATTCAGATTGGATTAGTTTATCAAGGGGAAGTCGGTAATTTTTTTTTTTTTTACACATCTGATAAAAATCAGTGATAAAAATCTCGCATACAGATAGCAATAAAATTATCACAGGAGAAGTGAATTTCTAGTGGATTGTATTTTCTATGAACCCAGATGTTTGTGTCACATGGTCATATGATCACGCCTCATTCACAAAATGGCGTCCAAGCGGTCGAAGAGGCACTGGTGTGAACCAAAGTCAACAATTTGAAAATACAATAAAATAATTACAAAGTATACAAGAACATCTGTGTAGAAAATCACAGACATGTGCATCTAGACGCGACTAAAATTATTAGATGACCGCTGAGTTTAGAGAAAAACATTAAGTAATTTGGCCTGTAGTTTTCTCAGGGGAGGCCTATAATGTAAGTGAAAACAGGAACTAGCTTTTCTCATATAGTTACAGCATTAAATGTAACTATAAACCATTAAATGCATGACATGCCATTCACTGATAAATTTAACATTGTAGTCATTGGCAAATCGCTGTGGTATAAGCGGAACAACACACACCAGACCGTGCAGTTATATGAAAATAACAACCATTTGTACCTGGTAACAGCCCTCCCCTTTTGTTTTTAAAAAATCTGTTATTAGGCTTAATAATGAATTAGCCCTTACTATAGAAACAATAATGATTTGTAGCTGGAACTACGATCAGATTCTGACCAGTCTGACTGTGTTATAGTCCATCCACTGCTGTACCACTTATAAGATAAGTTAAGATAAACTTTATTGATCCCACAGTGGGGAAATTCACTTATCACAGCAGCTCACAGACAGTTAAAGTGCAGGTAT
>CM075023.1:4447219-4457219 GCA_037576675.1 Pangasius sanitwongsei
GAAAATGGCTGTAATTCCTAAATGGTAAATGCCATATTTTTGTGGAACCTTTTAAAATAAAGCTGAAAGTCTACACTGTATATATATATATATATATTTTTTTTTTTTTTTTTTTCTGAGCTACCCCATAAAAGCTACAGTATTTACTGTTAA
Organism: Pangasius sanitwongsei; assembly: GCA_037576675.1. NCBI lineage: Eukaryota > Metazoa > Chordata > Actinopteri > Siluriformes > Pangasiidae > Pangasius > Pangasius sanitwongsei. The sequence continues at coordinate 4,447,373 of CM075023.1, forward strand.
CACTAGCCAGCTAGATAACATTAACTAACTTGACTGTTTTCATAAACATTCAAACTTTCAGTGTCAATGTTAGATAGTTAGCTAACCCAAGAATTGACAGAATTGACAGAATGTCTGAAAGGAATTAAATCATATGCATAACTGTTGATAATTTTATTGGTAATGTTAGCTAGCTATCTAACCCAAGCTACCCTGAATACATTTCTGAGAAGATTTTTAATTAATATTTATAAAGGTTTACCTCTAACAGTAGCCAGCTAGCTAACATGACCTAACCTGACCAAATTTCCGAAAGTAAATTCCTATTCATAAATGTTGTTAATTTCACTTGTAATGCTAGCTACATACCTAGCCTAAGTTAGCCTGACAGGATTTCCAAGAGTATTTTTAAGTAATGTTTGTAAACGTTTACTTCTACATTTATGGCATTTTGGCAGAAATAGTTCTAGTTAAACTAAGATAACCTGACAAGATTTCTGAGACAATTTTTAAGTCAAATTCCTAGATGCCAATAATATTTACTTCTAATGCTAGCCAGAAAGCTATAATTTCTGGGATATTTTTATAGAAGTACATAATATTCATTGCTAATGCTATCTAGATCGATAATGGACTACAAAAAGACCCTTCTCAGTAGGGCAGACCATGTTAATGAATCTAACTCCCCTGCTCTTTTACATTTTCTCTATTTTTACACAGAAACGAAAGCAGAACTGGAGGAACTGATGACAGACATCAAGAAGCTGGCTAACAAAGTGCGCTCCAAGTTAAAGAGTGAGTCCTTGTACTTCAGATCTAAACACAGCACTGTGTAATTGGAAAAATGCTCAGTTCCATTCAGAAAGGTATATAAACCCATTGCCTTTCTCCTTCCGCTGAATCTGAGACATCCGAGACATCCGAGACATCTGAGACGAGAGCAATAGAATGCTTCCCTGCCGGTACTGATTGAGGCCTCGGCTCTTATTGTCACTGTGATAGCTGTGACTAATGAGTGATGAATAGTTAACGTGATGGTGGAGGCGCTGCGTTCCAATATATTTCAGTCTTTAGCCTTTACAGCACAGCTGCAGCCATATGACAGCCTAATGAAAGAGCTGATTGGTGGAGGGAGTGAGACACACAAATGGGCACAGGGGTGCAATGGATGAGAGATGGCAGGAACCACATGGGGATATTTTCTGTTTTATCTGGTTTTGTTTATTAGGCCAGTCAAGCAGACAGAAATTCTCTCTCTCTGTCACTCTCTCTCTCACTCACACACACACGCACATGTGGTGATCTGTTCAACAATACTACTTTCTCTGTAAAGAAAATGAAAGTGTGTGTCCATGTTTGCACAATTGGTGTCAGTTACTCTGTCTTGTTCGCAAAGAAGATTTAACAGTTATCTCATTTCAGACTTTTTTGTCACAAAGCTTTTCAGCTTTTTCCTTTGAAGTGAATTAGGTGTGAAATGCAATAGAAAATTCACAGTATGAAAACCATCCAATCCAAGACGATGGTTACCTGCAATGGCAGTCCAAGAACATAATCACTGATCATCATTTCCTTGTATTGTTCTATTGAATCTTTGCTCTTTAAAAAGAACAAGTTTTTGTTAGTTTTAAAAATCATTTCAAAAGCCACACTTGTTAATAGTATTTTTGTGACTGTTATCATTTATACAGGTATAGAGATGCACCAACATCTACAAGTTAGCTGTAGTATTTACATTTTTTTACCTTTTGTTACGGTAATAAAGGAGACACCGGAAAGTCAGTGGTCAGACCAAATGTGAATAAAATTTGCTCGACACAAAAGCAAATTCACTGAAACGGAAAGGACGTAGACTGTGACACCTGACCATCACACCCATATGTGGTTCTTCCCCAACCTGGTGCCATAAAGCTGGAAGCACACAGTTGTCTAGAATGTCTTTGTATGCTGTAACATTAAGATTTCCCTTCACTGAAACTAAAGAGCCCAAACCTGTCATCATCATTAAACACCTTTGGGATGAACTGGAACATTGACTGCACCCCAGGCCTCCTCACCCATCATCAGTGCCAGACCTCACTAATGTTCATTTGGCTGAATGAGCACAAATCCCCACAGCCATGCTAGTGGAAATTCTTCCCAGAAGAGTGGAGGTTATTAGATCAGCAAAGGGTGGACCAAGTCCATGATAATGCCCATGGTTTTGGAATGGGCACATATGGGTGTGATGGTCATTTGTCCACATACTTTTGGCTATATAGTCTACTTTTGTCTTGCATTTCAATGAATGTGGGACTGTAATGTCTTTGGGCAAAAAAAATGGAGCCAGTCATTATAAAGTAGTGGGCACACTGCAATGATGGGAATCCTGGCTCGTTCCAGTGAATCAGATCATTTGACTTGGGGCACCAACAGTTTTTCCTTAACTGTAAAAAGTATGAGATTTAATAACCTGTAATTGTTCTTCTTTGTTTCATGATATCTTACTCTATCTTCTATTTAGCAAAAAAAAATTACCAAATTACCACAAATGTATTTCAGTAATTCATAGCAAGGCACTACAATTGTGCAGTGATAAAAGCAGTAACCATCCCTGCATTGTTATTGTACCATCATGTGTCTGCTTCATTAAGAAGATTTATTTCCTTTTATCCTGACAATTGATCTCCTCCCATAATACACTTGCCTCGTTCACACAGCCGAGAGTCAAACATGCATACAAACCATTCATACAAATGAACAACCACCCCAGATGTTGAAGAGAGGTTTCCATGGAAGTATTTAAGTGGATATTGAAGATAAATGAGTGAATAAATGAGTAATGGCTACATCTATGGGAAAAAAAGAATGAGAGAAAAAAACGTCTCACACGTGAGTCAGCTCTCAATGCTCAAAGAGTAATATTGTTTATATTCGTTTTTAAAGATTGAGCTTTAGATTAAACCATGTGTCCTGTCAAGTAATCTTATAACTATGATAAATAAGTAGTAACTACAACAACTTTGATTGCAGTTGATAGCAATCTTCAGCATTTTATTATTGTGTTGTTAAAAGTAATAAGAATACAATTGTGGAGCTCCTGGCTATACGTCCTAGACTCTTGGAGGATTTGAAGACTCCACTTTGAGAACCATTATGTGCGCCTGTCAGGAATGGATTTCCTTTTTTTTCGCTGTCACTTCATTTCTCTGTCAGCTGTCACGAATAGAAATCTTCTCAGTCATGTGTTTGCATGAGATTTAGAGCTTTAGAGAAGCTGAAATTGTTGAATGGATTCCTGGAGGCAGGGTGTACAGTACGCCTGAAGATCCTCCTGAATTCATTAAAAATCTGTATGCAATTAAGTAAGGATTAATACACCACAGGGTGTGTTGTTATAGGAAAATAATCAATGACTGGTGTGACCCGACGCAAAGTATGGAAAAGAAGGAAATTGATTATTTTCCTATAATAGCATGTCAGGTGTTTTATTTCTCTTATACTACAGCAATTTGACAATGTTAACAATTTCTAATTATTAAAGAATAAGTCATTCTCTTATACTCATGTATTGTTGCGTTTAATGTTGTGGAATGTTTGCGAAACATGCTAGTTCCTGTCATCACTTACATTGTGACAGCTAGCTATAGTCATTCCATTCATCACCAGTGTGATGGTTGTTCTGGTTGTTCTGTCTATTTTGAAGCTAATAAGAGAAAAAAATGTAGCTTGTTATGTTACCGAGAAAACACAAAGACCTCCATCCTCTTGTGTTAGAAAACTTAAAGTTACAGCTTTACATTTTACTGTTACAAAGTGTTGACACTGGAGACTCCGTCCAAAACTGTTAAATAAACTTAAAATACTAAGATAAATATAAAAACTAATAAACTCCTCAAAGAACTTCACCAGATCAACATTTTTTTTAATTAATAAACTTTTAATCCATTAATATTGTCTGCCATATAAGTCCCTGTGAAAATCAATCAACAGCTTTTGACCAATCAGAATCAAGAATTCAGCAGCACAGCTCTATAAGAATCTGATAATGCACATCGAAATGTGCACTCCAGACATCAAATGTAGTGCCCTTGAATGAGTGTGGAGACAACTGCCAGAGTTTTCCCAAGGTCTCTCAATTCTGTGACATTGTGCTCTAATGGTTTTCCGCATGGTTGTCTCCTGTGAGGAAAGACACGCCTGAGAACACTAAAAGGCCAGGACCTGTGATGCTGGTCATTTGAAGAGCTGACATTTGAATCATGTACAAGCTTATAGGACCTGTCAAACTTGTACAGAGCCACCTCCATTTAAGAACAAGCAACATAGCAAACACATGACATACTCACACACATACACACACAGTGACATGACTAACATTTAACCCCTGCTGTGCCAATAACAGTCACTGCCTTGGAAATACTCCATTACTCCTAACAGATGATTGATTGTGTGATGCCATGTAAGAACAAGACAAGAAATTACACTAAAAACAAGACAAGGAAGTGTTGGGCAGCAAGTTGGTGATTTTCACAGACTTACGGTTCCCATGGCAATGAGCACTTTTATTTTGGTCCTATCTCCACCCTTTGTCCTGTCATTGGCTTGTACCACAATTGTGTGCACCTGTTCTGCGTTTACTCCAAGATTTAGCAACAAGGCACTGTAGTACGGGCAGAGCAGCAACATTATTGCCAGAGTTGTTGCTCCACTGCTGATAAAGAAGTCATTACTTTGCCTCCTGACTCTGCTGAGGATGTCACCGCACTACCTCAGATGAGGATGTCATCACTCCACCACTTGCCACTGGCAAGGACGACATCCTCCACCTGTGGATATTGTTGCTATACTTGGAATAAACACAGAACAGGTGGACACAATAGGTGAACAAACCAATCGTTTGGCGGAGATAGGACCAAAACAGTAAACAAGACAAAATACAGGAAGCTAACATCAGGTTGCATATATTTTGTGTTCAAACCTATTAGAGATTTTCTCATATCTAAATGATGTGATGTAAATAAATAAAGGCCCATACCCTCAGCATTACCTCCAAAGCCGTGCATGCAAAACATACACACATGCAGCCTAGGCTAGAATGCTTGTCTCCTAGTGTATGCCTCCTTATATTTTCTCCTATTTACAGATCCCACAAAAAACAGAACTGTGCTGATATAGTGTCGATTGTACCAGTGTCGATTATTGAAATAAAATCTAATTTGAGATTTAAAATTGTACCTTTTGCTCATTTGGAGGTACCGCATGGTAACGTGTCATTACTGTTTCATTTATGTCAAAATGTTAGTGTTCGAGCTGAAACATTGCAAACCAGCAAAAATTAAGCACTACATACTCAAAACAAAGTGTACTATGTAGAGTGTAGTATGCCATTCAAGCCACTAGATTTTCCATTTAAACTCTGCTGATATAATCAGTCTGAGGAGAACTTCATCAAATATTGCAGAAAGTGTTTTGAGTTCAAATCACTCACCACACCTGCAAAATTCAGACTTGAATGTATCATAAAACTTATATTGAGTGTGTGGTGTTTTTTCTCCCAGGTATCCAGCAGACCATCGAGCAGGAGGAAGGACAGAACAGGTCTTCAGCTGATTTGAGGATACGGAAGACACAAGTGAGTGAGCTTGACTAATGCTACTTTAGACAGGAACCCAGGGCGACACTGGAAGTACTGTAATACGCGACATAAGACAATGTTTTTGCAAATGTTGTTTGTGCAGCATTTGCAAAAACATTGTTTTTCCGCAAAAATAAAACGTAAAATCATGGCAATAGTGTGTGTTGGTGTGGCGGATTTATTCTCACAGTGAATAGATGAATACAGTGAATAGGGTTAGAATGAATAAATAACCAAAGGTTGTGGTTACAATTAGGTGATATCCAATCTAATGAACTCAATTCCTTTTTAAAGCCGAGTGTGGGCTGGCGACATGTGATTGGATTTCACTTATACATTTTATGATAGTTTAGTGACAGAAATAACAGTTTGGCTGACAGAACTTTTTCTCTTTTTTCCTCTTTTGTGCACTTTTGTGTGTGTAAAAACTGAATATTTGAACAGTCGACTAATAGTGTGAATTAATGTGTGTGAATCAATGTGTGTGTTTTATTTTTGAATAATTTCAATAATATAACATAACACAAAACTGTGAAGAACAACTTTAAACTCTTGTTATTCTACTGATTTTCTCTTCCAGGGCTATTCTAATGATTATTCCTTCTTGTCAATTACAATAATCTACAGTATATTAATTACAAATAAGGAATTTGATAAGGAATAAAATTTATGGCTTTAAATGGATCTTTCTCTCTCACTATCTCTGTCTAAGCTGTACTAAACCACACAGATATTCATCATCATTAAACTTGTGCCTAAATTAAATGCACTAAATTTAACCAGCCTTATTAAACTATGAAATTGCTGCACATATTTTACTACTACATCAATAAAATATCAAGCCTCTTCCATGAAGTGTAATATGAGGCTGTAACTTGGTATCACTTAGTATACCAAGCAGAGTATGCCGGGGGTATAGCACTAAATTTCATTTTCACTTGCATGAAAGTAGAGCATGTAGAGCTTGTAGAGTAGATAAAGTGTTGAATTTATTGCCATATCGGCACAAGAACATCACTCGGGTCACGTTTTAGCTCTCTGATGATTTCTCCCTTTTCTTTTCCCAGCACTCCACTCTGTCACGTAAATTCGTGGAGGTGATGTCAGAGTACAATGCGACGCAATCGAGTTACAGGGAGCGCTGCAAGGGCCGGATCCAGAGACAGTTAGAGATCAGTGAGTGCACACACACACACACACACACACCTAAAAGACAGAATATTTACTGTAGATGAATAGACCCATAATGACAAGAGGAGGAAGAGTCAATAAATGTTGGGGTTTGGGAGGAAATGACCACATTGTCACACTGACTGTGAAATGGTAGGTATCAGTATTTTTCCTCCGTCATGCTGTTTCTGTCTGACTTTCACCAAAATCCTAGTGCATCACATTCAATCGGTTCGTCTGTGGAAGTGGGTTGGTAGCCTTGTGTGTGGTGTAAGGACAAATTTATCAAAATATAATAATAGGAAACATAATTATTGTTGCGCCACATTTTAAAAAATCTATTGCAATAGAGGATTTGAGAAAATACAAACATGTTAACAATTATATTAAAATAATTAGGCAAAAAAAAATGGTTTAGAAACTCACTTTATTATCCAAGTCCAGACTCATGCGGAAGGTGTGGGAGCTCCGCCTTCCAGCGATTTTCATTGGTCGATGTGAATAATCAGTTCCAGCTCCCTAGCTTGATCTGATTGGCTGCTGACAGAGAGACATATCTGTGTTCAAATACTACTGAAAATTAAACAATACAGATGCCATTAAGTGATTGACAATATTGTATTTTCAGCAATAACACTGATAATACACATGAAATGTTCATATTAGTAGACTGATTTTCACCAAGCTCTAATAGTTGCTCTAAAAAAGCTCTAAAAGCTGTTCTGGTGTGTGAGCTGGTGAGTCTAGTTCAGCTAACAAAATTTAACCTTAATATTGTCTACTGAATATGCAAAGATAAGGCGTGCATTAATGGGTTTTAAACATATATCCCAGTTTTTACTAGTGGCCTTGCCAAGGCCTTTGCTTAGATAATGCAATAATGATAATGTCTTAAAGGGCATGAATAAATTCTACTTGTTCTTACTCATGATCTATTTATTAATTGGAGTAAATCTAATGGGAAATGTTAGCATGGCATAAAATCCTGAGACTTTTAAGTGGTTAAATCGAATCTGAACTGATTCCAGTTAATCAAGTACTGTAGGATTAGCCTAGTATTGGGTCAGACATGCATCTTCTGTGTCTTATTGCAGGCAGAGCTTTCAAATCCCTAAACCAATCCAATGTCATGCCATGGTTCGTTAATCTGATTGGTCAGGTATTAGACAGTGTTTATGGGATCTCTTTAGGGGTGCAATGGAAAAATGCTAATCTGCCTCTACCTGGCTGGCAGGCTCCAGTGTGCTGGCTGCACCAAGCAAACCCAGGCTCTAAGTGCTTTCCATCTGCTCTTTCATGGGCACCAGGGGGCTGAACATGCTTCGTCTGTGCTGCAATTTATCGAACTCTCAGACAGCGAGGCTTTGTCAGCTTTTATTTAAAGACTGTATGTAAGAATTGGTGTTAAGAATTGGATGTACTTTGGTGAAGGGTGTACCATTTATTCTCAGTGTTGCCCCACTCACACACACATACACACACACACACACACACACACACAGTGGGTTAAGGCATTGGCACTGAAATGTTGGCCACAATTCAATGGCAGCAAGGAAGATGAGGAAGAGACAGAGGCAGCGAGAAAATGAGGTCATGCAATATGCAATATATATATATATATATATATATATATATATATATATCTATATATATATATGACAAAAAAATATAACACAATGCTTCACTTCAATTTTATTGCACATTCTACAAGTATTTAAATCCCAAATATATTTATTTCATGGCACCTGAATTTAATTATAATAATTTCACATCTTAATTATCATTTTTAATACCCTGAGGCAATGGGGGGTGTTCAGAGATGGCAACTTGGCATAAAATTAGGTATACAATAGGTGGAATCCATGTTATGGCTGAAATATTCTCTCAAATTGAATACAATGTAGCATAGAAGCAAGAGACAATGAAAAAAAAAGTTTAGACTAATATGATAAGTAAGATTTTAAATAACATCTGATAGCTTAAAATACTGAGAATATATTAAGGTTGATAGTCATGAAAAGGTACTTAATGATATTTTGTTAATCTTAGAAAATTTATTAATTGCAGATATACCTTTATTGATTAATTAATCTGGAATATACCCATATTAATTGGCTGCCAGCTTATAAATGATCACTGAATGAAACAGACTTACTGTTACCACCCCGAAGTTGATTATTTTCCTATAACAGAATGTCCTGAAGAGTTTTATACCTCTTATACCATATATATACCATATATAGTATCTTTGCCAAAGATGACATTCTTCATTCATTAAAGAAGGACTATCACTTTTATCCATTTATAGTTATGTGTAATGTTGTGGAACATCCATGAAAGAAGTTAGTTTGTTTTACTGCTTTCATTAGAACAGCTACTGTAAATAGTTGTTGCCTCTCGTTTTTACCTCTCTTGAAGTTAATATCACGAAAAAATATAGCTTATCATGTTACCAAATTCCTTTATCCTGAAAACCTTCTGATACTGGAGACTTTCTGACACTGGTAATAAATATATCTCACCATGGAAAACTTCACCATATCAACAGCTAGATGCTTTTTTTAAATTCGTGTATGTGGAGGGTCTGACTCACAAGTCGCTGTGCAAGTTGCTACTATAGAAACTATGTTGTATTAGAACTTTAATATAAATCTGTGATTTGAATTACAGCTGGTACTACTGCCAGAAAATTAATCAACAATCGGAATCAAGTATCCAACAGCACTTTAATATTTTGCTCATGGCTTTCCATAATGTTTTATATGTGAAAACGAGAGTTTGTAGTTAATTTTGAGGTCTGAATACTGATGAGCTCAATTTCTATTAACTATTCACAGTTCCCTCAACTCAGCTTTGTCATTATGCAGCATATCTTGATAAGAATATTTAAAGCATTATAAATTTTAATAAGAGACATGCACCACTGAAACGGAGTCTATTCTACAATGACATGCTGTCTTGCTGGAACCTGGACCTTCCCCTGGCTCTGTGTTAATTAACTCTGGCTCTACTAGACATTTCCACTGGTGTAACCTCAATGTTCTAATTTTACACACACTTACAGATCTAAATACAAAGCTG
>CM075023.1:4458432-4470249 GCA_037576675.1 Pangasius sanitwongsei
AAGTGATTAGGACACCTGATTCTGATCATTTGGATGGGTGACCGAATACTTTTGGTAATATAGTGTATATATATGTGTGTGTGTGTGTGTGTGTGTGTGTGTGTAAACAAAAAAACCTTCCAGTTTAGCAGATATGGATATTTGATAGGGACATTGCATTACACCATTAATAGGAAGTCATAGACATTGTATGTGGTTAGAACAACATTGATATTGCTGTGCACATCATGATGACCATTATGTTATATTTAACCATTTTTAACATTCCAAGACTGTGTTATGCAGCAAAATGTTGCGAGACAAAGTGTGAAAGATGGTACAAGTTGAACCTGCTGAAAGCTCATCACTCCATTTTAATGATATGGCTGAATTAGGGAACGAATCAGGTTCCCCTGGTTGACGTCTCCATAGCAACACACTGGAGTTCTCACGGTCTTTCTTTACACAAATGAATGGCAAACCCGTAAATAATGTGTGTGTGTGTGTGTGTCTGTCTGTGTGTGCGGGTGGTTGGGTTTATGCAGTGTAGGCGTATGTATAAGCATAAAGGAATATGGTGTATGGAAGATTTATTTTACAATGAAATTCTGAGCTGACATTTTTAGTTTAAACTTCTTTCCTTTACATTTTGGTCAGTTTTCACTTTGGTTAACAGTTACCCACAATGCCTTTCAGCTACCAGCTGATCTCTACCTAAAGAGAGTGATGCAGCAGTGTTTTAGACCTTTAGGCTGTCCAGCTCTCTCACCTCCTCATCTGTACACTCAAACAGATTATTGTGCAAATATTCAATTTTCATGCTAATACTGCAGTCAACACCATGCCATCTCGTAGATCACTAATTACCAAAGACGAGTCTCTGCTTAACTCAAATAGCTGCATTGCATTCTGGAACGTTGAGTCTCCATAATTTCTATGCTGGAATTTTTCCATTAATTTGATGTTGAATTTCTCTGGAAAATGGTGAGTGTGAAAAGATGCTTGCTCCATTGTAACTGCATTAGCAACGTCCCCTGGTGATGTTAAGCAGCAGACAACTTCTCACAGGAATAATGAGAACAAATCAGCACCAGACACATGACTAAACACGTGACAAATACTTCAATATAAACATATTTAATGTGTTTCAAGGAGGTGCTTATGTCATTATTACATGATTAGTTTTGATTTGTGAGTCTTGGCAAATGCCGACAATTCATTTCCTGTTGAACATTTTACCCTGAGCTGTTTTGTGGCTAGTACTTAGCACTTAGCGCATGTGCATGCAAGCATGTCAGAGTCTGCACAAGCAGTGTATGTGAATGTGAATGTGTCTGTATGTACACGTGCATCCTCCAGCGTGGGCAGGCTGCCTTCGCTGGGCTGCTTAACAGCTTTTTCTCCAGCACTAATTGCTGCTCATTTGCTCGTCTCCACAGTCGTGAGGGCTCTCCACCTCTGCATACTCTGCATCTCCCCCGCCCCCCAGCCCCGTCCCTCCCCCATTCTCCTCCCTCCATCCTGTCCCACACAGGATTCTTCCATCCTAATTATGGAGCATCCCACATTCACTGCTGCTGTTGCTTAATGGCTGTGTTTAGCCTTTACCCCCCTAACCCCCCGCAAACCCCACCACACTTAAACTATCACGCTTTGATAGTCACACTCACTTATTACACAAGTACATCACGCACCTTTATACAAATGCTTTTACACGTCCTCTTTACCACAATCGCATATGTCATTATCCAGTGCATTGTGTGTAATTGCTCGGCTAATGCTGGAGGACAGTTGCTCTGTCAGCTTTTACCTGCTGTGAGGGACTTAAGATCATAACGAGTCAGGAGGTGGTCTAATGGAGCTGCACTTTGTCTAATAGAACCTTAGACATCCACTAATTTGTTCCTTTACGATCTCATAGGTGGTTTTTGACCATTAAAAGCCACGAGTACTAGGTGGGGGTTGGGTGGGCTGTAAGCAGCTAATACACTGAACATAGCTCTTTTTTTTTAAAAATAATACAGTGTAGTGATGCTAATAATGATTAAACAAAGTTCTAATCTTGCTAACCAGCTCTTATAGTAACTTTAATTCATTGTTAGCAGCAATACTAGCAATTGCTCTTGAGGAAAATGTTTCCTTTAAAAACTTTGTATTTCTTTTTTTTTTTAAGCAAGCCATTGTCTTAAAATAGTCTCATTCACTAAAAGTAAGTGCTAAATCAGTTTTTAAGCATCAGTTTTAAGCTATCAATATCATGTATCAGGTAAGCTAATAGCCTCCCGGTGTAATGGTGGATTATTTTACCTTATTTCCTTCTTAACACATATTTGTATACATTTGTAGTAGCTATGACCTACCATGCTTGTTGCTCTTTAAGTTTAGCAACACTAACCAGTTAGCTCTATACCTTATTTAACACCCTGTTACCTAGCTAGCTACTGTGTTTATGTTTCACTAATGTACTCCAGTGGCAGTCCTTAACTTAGCTAGCTTAGCAAGAGTTAATAGCAAGCTGACACTAGTTAACTAATTTTTGTGAACTTTTTCTTTTTGTAATGATGGAAAAACACTTTAACATTTATTTCAGCATGTCTGTTAAGTAAAACAGCTGTGAGATACCACATAACATCTACATAAGTAGCAAAGCCAAAGATTGTGGATTAGCAAGATGACAGCCGTCTATAGAGGGGTGGGCCGAGTCTCGCTGTCTGTCTTAGCTTTCAAGTCAGTTTATCCCTGGCTCAGAACTGAGGAGATTGCAGTGGCAATTGTTGCATTCTGTATTCTGCACATTTTTTCTTCAACTTTATGATGTCATGAAGCTAATCGTTTTCTTCATTGATTTCTTTAACCTCTGGCGAAGATACCCTTGATTATTTGCTGTCAGATCACAAAGTCATGTGGTCGGTTTAAAATGTCAGTCAAAGGGCCTGTATTTGTGAAAATAGACAGTTCTTCGCCAATGTTTACTGATTAAATGTACCAGACTCTCTAGAGAAAGCTAGACCTCTGGCTCCAAGACTAGCCACAAGTCATTTAAATGTGGTTGGATGTGTTTGGGCAATTTTGGCTCAGATTCCAAATGCTGTAAAAACCTTAAATGTAGCAGTTGGGCCACTTTTGGTCTACTTGCTATTGACACAACTGACCTTTATGTGCTTACTTTATTTAGCCCTGCTGTCAGCTTTGATGCCGAATGAGGGAACTAGTATAAAGAAGACAGATTGAATGAGAAGTGATTGAAAGTCATGGTATAGAAAAGGGGAATGAATGAAAGAGAAGGAGACCATGTCTGTATATGGTCATCACTCGATTTGCAGAGGCTTGTGGGAATGAGAAAGGCAATCTATCCTGGGTATGACCTTGCTGCCCCGGACTCTGGTTATTGTATGCACCGTGTAATCTAATCAGAACAGCTTGTCTGAAATGCACACATAGATCACTGTGCAGTCATCACTCACTGAACGAGATAAGTGCCCTAATTACCGATGGTCAAGGGCACAGTACACAGCACAGCACCTCTGGCCTGAGGGGTTGCCATAGCAAGGCGTCCTTTTCCATAATAATACAAGCATAATGTCTGGTTGGAAATGGCCCAGATGTTTAAGCAAAGCTAGTTTTCATTCATATAATGCAAACATCCTTGGAAAAGGGGGCCATTATTTAGATATATGACCCTTTGGAGGGTGATAAAGTCCAACCAAGAGTCTGGTCTTGAGTGTCTGAAAAGGTCAAAAAATTTTTATGTTGAATTTTTTCCCTTTGGCTTATCCATTTGTTTTTCCTCTGGATGTCCATCAGAGTGTTTACACACACACACACACACACACACACACACACTGAGTCATTGAGACCAGAGCAGCTGAGCCTGCAGGGAGGCAGTGTTCAAATGTCATAGTTGAGCTGCATCAGTATTCAGGCCATGAACACAGTCATCATCCCCTGACCTCCAAACACCATCAGTCACCATCACCATATCCCCTTGTTCCATCTCTCATCTTTCTCTCTCTCTCTCTCTCTCTCTCTGTCTCTGTCTCTGCATCCTCTTCTCTGACTTTCTTCCACTCTCTCTTCTCTCACCTATATCATAGGCCATATTTTAATCCTATCGCTGGGTAATCGCTGTCTGTGATTAGAACGTGAACCCCATCCTCTTCCTATTCCTTCCTCCTCCAGGACTTGCCTACTGCATATAAACACATAGAGGTAGGACACACACGTATGCACTTACCGTCCACTTTATTAGGAGCACCTGTACACCTGTACATTCATGACATTATTTAATTGGGCAATCATGTAGTGGCATTGCAATGCATAAAATCATGCACATACAGGCAAAAGCATTAGTTAATGTTCAAATCAAACATCAGAATGGGATCTCCCTGACTATGCCTTTGGTGCTAGACCAAGGGTGGTTTGAATATTTCAGAAACTGCTGATCTCCTGGGATTTTCACACACTACAGTCTACAGCGTTTATTCAGAATAGTGCGGAAAACAAAAAACATGTTCATAGGGCTAAAAGAAACCTTCATAAGCCATTATTCATAAGCCATTACAATTAGCATATTCCATATTCTAATAGGCATCAAGCTGACATAACAACCGAGTCAAGTGACTTGTTTTTTTTGTTTTTTTTCCATTTCTTGATATAAGATTGTTAGGAAATGACATGACAGCTGAAATTGTAGGTCATACCAGTGAATGCCTGTTATGTAAGAGTCACATAATCGTCATGATGCCACACATCAGACATGAACACTTATTTAGGATCAGAAAGTTATGTACGTAAGTGCCATGACAGTTTCAAGACAAGTCTTACAAGCAGAAATATGCTGATTACTTAATTAATGACTAGAGAAAACATACATAACTCAGTTATGACATTTTTATGACTGTTATTGTCAAATCCTTTACGATGTAACAGTGTTATACAGCAGGTTTTCACACTGATGTTTCCACCAAGTGCCACTCTCAGGTGGACTGTGCTAAAGAGCTAGTTGTCATTAGTTGTAACATAAGTTAGAAACTAGAAAGTTAGCCTAGAAACTAAACACATAGCATGCTTATTACAATATGCCTGTTGTAACAAGCCATTCTATCAGTTTATGTCAGTTGTCATGAAGAGCTTATATAGGTGTAGGACTATGAATATGGCAAAAATAAAGAGATAAAGAATGAAGTTTTTTTTATATAAATGATGACATAAAACAGGTACTCTTGTGGTAGTACCATGGATTCAGACCACGATGCCACTGCAGGCTTTATTATGGGCACATATATAAGGCACAATCACACACACAGCAGTGAGAAGTGTTTGCGTTCCTCCAAAATCAACTGGCCGATAATTCAGTGCTGTTTGTCAAGCAGAAACGCCTCCATTTCTGACACTGCATGCTAACAACCTCCCTCATGCCCTCCAGGGCGCTGAAAATGAAGTCGAAACACCTTGAAGTTTTGTGATAATTAAAGCAAAAACTACAGAAAGCCCAGACAGATTCTCCCTGGGAAAGCTATTTTTTGGAGCTGTATTTAGAGACAGCTGGTCGTCTTCCAACAGCAACACTCTGCGATATAATGCTGATTAAAGTAGTGGAGAAAGACTGGAAATGTAGTTATAGAACAGCTTGGAGGTTTTTTTTTTTTTAACCATTTCAGATCCATTACACCTCTCACAACCCATCTATGATTTTTTTTTTCTAAATATCCTTTAAACATTATATACATAATTTTGGACTTCTCATCCATGAAGGGATGATTTATCACGTGTATGACCAATTATAAATTTATTAGCTAGCCCACTGTGCTCAGGCCCATATTTTGGTTGCCCAGAAACCTAATGATCAGCTGGTTTGCTAGTCACGTAAGTGCGTTAATACAGACTGTAAGATTATTATCCTCTTCTAACAAAGAAGACTTCTAAAAAAGTCAGCGAGATGTTGATCAACGCTATGAAAAGAGGAGTTCTGTCCTCAAATCGTACATAAAATATATTTGAATCTTTGAATATATTTAGAATTTTTTTTTAGATATGTTTAACCTGACTGTTACTTATAGCAGGTTGTTTACACATACCTGCCTGTTCCTGATTCTAAAAAAGTTGTCTGTTCATGCTAATTAATCAGGCTAATAAAAAATGTTGTACCATCATCCAGCGATGTGTGTAGTGCAGCAGGTGGTGGGATTCATAATAAGTAGCACATGCTATAGCTAAAGCATTGAGGTGTGTCACAGCAACGTGAAGCACATTACATTTAAACATAGCTACGTACCAGATGAAAATGCTTGTTTTGCAGAAGTCAATAAGGAGTAAAGTTTTTTTTTTTTCCATTTCTCTGGTTACATATTGAACATACTTGTTTAAGAATAGCCTGGGCATGAAATCTGCTCCCTGAAAGACCGTTTCGCGGGTAGCGGGTATCATTTATTTATTTTTTTTAAAAACACTGCTGACTGAAACTGGGTGGAACAGAAGATCTAATAGATTCAAATTGAGCTGTTTTGACATTTATTATAATTGAGAAGGCTATATTTGGATCCACAGAATACTTTTTTCTCTGTCCAAAATGTTCTCTTGCTGATTTTGACACAGATTTTGATAGGTAACAGCCATGGATCATGACTCTATTCTTCTGTCTCTGAGATACTTTTTTTTTTTTTTTTTATTTCAGTGCCACAGCCATATGTCTCAATTGTTCTCTTTCTTTTCTGTCTCACACACACACACACACACACACACACACACGCACACATACCTGTTATTGAATTAGAGGTACACGCAGGGCACTTCTGCTGTCCTGTGTGTGATGGGCCTCCTCTCCCACTCGCACCCCCACAGTTCCATTAATTCAGCCGCACTCACTAATTAACCTTGAGATTGGACAGGTGATTAAGGCATGCAGATGGACCTTTTTAAAAATTCAGCGCAATGGGTGGAGAGAGAGATAGATAAAGCCAAGGGACAGACAGATGAATGAGTCAAACTGGGGACTGATTAAGCATATCGATTTTCTAAAGGGAGAGATGGGAACAGAATTATACTTGACATCTATCGATTTGACATGAACGAAAATCCAAAGGAACAATGGGGTCCAAAACTCTGAGACCACGCTGAAAATCTGTGAATGTTTTTTTTTTTAATTTAAAACTGGAAATAGATCGAAACTTTTAGAATTTTGAAAATTCTAAAACAAAAAAAAAAAAAGAATTGTGCAACATCTTGACTATTCGAGTTTCATTTCTAGGTCCCTATTCAAATGTAAGCAAATTTGTGATTATTGGCCATGCTAACTCCTTTGTACAAAAAGGTCAGATTTTCCATGAGACTTATCCCTTCTATTGAAGCACGTGCTCAGATGGCACATCAATGGATTTGAACATGGATCATCAGGTTTGTGGAGTCTGTGTCAGCTCGAGTGCACACTGTCATTAAAGCAATAAGGGGGACATACCAAATACTAAGAAATTCTGAAATTCATATAAATATTTCTAAGATTCTACTTTTCACTCAAGTTATCGCCGATAATATCATTTGTAATGAAAACCTATGTGTTAAATTGAAAAATATGCCAGACAGAAGCATTTATAGAAGGTAATACATCATGTCATGTTCTTAAGCAAAGAAAATTGGAAGGAGAGTGTATCACCATTTTATTAAAACTGGGCTGTTTTAGTTCATGTTTAATTATTCAACCAGTGTAATTTTTCTTGTGGCTGATTTTTACTTACCTTATTTCAGCAGTAATTTTACAATCTTGTATTCATATTTTCTTGACAGTGAGCTCAGAAATTTGTCTCCAGTGTAAAATTTAAGGGCTTTAGTGTTGAAAATTATATTCTCACAAGGAAACGGCCAGGTGGCTGGTCTGGACATATGACAGCCTTTGCACCCACAGCCATGTAGCTACCACCATCTACTCAGACACACACACTCACACACACACTCACATTACACACCAGAGTGAATGCAGAGTGTGTATGAGCTCAAATGAGCAGCTCTGGCTGATGTCCTGTGGTGCCATCTCTCTCTGCTGGCATGACCACAGAGCAGTGTCTGGCTCTCAGTACTCACTGACCAGCAGGATATCCTCCATTCAAGCCCAGAATATTTTACTAATATGACTCATGTAATAAATTATTTTTAGTCAAAACAATTGAATACAAACAAATAAGAAGGCACCGATCCAGTACCGGCCTCTTATGACATGTATGAGTATTAGATGTGACACATTTTCCAATCTGATCCACTGATATATAAACACTTTATTGATTAATCAATAATCTTTTTTAAGATTATGTAAGTATTTTCAGTATCAGTATCAGTATCTGGTATTCCCAGAGCTCTGATATTGGTAAAGTATTGAAAATGGCAAAGGTTGGACTGGTTCATTCCTTCATACAAAACATAAAGAAAACTCAATCAAATAAATTACAAAAAACATTGTACATTGACTCCACATAAAGAGGTTATGAGGTATAGTTTCCTATTTGCAAAATATTTTGTTTATACAAATGAGAATAGCCTTCACTTTTTTGCCACTAATGAACAGATGTGAATCATTTAAAAAAAATTTGCTCTGGGTCTACTGGCTTTACTGGGAACAAAAATAAGTAAAAAGCAATAACTTACGAGTAAATCTGGAGGAAAATGTGGCATACTCTGGTGTAGTATACTGGGTTCACTTATCCGTTACCTAATAAAATGGCAATTCAGTGTATTGACGATATGACCTTTTAAACACAAGCAACAAAATTTCAGGGTACTGTATTATCCAAAAAACCTAGACTTTCCCAAGCCATGTGGTAAAATGTCACTTTAGATTGGTGGAAACAGAATTCACTTATAGCACTTGGCATTTCTGAGGGGCATTCTATAATCAGAAATGTTGAAGACAAAAGGCTCAGACTTGAGCCTTTGCAAAGACACAGGAAAGTACAGAGGGTATGAAACAAACAAACTAGTAAATGGAAACATGGTACAGGTGAACACCATCAGGGAAGGAAACAAAAAAAAAAAAGGTGGCAGACAGAGCAAACCAACACATGGTACTTTTGTAATCAGAGCCGAGACATGACAAGCATGCTCTCTGTATGTATTTAAAATATACATGTTAATCATATATGATAGTGTATTATGATCTATTTATATTTTAATGTGATCAGTGACTGAATGTGCTCTAGATCATGATATAATATCAATATCATGACACACACACAGCTGAAATCGAATCTTTAAAATTGTAAAATTGTAAATTATTTCTTTATTAGTAGAATTTATTCGAAGTATTACAATTTTATATTTTTTCCATTTACATTTTAACTAGATATTAAATAACACTATCATCTTTTTTTTTTTTGAATGCAAACCTACTATTTTGTTATAGAACCTATATATTGCAATACATTTTGTATCATAGAAATGTCTTCAAGTGTGGTAATATATTTCTGTCATATCACACACACACACTGTCACACAGTCTAGTTATTTGTTAATAATATTTGCCTATTTTATTTTCTTTTTTTCCTTTTATGCAAGTATGTGGCTGAGAATATCATACAGTTGTATTTCTGTTGTATACATCATGGATGAAATTGGATTATAATGTGATTAAACTGTGTAAGTTTTGTAGTAGGGCAGTTTAACCCTCTCTTCTGCAGTCAGACTTTTTTTTTATGCTGTATGTGTGTCATGGTCTCCAACATATTGAGGTCAGGGAATGTAAGGCACATTATATGCCTGGTGCAGTAAATGTATTTGTGGGTGTGTGTGTTTGTGTGTGTGTAGCTGGAAGGAACACGACAAATGAAGAGCTAGAAAGCATGCTGGAAAGTGACAACCCAGCTATCTTCACTTCGGGGGTAAGTGGAAATACACAGTGGTCATAACGACTAAATAGGTCATAGCTAAGACAAATTTTAATGAGTACATTTTGCACCTAAGAGTGGTCTTAGCCATGCGTGTTCATTTGAAAACTTACAGTTATTCGAGGAATGGAAGCGAATATGAACAGATAATTTGTTATAAAATACAGATACAAATAGGAGGTGCAGTATTTTTTTTTTTTTTTTTTGTGGAAATTGTCTGCTGGTTCAATGTTGTTATGAAGCTCCAAACACAAGCTTGAACAGCGGATTTCTCCGTTACAGCATGTCTGTTGCTTTACACACGCCATGCACAGGGCAGCATATCTCTTTTGGGATAAAATTAATTAATTAAAATGAATTACATTTAAATGCATTTTTAAAAATGTAATTAATGTGAAAAAAATGAAATATTCACTTGTATATCCATTCCTCATTTTTTCATCGTTCTTCAATGTTGTTAAATGAAAATCATCAAAATCATAAAGACATTCTAACAGTGCTGTTTCCTTTTTCCAGCAGCCATGTTATGACATGCTTTTCCAGTTCATATTTAATTTAAAAAAAGACTTTCTGGTTTGTGCCACGCCCACTTCCAGCTGGAATCTGAATACAGATACAGATATGGACATTTGGAGCAAACTTAATTTTTAATTAACACTGAAAAAGGACTGTAGTAATGTCTGCAGGAATAGTAGTTTCTTCATTTGTTTCTGCAATATAACTCAAATTTTAAAATGCAAAAGCAAATAACATTTAGTGAAGTCCTTTTGTTAATTAAAAGGTAGCTATATTTCCAGATTTTGGTTGGTTGTATGTTTGTGTGCTTGCAAGTGTGAGAGATGTTTTCATCTGCTCCAGGCGTTACAGGCGTTCAGGGAGCTATTGAAATTCCAGGCAGAGAGGCTTCAACCCTTCTAGCAGACTGAACAAATCTCAATTGTATCATTTTGATTTCAGCTGTGGCACTTCCTAACAGGAGAATTGCCAAAGCCAGAGGTCAGAAAGTTTGCTGAAAATTGATGGGGAATGAATGTGTGTGTGTGTGTGTCTGTGTGTGTGTCCCTTCTTTTCTTTAGATCATCATGGACTCAAACATCACCCAGCAGGCCATGAATGAGATCGAAACCCGGCACAATGAGATCATCAAGCTGGAGAACAGCATCCGCGAGCTGCACGACATGTTCATGGACATGGCCATGCTGGTCGAGAGTCAGGTGAGAGAGAGAGCGCTCCGGAACCTTCTCCTTTCCTCCTCTCACCTCGAAACTGGCGCTTTGTGTCTCGGCTATGGTTTCTACTGACAGATGGCCTCTCCATAGGAGGGGGATTTATCTCACTGCTGCCCCATTGCCATGGCATCACACAGAAACACACACATACAGGAACACTCTGGCAAGCACGCTGTGCGTCTTTGAAAACCTTGTTAGAAAGGGCCAGTATGTGTTTCCGCTAATTACATTTACACTCCCCGAAAACTGCATCAGTGTCTGCTTATAAATCTCATCTCTCAGTCCACCTCCCCCTCTGAGACCTACCTCATCTCTGAGTCCAGGAAATGACATCACATTGTTTACTGCCTGAAAAAGTTAGCAGCAGCAAGTGAAATGGATCTAAAATCAAAGGAATAGTCAAATGTCTATGGTAATTTTACCAAGGTTTGCGCTGCATATAGCTACATACAGCTAATGTAGCAACTTGGCCATTTTTCCAACTTTAAAAAAGCCTGATTTTTGCTTTGACATACAATATTCTGTGAATAATATAATAGTTGTAGTCAAAATAGCTACTTCTAGGAAACAAAGAAGCAAAATAGCAAATGCATAGCAGATATGTTGCAAAAGTCTTAGGCACATGCAAAGAAATGCTGTAGAGCAAAGATGCCTTCAAAAATAATGAAAAATACTATAAAGAGCAGTAAACAGTAATAAATGAAACAAAGTCAATATTTGGTGTGACGATCCTTCGCTTTAAA
>CM075023.1:4470349-4482945 GCA_037576675.1 Pangasius sanitwongsei
CAAACATTTTTCTGTAACATTTAATTTTGTGCTGGAAAACTAATGTTTGGAATCTAAAATGTTTTTGTACTAAATCAGTAATGTAGAAGTCATAAAATAAAAATCTATTACAAAGTTTGTACTAAAAAAAAATAGGGTGCCTAAGACTTTTGCACAGTACTGTATATACACTGTACAGTAGACACAGTAGGCTTAAACGGAATAGACATATGTACAGATATGATATAATACAGCTAGTGTGGCCAGGTTTCTGGAGAAATAGTCTTTACAATGTCAATATGTCAAGTCAGTGTCTTTCTCCTAATCCCCTACTCTCCTAATCATGCACACAGTTGAATAATCAATCTGTTAACCTTTTTTTTTCTTAGAAACGTCCTACATTCTGCCTTAAGAGCTAAGATTATTGCTGCAACCTAAATGGTAATCTATAGAATAGATGCAAATCAATTGAAAATGAGTTACAGTAGCTCTTTTAAGGGACTCAAAATTCCAACATGGCATGGTCAGGAATTACGTTTGACACCCCGGAACTAAAATGTACATGTATATGTGCGGTCAGTGTGTTTCATGTGAGTATTAAAGGAAAGGTCCTCCCTGAAACACGTGAAACATTTTTTAAATTGACATAGTCATGATGTACTTAGTGAATCTGGTACCAGTTAGTTGGTTGGTGCTGTATGTTTATTACTCATGTGAGGTCAGTGGGGGGGGGGGGGGACAGACTAAAGGACTAAAGTGCTGCTGCATCGCTCTCTTTCGGGGCTAAATCTCAGTGCACGACGATCAGCAGGTAGTTGAGTGGCATTGTGGGTAATGTAGGAAATGGTAATAAAAAAAAAAAAGGAAAACATCAATGAAAAAAATAGGCGTTTAAACAAAAAGTACTTCTTGGACACCACAGATTAATTATAAAAACTAATATGCAAGTCATTGAAGGTGGATTTTTCCTCTAATGCAAAGCTTTTATGTCAATAGTGCGCTTTTATGAATATCGCTTGTGAATTATTCATCTATGTTAATGATCAGAGTGAGAGAGTCTATTAACACAAATGTATTTGATTTAATAATTAATCTGACTAACCTGCACCCTCTTGTTCGCAATTCCCTGTGAAAATGGGGTGTGTGACCTGCACAGAGTCTGCGTTTTGCTCGGTCTTTGCCGCTCTCTTTCTTTGCTGCCCCTCTCTCTCTCTCTCTCTCTCTCTTTCTCTGTAATAGGCCTTTAATAGTGTGCTGTGAACTTGGGGTCTGCACTAACCTTTAGAGGTAATTCATGTGTTAACCTACACTTTTACATGCATGCTACTTATTTTCAGCAGCGAAGTGGCTGCAACATGCCACTGCCTTCAAACGCTTTAACCTAAATTATTTGGTAATGCTTTACATTAAGACTTCCTGAACTAACGTTACTTACCTCATTAGTAAAGCAAGAGCCATAAGTTATTTATTTCTTCATATAGATGTGGACCTAATGATTGTGAATAATGTGTGCTATAATATGTTAAATATTTCTGAAATCTTTGAAATTGAAGCTCCAGTAACATTGCGTAATGATGGTGACGTCATTTCCTGCAATGACCGTTAGTTTTACGAAATCTAAGATTGGCGCAATACAGTTTTTTGGCCGTGTAACTTTTTTTGTTTTCCAGTTAATTTTGTTGATAGACATTTCTGAAAAGAAGTTACTGGAATGTCGAATGTTACTCACGTTCAACTCACGTTCACAAATCCTAGAGGTGCAATGAAATAAGAAAACTGGACGGATTGCTAGTAAAAGTAAACATTAATAAATCATGAATGTCATCATTAACAAACTATAAATAATCACTTGGGGTGTGTGCTGTTGTAGGAAAATAATCAGTATATCCCAATGCAAACTGGAGCTACTGTTACCACTCCAAAGTTGATTGTTTCCCAATACCAGTACTTCCCAAAGTGTTTTATTCCTCTTATAATAAAATACTTCAGATTGTGCCAACGATTCAGATATACTGAATATACTTATATATAAGTATACTTTTTAATAATGAGTGACACGTCATACTATTTAACTCATTTAATTGTTACATTTAATGTTGTATAACGTCATTCCCTGTCCGGCCTCTCTTTTTCTTCTCTCTTGAAGTTTAGACGAAAAAGAACAAAAATTACTGCAAAGTGCAAAGTCCTCTGTCATTGAGTACGGTTACATGCACATCGATATTCTGATATGAATCGGAATTTGGCAATATTCTGATTAGTATTGAGTCATGTAAAAGCTGTAATCCGATCGCCCGATTCAGATTAAGACAGTATTCCCCAATGATTCCCCAAATTCCGATTCCCACCCCTGGAATATGCCTGTTTGAATCGTAATTTCTTGCATGTAAACACCTTATTCAGAAAATCCACTGAAAGGAGATATATGCCCATGCTCAGTCCGCAAGGAATTGTGGGTGCTAACAGATGCTTAGCTGTAGGCTAGGTATTTAGGAATGGCGACTCAGGCGTACTTACAACAAACACGTATACAGGAATATTCCGATGCCTGTACACATATAAACATTGTATTGGGAATATGGCTGCAACCCGAATATAGACCTTAAACGGAATTTGATGTGCATGTAAACATCAAATTTACTGACTGTTCCAGAGTGCTAACACTGGATACACATGTTAAATAAATGTAAAATATTACTTACATTTTCTTTACAGAAACCTTCACCATATCAACAATCTGTACATATATATATATATATGTGTGTGTGTGTGTTTATTTGGTTTGTTATTTCAAAAAAATCAATTAATACAAGTGTTAGTTACTTTCTTAATGTTTCTTATGTAGTATTGTTAAAAAATGTTACCAATTATTCAATAACAGGGATTTGTTTGTTTTATATTTCATTTTCCATTTCCGTTTCTCACCATCTACATATCTTCCTGCAGGGTGGGCTCATGAACAACATTGAATCAAACGTGCGTAACGCCCAGGAATACGTGGAAAAAGCCAAAGAAGACACTAAAGCAGCTGTTAAATTGCAAAAAACAAGCAAGGTGGTGAGTAACGCCTTAATCAGTCCACAGCTGCTGTCTAAAATCACTCTCTCTTTCTCTCTTTCTCTTTTCCCTGTCCCTTTCTTCCTTCTTCCACACTTCCTCCCCCTCTGTCCTGCTCGCAACGCTGCGTGCGCACGGTCAGGGAGAGATGATCGACCGTATAGAGTATAACGTGGAACACGCAGTGGATTACGTGGAAAGGGCCGTGTCAGACACCAAGAAGGCAGTAAAGTACCAGAGCAAAGCGCGGAGGGTGAGTCAGACGCCCATCATGACCATCATCATGTCCGTCCTTCCGTTCATCCTTCCATCACGTATCGTGTTGTGCCGCTGCTTTGCTTTATGCTCATGCTCATGAATCTCAGACTGAGACAAAAATGAGTGAGGTAAAAAGGTGTTCAAGGAGCAAAAAATAAAGTCAAACAAAGGCTTATTGCAGTTTTTGAGTCAAGAAATGACATTTATATATTTATACAATCATGTTTTTCTGATTTCTTTCCCTTTATAAACCTAACAGCCACTGATAAGAAGTGACTTTCCTTCCCCAACTGTAAACAGAATACAAGAGATATCGCAAAAGTAAAAAAAAAAAAAAAAAAAAAAAAAATAGTAGGAATGACAAGTACTTAGCAAGTCATTAATGAGGTTGAGTATTCGTTAATCATTAACTACTGTATATCCTTTGCACACACGCCAAACTTCTATCGCTAGAAAGTTGGGGCTAAGAACCGCCTACTTTAACACTTTAACAGGAAGAGGCTGTTTGACTGACACTGCAAATGACCAAACACAAATCTTATATTTTTTTTTAAATCTTTTTTGTTTTTACTCAGAATTGTTTGCAACAAACCTGGAATAACTTGACATTATGCCTTGGATTTTTTTTTTATCTGAAAAGTTTTCAGTATATGGAAGTACCAATAGCCAATCAGATTGCAGCTTTGAAGATTCTGAAGCTTGTAGCCTGCTAAGTGTCCAATAGCTGTCCAGACAGTGGATCGCAGACTGAGCATCTGAGGCGGAGACCGTCCCTTTCCAACTCTTAAGGATCCTGGATATATATATATATATATATATCTCCAGTATCTCCAAAATATGGTTCCATAAGGACACCTAAACCCATCTCTTTCTGTCGCTTTCACAGAAGTTGATCCTGCTAGGAGTGTGTGTGGCATTTTGTCTACTCATCCTCATCATCTCACTCGCTGTTGGACTCAGCTAACATGCAAAGAAGCCGCAGTGTACTGGAAAGTCAACTTTACATTACTCAACCACACACTAGAAGAAGCCAGGATGGGTTTCTGAGTCTGTTCTGAATAATTTGGATAATTGTTCTATCCATAGACCAGTTTCATTGTAATTACTTAGTATATTTCTGTATGGTTTGGGGTAATGCTCTGATAATGTGCCAGCCTTTCAGTGTCATAGTAATGTAGTCTTGATAATGTATATATGTATTTAATATACTGTGACAAAAAAACATTTTTACTGAACCAAAATGTAAATGTTTAGTTTATAGTGACTGACAGTGAGATTATTTAACATGTTCACATCGTCACAGTACATTTTTGAAGTAATAGAATTTTTGTCTGCAGAAAAATGTCACTCTATGAGCTCACGTGTAGATTGTTTCACCTACCTCACTCCTTTCTCTCATTCTTGTGTGTGTGTGTGTGTGTGTGTGTGCGTGTGCGTTATGCCTGCTGTGTATCTGCATGCACTTCAAGACTGTAATGTTTGTGACACGTTCATTTCAGTCTAATACTGTTTTTGACATGGCCTCATTGGCTTCCCCTGATGCCGTGCTTGTGCACTACATGAATGAATAGACACTTGCACCATAATGACAGGTATCATGGGAAATGGTGTACAGTGTGTACAGTGTAGTCAGTTGTAGTGTGGCAGAATAAAGTGATCACAATAATCACAAAATAAAGAGTGCTATGCATGTCTGTTAAGTTGCATAAATCAGTAGTTCTCAAATTGAGATCCTGGGACCTCAAGGGTCCGTGATATTTTATTTATTTATTTTTTCCATTTAGTTACAGTAGTAGGGTAGTGGTAGTACAATCCACCATTATCAAAGTAATTATAATTTTTTATGAATAGTTATTAGCCTGCTTGGCTGGTCCCTTGGATTGATTTGAAGTAGACTTAATCCAAACCTCAAAAGCTCAACAGTAAGCAGGCCTTTAAATAATCAACTTACACCTAATGTGTTCTGTTGGTGGAAATCTCAGGAACAGAAAGGAATAGAAATATTCCTCTGTATTATTGGACACGTTTAAATAATGTTCATGAAATAAATCTGTGTTGACGAGGTCTGTGGATGCGTGATTGTTCTCGTTCACCATTTCAAGTTTGAAAACTAACCAAATTATGAGATGCCAGGATCAGACATGTTAGATGACGAGACAAGTAAGTGCTACAACAAAAGAAAAAAGATACAGTATGTAAATATATTCTACAAACAAGTGGAATATGGGCCATAATTTGTGAAAAAGTCCCACACCTAAAGATTGCACTTCCCAAAACAGTCCCTTGCTTTTAGTGGACAATCTCATCTGGATACTGTAGACCACATATATCAAACACAAGGCCAAATCCGGCCTCGTTTCATTTGTCCCAAGTGAACTTTGCAAAAATTCTACTGAAACGGCCCATAGTACTCTACTGCTGAACATTTTCACACTCTGCAGAATTCACAGCAGATCCGCAGAAGAGCGTACGAGCTCACATCTCAGAGTGCTGAAATGCAGGTTAAAGGCAACGCATGTGTGCTGCTCTTGATGTAAGTCACACTCACATCTAAAAAACGGTTTAGACACACGTCAGGTGTTGTGCTGGCAGTGTGTAACCAGAAATTAATTTCGGTGGGATGAGGAAATATACAAAATTAAATCACGATTGTTTTCCTGTTTTGTACAATTGGTAAATGTAACACTCTCATGCATTTCAGATGGATATCAGACAGCAGTAGGAGTGGTGATGACACCAATTTGTTATTTAATCACTTAAGGCACCAATTTGTTATTTAATCACTTAAGGCACAATCTACCGTCAAACTATCTTTCCATATTAATAACATAAAAATAACATTCATAAAATGAATGAGATTAAAATATTGTTAATCTTCTTCTTTTGGCTGCTCCCATTAGGGGTTGCCACAGCAGATCATTGGTCCACATATTTGATTTGGCACAGTTTTTATGCCGGATGCCCTTCCTGACACAACCCTCCCCAATTAAGATCATGTTAATAATATTATACCGTATATAATAAATCCTGATCTGCTTTTCTTTTGTAGTAAACTCCAGCAGGCTACTTCACTGGCTCTCACTTCCATATCTCTTATAGCCATTACAGTGTACCTATCTGGCTAGTAGCTTTCAAACAGAAACAGAAAAATACATCATCCCAATTAGCTAATCCTGTTTCTCATCACAGCAGCCGGTATCCAATAAAATCCAATAAACACATGAATGCAATTAATTTTTAAAAAAAAACCCTATTATAATCTGTATAATAAATGTTATTTCCTAATAGTGCATACATTTAAATAGTTTCTGTTAGCCCTTCTTCTTCCTAGATACATCCTGTTCTGATTAGGTTATAGGAGTTAATCAACAATATATGTTAAATATGTTTTTAAAAAACAATTATAGATTTATAGGCCCTTCGGGTCTCAGAAATATGCTGATGTGCTGATGTAAACCACAATGGTGATGTGAAATGTGGCGACTTTGCTACAAGCAAGGAAACAAGGAAACTCACTGGTGATGAAAAAGAACAACAGGAAGTACAACTTCATCAATGAAAATGAGAGAACGACTAAATCTCAATGAGAAGCTTCTCCACACACATCGAGCCGTTCCCTTAAGGCTCCAAGGCTTGTCTAAGGAACCTTAAGGATGTTAAGTGAGAAATGACAAAATGGAAGTCAAAGAGTGCGGGTTAAAAACAGTATTAGCACTGCTATTATCTTCTGTGAAGATGGCAATATCTGTTTGCGCCTTATTTATTCTTGATACGAGTCATAAACTCATAAACGGAATTCTGACACCCCCATGTGGTGTGTGTAGTGTGTGTATTCATCTGCTGCATGTCTGGCTTCGGTTTTGGAGTACATTTTGTTAGTGACTGTGTATGAATATAAAGCTCACTCCCGTTTTTAATGTAATCCTTGTGCACTAATTTTGCCTTATTTTTTTAGGTCTCTCTAATAATAAAGGTTAGCAGCACTATTAAAATGATTAACTCTCCGATTCTTCTCTTTTCATGCTGCCCGGATTTCTTGTTAATGCCTTTGCAGAAGAAAATTCTGATTCTTATCTGTTGTGTGGTGCTAGGGATCGTTATTGCTTCCACTGTGGGTGGGGTGTTGGCCTGAAGCACACAACGATTCAAACGTATAACAAAATGTAACAGCAAACCCATACATGTACACACCCGCACAGAAAAAAAAAGATAAAACACGCTGTTCCTTGGCAGCGTAAAATCAGTAAAAAAAAAAATGGAATCATGTAAAGAAGGGAAGGAAGAACTGGTGTATTTTTTTTTCCGCATGAGGCTCTATTTTGTAAACGTGCAGTTCTGCAGTGTGTTGCCCTGGATGTCCTGTGTCCTTGTATAGAAAAAAAAAAAAATAAAATTTTTTCATTAAATATTAAAGTGCTAATAATAATTGCTGTATTAATACAAAAACTCACACCTGATCACTGCCATTGTGTTTCCGCAGTGTTGAAAGGGCCAAACAAAGCAAATATAATGCATATTCTTCTTCCACAAATGATATTGAAGTGAGAATGTCAAAGATCAGATAGTTAAAAGTTAAATTTTAGTGCTGTGCTGGGACAATAGAGATTTTGAGACTGAATGATTCCAGTGATATTAATTTCCAGCTTTTTCTTAGCAAGTTAGTCTATAAAATTGAATGACAAAAAAATCCAAAACTGAAGCGTAGTTCCAAAAACATTGCGTTTTCCTTCATCTAGCACACTGAATGCAGCTCATGAACTGCTCGATACTAAATTGATGAGTATCAATAAAATAGCTTAGAGTTTGTATCGAAACAACAGCAGAAAAAGCACAAGCATTGATTTACACAGAGCCGCTGAGGTGACATGGTGGTTATTTTTTAATAAGGCGTGGAAATGAATTAATATATTTGTAAGACACGAGACTCTGGAGAAGGTTGAGGTGAGGGCTCCATGTGCTGGAGGTTTCATTAGGAAAAAAAAAAAAATCCATGATCCAGAAATCAACATGAACAACGCAAAACGCAGGCACAATTGGCAAATCCAAAAGAACGAACGAGAAAATGAGGCAAGGGTCAAAGTACATGAATAGGCTAACACTAGATCAAGGTTTAGAACTTACACACAATGAATGGGGCAAGACTTTTTATGTTACGTATCTTCTAAACTATGTATCTCCTGACCGGGGTTTATTATCTTGTGGCCACGAGATACCAAAGTCATGGCCAAGAATTGTGTAACTTGGGTCCACAAGCTAAATATATTATGGTAAAATCATAACCAATATGTGACCTCCAGTTAATTATTTGGGAGGAGCAGGCAAAAAAAGCCTATTGTCATTGATCATTCATTTAACATAATTAATAGTACATCCATATCACACTGCCAAGTGACTCCAGTATATCTTTATGCGTCATGCCAGGATCGAAGTAAAATAATATTATCAGTCATCTTTAAACATGTTTCTGTGGCTTAGGGATGTAATGCAATGACACTATCTGCACCTGAATCTGTATCTGTTCAGTGTTCCAAATATTCATATCTGTATTCAGATTTTTTTTTTAATGAAATATGATTCCTACCACTATGTCCTACCATTGGGGAAAAAAAAAACTCCTAGGTAGAAATGCTGGGATTGTAAGCATGGTGTGTGTGCAACCTCAGCTACGTCACTCGAGTGGTCAACTAGAGATGTGTACAGGGCTTTTTTTTTTTTTAATTATTCTACTCATGCAGTTATTATTTTTGTTTTTACCTACATGTGATATATTCTAACCAATTTATTTGCCGAAATATTAACAAACTACTAGCCTAATTCAAACCACCACAACCCTGCCCACTGTGTCAGCCACAGTGGTCTAATTCAATTGATTTATTGGTGTCTTGCTTATTTTACAATAGTTTCCATGAGCGAAGTGAAGCATTTTCTAGCCACAAAATAGAAATAGATCTTGAGAAACTGAACTTGTGACCTTAATATATTAACTCATGGCTACACATTATTTAAAAAAAAAAAAAAAAAAAAAAACCTTAAAAAAACCCGTGTCACGTCAGCTGCTCTGTAGATTTACATATAATTTGAACTGCACTGCTTTCTGAAAACAGTTCATTCCGTTTCTTACAAGCTTCATAGGACCCTAATACTTCAAAAATTACTTCCGTTTCCCCCTTAAATATTTAATATACTTTTCCGAAATGTGTATATTTACGCCAATCTGACATTACTTGATTTTTAAATATTTGAAGGGGGAGATATCGCCAGTATTTATGTGTGTACGCACTATTATCATCTTCTTCATTATAGCCCTTCTTGCAGCTGCTTCTTTGCCAGTGGCTATAGTTTCCATTCTGCCTTATTTCTGTAGACTACATTTAGGTGTGAGTGTATCTGTGTGTGCGCGTATGTGACCTGCATGAATGAACATTGTGTGCATGCCAAGTGGGGGCCAAGTTTTGTATGTGTGTATTAAAAGCCTGTTGAAGTGTCTGTAATATGCCACTTGTGTCTTTGTTCTGTAGAAGGTGTACATTACTATAGTATTAGGGTGATGTCAAAGTCCCTCTGCACAGATGCTGCCAATGACAAAACTGACAGTGTGTATGGAATACGATGTGATTATTGAATATATATTGTTGGTGGAACTGATCAAGGTCATGATCCAGCGTTTCTGTCTCACTTGCTAATAAGAATCTCAAAGACTCGAGCGAGCAAATCAAAAGTGCTATCCTGATTTATTCTTGTTTTGTGAACATTACCCAGCCAGCTCATTTGGGCTGGGTTAAAGAGACAACCAGACCACCTACTTATGTCACTGCCTCTGCGTTGTGAACTAATGTTATGTATGTTTGTTTTTTGGGTTTCATTTTTAAGTAAATCTTGTCTGAATACCAGTCCTACTCTCCTGTCATTATTTCCTCATAAAGAAAAACCTGGGGCACCAATTACAAAACTCTTTTCTCGACACAACCTCATGATCCTTTTTTTTAGCAGAAAATTAAACAGAATGTTAAAAAAGGATCATGAGGTTGTGTCGAGAAAAGAGTTTTGTAATTGGTGCACCAGGCTCCATCTCACTTTGTCAGGCTTTCGGCTGTCCTTGCCTTGCCAAAACTGAGAGGGGTACCTGTAGAGGTCAGTAGTCTTCCATCAACCCAAGGAAAGTATGTAACTTTTTTGTCGCCAGCAAGAGAAAGTTCCTTAAGGCCTTTAATTTTCTTGTCCTGGCCCTTGATTCTTGCAGTACTCCAGGCTCTGCTCTTCAGCTAGGCCCAGACAACACTTTTTTTGGATTGATGGTGAGTTCAGTACCATTTTAGCAGAGACGCACTAAATGCACACGTTGCTACCATTTCTTGTTGCCATGGAGTCCAGTTTGACCTGGCATAACTGTGGTGTTGTAGAAAGATGATGTTCATCAGTCTGTACAATGTTGTGGGCACTCACAAGTTGTGAAGGTGGAAAAGCAGGGCCTAGTATTCCCAGAGCTTTCTAAATGTGCTAAACAGCTGTGTTTCTGGTGCTAGGAGCTGCAAGTAGTTATGGATGAGCTCTCTTAATACAAAGTACAAAACCTGGCTGTACCAGGGACAAATTTAGCAATATAGTCTGCCTCCCTTGATGGCCTGCAGCCAGGCCACAGATACTCTGTAGGGCCTCTACCCATGGAGGCTTGGAGTTCTGTCTATTACTGGATGCAGCTAATTGTATTAATTGTAGTCAGCATAAGTGCTTTTGATTTTGATGCACTGTGGGTTCTTGTGTATTTTTATATGGTCTTAGCAAAAAAGTTTGTTTTCTGTTACCAGTGTTAAACTAGAAAACTGCTAGGTGGCTACTTAGAATTAGCAAGGAACCTAGAAATAACTAGCAAGAAATAGCTAGCATGTTTGATCATTTCTAGCTAGAAAATTATCCGGAAATCTAACCAAGCCGTATAAAGTACATACGCCATAAATTTTCTTGAACACGAACCTTATCTTGTTAGCTAGCAAGGCTGCTTGATAAGTAACATGTTTGTTCATTTTCAGTAGTGGCGTTAAACTAAAAAAAAAATTGTCCAGACAGTTAGCTATCTCCAGAAGGTATATGAGTCATAACAATTTTAAATGCTAGTGTTTTGCTTGCTTGCTAGTTAATGTTAGCTAACAACTTTGGGGATATTTAGCTTGCTGGTAGTACAAATATTTAGTTATGGAAATGTGAAGGTACAAGTATTAAATAGCTGGAATGAATAAATATTGGAATGAAATTCTGTCTCTGACGTACTGTATTGAAAAGTTCTGCTATTAAACAACCAGTTTAGGATTTTGAACAGTAGCTTCTATATAAAATGGATGTCCCTGCCATGTTTAGAGGATGTCACCACAAGGGCTAAATTCTTGCAAAGTAACTCTAGAAGTTTGCTGTTGCCCTTTTAGGCTGTGTTCCAAATGTCTAAACTTTAACCTCAACCTATGCTGAGCCATTAAGTCAGAGGTTTTCAGCTAAAACGCTCCAGATACAAAATAAATCCTTTCTTATATAGGTTCAGATGACTGAATGATGAGAACATTTAACTTTTAATGCTTAACCATTAATGATTAGTTCATGACTATAAATATGACAGTTTGAAGTGGTTACGGTTTGGTCTGTAGTATCATTTCATGTTAGACTCTGAACAGATGAGTCAGATCTGTTTTAAATGTGGTGACAGGAGAATAAATGTATACTTGAAATAATTGTATGTCCATTCATCTTTAAATGTTCTGGTATTGTTGTCAAGACAATTCATGCCACTAGGTCTCAGTATAGAGCTCTAAGAACACCATCCTTTAGGGCAAGAGCAAGAATGAATGAATGAATGAATAAGTGAATGCTTTCCATGATTTTGCATTTATTTACTCACAGTTCTGTCATTCTAGAATAATTATGAATGGGGTTAATGGTACAAGTTTGTGTTCAGGGGTTTAGAAAGCATGTTTAAAAATTTACAGCGAAAACTGTCCTAGTTTTGTAGTATGTAATCCCTATTAAACTGGATCACTGACTCTGACTTTTTTTTTTTTTTTTTTTTTTTTGATAAGACGTGATGCTGATTAGAAAATGTGGCCCCAAATTTCAAAGACTGAGTTAATATGCTTTTACTGTAAATCACATACATTTTTCTGCTATAGTATTTTGTGTTTCTAGCATTTTCCAATTGTAATTGCTCACTTCTGTTGCATATATAGTAGTACATTCCATACAGTAAGTACAGTCAGGTCCATAAATATTGGGACATCGACACAATTCTAACATTTTTGGCTCTATACACCACCACAATG
>CM075023.1:4484279-4568547 GCA_037576675.1 Pangasius sanitwongsei
ATATTACCGTTTGATGCTATACTATGGCAAACACACTCATTCATTCAGCAACCAAACATTTGGACATGGGCCAGGGCCTCCGTGATAGCCACGTGATGACGTGACGCCGAGTCGCGGCATCACATGCGCATTAATTTTCTATAACAGCAGCTCGGACAGAGGTTCTGCCTGTAACATGAATGATAAATGGTTTATATTAATGCATGTTATCTTTCTATAGTAACAGCTCATTCACAGGGATTTGTACGGCGGACACTCTCCACATAACCTAAGGTGAACGATGAAAGGTTTAAAAATTGTGTTGTTGTTTAACAACGACAACGAAAAGAAAGAAAGCATTTAATCGTTGATATGGTGAGGGTTTTTTTGTTAGGAGATGTTTATATAACATTTATGGAAGGAGTCTCCAGTGTCAGCACTTTGTAAAAGTCAGTAAGTCTCCTGACATGTCTTCATGACAGGACTTTTGACAGAGGCATCTGTCATGACAGGGGATTCATGGCAGAGGCATTTTTTAGTTTCTCAGTCATATGACAAGCTGCATACTTAAGCGAGAACAGGAACTAACTTACAGATGTGCAGAAAGATAGTAATTACTGGCAAATCGCTGTGGTATAAACAGTGTAACACACATCAGACTCCATTGTTATACAAAATTAACAGACAACGGCATGGATTATTTTCATATAACAGCACATATAAAATCAAATTTGTTGTGAAGCACTTTGGGTTTTGCTACATGTCAAAATGCAATCTCACTTGTGTGTGCTGTATTGCTTCATGAGAAATCTTTGTAAGCTGATTCAAAGTGAGAAAAGTATGTTCCACTGCAAGCTCACGCCAGCCTTGCCTTCCTTTTACTTTCATTTGAATTTCTTTCATTTCTAAGGAACACTCCAAGTACAGCGCTGCATTCCAGGATCACTTATTCATACAGTAGGACCAGCCACATCGACCATACATCAAGTTATTAAGCACATATGATTATCAATTTTCCATAAAACAGAAGGCTTGTTTAGAACTTACTATTAGTGCCTAGTCATAGAAAACGTGAAAAGAAATTATGGGGAAAAAGGAATGGTGAGTGGAAAAAAAAGATAATTTACAAAAACACTAAAATAATAGATGATTCTGATCAGTTTGTCAAAATGTATTTTATTTTATTTATTAATTTGTGTGCCACAACATACTGACTCATGAGGCATGAGTTTTTTAATGAGTAAAAGCAATGAAGATCAAATTTCTTTCACATTCTTCTTTGACAGGTTGGTTGAGTTCAAATTGTTCCAGCCCTTAAAAAAATAAATTTTAACGAAGATTGGAGTCATTGAGCTCCATACCTAAAGAAAATGAAGACTGATTTAGCAAACATAATAATAATAATAATAATAATAATAATGAACTGACTGCAAAATGACACGATTTCATATGAACATGACTCACGTGGTGTTTGTTGGCTGGCTGGCTGGTCCTGGAGAAAGCCAAGGTGTTTGGCAAGGTTTATATCTTTTTGTTCCAAAATAGACATCAGAAAAGTACTGGCAACGTCACCTTTATTACACACCATATCTACTAGTAGTCCGGTCTTATCCTCTGTCACACGGTGAGCCTGCAGAATCTCATTTGCTTCTCTGCCAGTAAGAACTGGAGGGTTTGCATCCCTGAGACCATCAATGAGATCTTTAAGGAGAGCTTCATTTACTCCGTTAATGAGACGAAGCCGGGCTCTTGAAAGCTCCTCTGTTTTAAAGGAGTCAGCATAAAGAAAAACTATTCAATGCTACAATTTAAGGCTTTGTGATTACATTTCAGATCATCTTGCCAGATTATTTTTTTTTGTTTGTATTTCTCGACATGTTTGTGCTAAGGTTAGTTTAAAGAAACTCACCTGCCATGTTCTGCCGTCAGTGACATCTGAAGTTGTGTTTGCCTGCAGGAGGGATTTATGTTTCCACTGTAAGCTCATGTGTAAGTGGGTGTTTATGCAGAAAGAGAAAGTAGATAAATATGCAGACAAAGATCTATTCAAATTTCTGTAATACCAAAGACTCTTGCGCTGCATAAAATGACTACAGCCTTGTATTCTTAGAGGTCAGTAGAAAGGTTCTATAACAGCGGCTTTGAGGTTTATTTTGATGCACTCGTCCTAATAAGTTATAAGAACAACTTACACAGGGACTTTGTATGTTAGATGCTCCACATAAACGTATTCTTTTAAAAAAAAAAACATCTGTACTTTTTGATTTGGTGAAGCTTTCTGTAAGGAGAGCCTTTATTTAGCATTTATGGAAGGAGTCTCCAGTGTCAGCGATTTGTAACAGTCCGACTTAAAGCTGTTCCTTTAAGTTTTCCAACATGGGTTATTTTTAATGTTAAAAATAAAGAAAAAAGTGAGGCTGGTAAAGGAGTGTTTTTTTTATCGCTGTTATAATGTAAATGAAAACAGGAGCTACAGTGTAGCAGACATTCAACAACATTAAATGTAACTATAAATGGATAAAATGTACAAAGTTTTGTTCTTTAATTAATCAGTCAATTAATTAATTAATTGCCAACCCATAAATTAAGATAAATAAAATGAATTGTTCCATTCTGAATTATGAAAAAAGAAGTGGCGCTGTGTAAACAGAGTACAGGCCGGTCTATCTAGCTGTAAACCGTAAACAAATGCCTCAGCGGACGGAAGCTTTAGTGCTCAATTATTACTAATATTATACATTATTAAATATTTTTTTGGCATAGAAGGGAGTCAAAATAATTTACTTTTCCGTCTCTCAGCCTTTACTCTGATCGTTCATTTCGTGCTCTCAGCTGTTTGTATACCTGAACATTTATGGACTTTTGTGGGTGTCACTACATGCAAATGAGCTGTGTCTGGAACATGCTTTGTATTTTACAGGTAATCAACATACACATGCGAGTAAGAAGAAAATCAGCCTTTCTGAAATTCTTATAAATTCGGCATAAAAATTTTTGCTTCGGTTTGGCTCATGCAGACATTTACACACATCTTTACTAAAAGATTGATAAATGAGGCCCATTGTCAGTAACCGTTTGCTACATTTACTTAAGATTAAGATTCAGTTTTATTGTCATTGTGCAGAGTACGAGTACAGAGCCAATGAAATGCAGTTTTCGCATATCCTAGCTTGCTCTTAAGCTAGGTCAGAGCGCAGGGTCAGCCATGATACGGCACCCCTGGAGCAGATGTGGTTAAGGGCCTTGCTGAAGTCATGTCAGAAGTGGGATATACTTAAAGATATGCCAAAGGCTTCTGACACAAGCTTCATAATTTTATTGTGTAGTAGCTACTTTTGGTTTTGCTACAGGTCAGTATGCATTCTCACATGTGTGTGCTGTAGTGCAACATGAGAAAACTGAAAAAAAGATAATAATGATAAGTAACGTTTGATAATATGATAATGAATTATCATATTGTCAAAATGTGTGCGTGCGTGCGTGCGTGTGTGTGTGTGTGTGAGACAACGTGTTTTTTTTTTAAAGAGTAAAAGCAATGACGAGGAAATTCTCTTGATATTCTTGCTTAGGAGGTTTAACAAGTTCAAACAGCAGTTGTGCATGACTCCATTTTCATCTTCAGTTTAGCTTCCCAACATCCGCATTCCTTTTTTTTGTTTGTTTAAATAAAATTTGGATTAATATAGGTACAAAATGAAGAGTGATTTAACAAACAGTAAAAAAAAAAAAAAAAAAAGACTGTAAAATGACACTATTTCTTGTGAACATGACTCACGTTTCTCTCTGCGTCTGGGCTTGTCCTTTAGAAAGTCAACACATTTGGCATTACATCCTTTGCATCTGCACTTTTGTATCCTTTTTTTTTTTCTTCAAAATAGAGATCAGAGATTTACTGGCAGTGTTCCCTTTAGTGTTAGTGCTTAGTGTTCTGTCGTTCAGTTAAACCTTGATAATATTAAAAACCTCTAATATTTTTCCTTACAATAAATACATTTTATAGGAGTTACCTGATGATAAATGCCATGGTTCATGAGGGGAGTAACAGTTTTGGACATGACTATCAGGCCTCGTGAACCCGTACGCACTCTCCGACACACACCTGATGCTTTTGACAGTTCTGTAGCAAAGCCAAGTCGTGTTCTGCTGGTAGATTAGCGGTCAGTCTGTCAGTCAGTCAGCTGTGAGATGAATACAGTATATATACAGTACTGTGCAAAAGTCTTATGCAACCTAATTTTTTTTTTTTTGGGGGGGTAAAATTTGTTATTTGTATTTTATGACTTCTACATTATCGAGTCTTTCCAAACATTAGTTTTCCAGCACAAAATTAAATGTTACAGAAAAAATTTTGTATGTCAGTAAAGAAAGCAGCAGATTATGTACGAGACACTTTTCAGACAAAAAACATAATGAATGCTGCCGGGTTTTGCTGCAAAAATAAGAAGCAAGTGCAACAGTCAAAGTCTCCAGAAGAACTGTGGCTGCTTCTGCAAGATGCTCAGTAACACTATATGTATTTATCCATAGATGAGATATTTATCCACAGATGAGGTAGTTATCCACATTATTTAAAACCATATATTTCTGAAAACTACAGACTTCCCTGAACTGAAATATGTTTCTCTTTTGTATGTATCTTAACCACAAGAAAAGCATTTTTAAAAAACCCCAAAGTGAAAAGGGAGAAAAACACATTTAAGTATTTCATTCCAGTTCTACTGAAAGATGCCCACCTCTACATTTATAACCTAATCTATGCATGGAAAAACAATATTACTGACCAAATTTAAAGAGTGATACTTTTACATCTGGAAAGGAGTTCTCACTTTACTTTTTTTTTACGCATCATCCAGATCAGTCTGTCTCATCAGCTGTGGTAAAAAAAAAAAAAAAAAGCAAAAAAAACATGAGAGCCAGCAGAGGGCGCACTCCTAATATAAAGATCAGCTTATTGTGTAAAAGCAGTACTGGCTACGCATGTAATGATGTGTAAAACCTGACATGACTGTACCATGATCTCAACTTTCTCAGCTCTTCCACTGCGTAAGGTCCTCAGCGTTGGTTTTGTCTGATGTTTGCTGACTTCCTTCAAGACCATCACTACACGTGCAAACTAGAAAGCATGGATGACTGCAGAAGAGCGCTCGCTACTGAAATCCAGAGACACTGCCTTCAGATTTCAAGGAATATTCCTTGTACTGACTTAGCAGTCTAGTGGGAGGGTGAGCTTGCACTGGCAGAGCTTTTCAAAGAACCATCAAGTGTGTCTGAAATCTCGTTTTCGCTGTCACAGCCAGCTTCGAATGATACGTAAGGAATAAAACACGAAGCTTTTTTGCAAAAGCGCTCTCAGTTTGCATAGGAGCCATCATTTTTACTGCATGCAATCTGTGTACTGTTTTTTTCAGTGGACTAAAACTCTACCCCACATGAGGCATTTTGGTTTCTTCTCATTGTTTATGATGCTGCTTTTAAATGCAGGGTCATGTTTATGCATGCAAACTGAGCAGATGCGAATTCAGAGCTCCTTATAGCTATATATATTTTTAAAGTGACTCAGTATTTAATTCTCAAATTCCTGTGAGAAATTTGTTTAAAAAAAAAAGAAAGAAAGGAATGTCTTTGGGGGACGTCCACTGCTTCAACTGAGTCAAAGAAAAATTCCAAGACATGTGCAGCGACTAAGCAGCAAGGCCTGACCCAAGATGGCGGACGAAGCATAGCAAACTCAATGATTCCACAGATTGTACAAGAAGTCGGCACAAAAACAGCAAACATCGTAGACAAAAAGTGAGCAATCGCCTCAGCTGTTAAGCAGATAAACTGTAGAGCACGGTTGTAGAATTCTCTAGAAGTGTTCACAATGTTGAGTCTAAGATCAATTCTTTTGAGGACGGGGAAAAGGGCTATGCTCAAGCTATCGATAAAACTGAAGAGAAGAGAAGGTGGAAGATCTTGATCTTGAGAAAAGGGAAAGGCAGAAAAATGTGAAAAATCCATACTTAGTAAATGTTTCGCCATGTTTTCATGTTTGTTTTCTTGACTTCTGTTGTTCCACTGGATCAGAGTCACTAGATGGACAGAAAAATGTGTCCGTTTTCATTGCAACTCCTACTGAAGCATGTCAGGATACCAAAAAGACAAAAAAATATCATGTATACTCTTCATTTAAATGTCTTCTTCATAGTTAGAGAAATATTCATGATATTAATCTGTTAAATCAAAATTATAAAACAGAAGAGATTTGGGAACCTCTGACCTGACACATGAAAGGTGCTGTGTAAATTAAATGCATTGTAATACAAGGAATAAAAATGAGTATGAGCCCTTTTTAGGGTTAGTTTTTTTTTGTTGTTGTTGTTGTTGTTTTTCACTTTATTTTATCAGGAGCAGAATAAGCAAATTCATATACAAATATTAACCAATTCCTTCGTCAGCTGAATGAAACCTGCATTGGGGTGGGCACTTCCTGTCTACACGTTATAAAACGCCATATGAGCCATTTCCTGTTTCTTCAGTCACACAACAAACCCAACAGGTTTTAGAAACAACATGCTTATTACACACTCATGAAATAAAAATGAAATCTACTTCTTCTTGCGTTCATAATGCATACATTTTCCTGAAATTTTAAACGAGGTGGATCTCATGAATCTGTTGTGTTGGGCCAAAACTGAAATTTTATTTTCGGTCAAATTGTTCACTGTTGCTTCATAATCACATGAACATCTATTCACTGTAGAATGCTTGCTGTAGAGTTTGTAATTCATGCCTCAGATGATCGAAACCCATGTAAGTGGCATTTCCTTCTCATCTGTGGTTATGAAGAGGCGACTGTGGGTTTCCTGAGCTGCTGTTTTTTTTTTGTTTTTTTTTTTCATACCAAGGCACCCTGGTTCTAACACACATAACATGTTTATCTCCTACATGGAATTGAATCAGTGTGGATTTTTGAGGGTTGAAGTAAAATTTAAAAGGTGGAGAAGCTTCTTTAATGGAGCAGCACATTTACAGTTTAACATCAGTTTATGTTAGAATTTGGAGTCTGTGATTAAGGCAAGTGTTTGAGATTTCAAGTTTTGATAATCAAGTGCTTAATTTAACTACAGCTGAATGGTCAGACATCACGTTTTCAGTTTTCCCTTGGTTGTCAGTTTGGCATCAAAGTAGCAAAATATCTCCTGGTAGAAAATAAAGATACACGACACAAACAGTAAAACAGCAATATGAACCCATATCGATTTTATGATTAAATCTATATACTTGAGATGCTCCGAATATCTGTATTTAACCGGAAGTGGGCGTGGTCTATATCAGAAGGAAGGTTTTTTATGAGGACCCTTCTGCGATGCCCCAGAAAACACTGTAAAACACTGAAGTAACGTTGGTGAACTATCATTTAAGAACAACAAGAAACAATGGAAAGAAAGTCATTAAATAAATCAGAAATGTGCGCGCACCACTGTTAACTTGTTTCCCATGCAAAAACCGAGACGTGATTAACACCTGACTTTTCAAAATACCGTAGCTCAAAAATCGTTCTAGTAGGGATTTTAGAGGCATAAAGGTGTCTTCTAAACCAGAACCACAGACCCCTTTAAGTGTAAAAAAAAAAAACAGCAGATCGCCTAAATACAGATTTATTTAATAAGCATAATCCAACTATTCACACATTAGGCTCATTACTTAAGTGTCCAATAATAGTCTGGCTATTTATTGGAGCTTTTTATTTCTGATCTTTTCACGCGCAGAACAGATTTTTATCAAAATGATCTTTAGATTATCTTTATGTTAATTATAGGCAGCATTATTTTTAAATTATTGAGGTTTGGATTAAATCCATTCAGTCCACATGTTGAGTCAAACAGGCTAATAACTAAGAAGCTCAGTAATAAATGTAATAACTTTAATAATACTAATAAGTTCAAAGTGTCAAAGAATTGTAGAGGAGGCGGATGCAAGTGCAGATTTTTATTAAGTGCAGACCGATAACCAGAAACTGTGAAAACAAGAACCAAAAATTGAACAGAGGATACTAGGCAAAAACTTCCGGACTGTGACACATAAGACGACACCTGAACATGACAACAACAAAAGCTTGACAGTCAGGTGCTGAAACATAGGAACTTATATATTGGTGCTAATCGGGGTGAAATGAGACACAGGTGCAAGTGATAGAAAACAGGTGATGGGACGTGTAGTTTAGTGATTTGTTATGTAACTTAAAACATAAAAAATAAAGGTTACAGCTAATGCCTTACAATGGAATCTCACATCAACAGCTAAGATGGTGACTACTGTACAATAAAAAAGGATTATTCAATAGGTTATTTGTATAGTTTACAGTTCTTAGCTTCCTAAACCCTTTCTAATAAGGAACTACTCTGTTTAAGGGTTCTACATAGTACGCTTAAGGGATCCCCCAGAGGGACATTTCTACTTAAGGGTGGGAAACATGGCATAAATATCATTACAGTAGATAACAGTAACATAACATAACAGTAGAGAAATATGAAAAACTTCAAGTTCAATGATTTCTTTTATCAAAATTTCCCCCCAAAAATACGATTTTACAAGGAAAAGGAGGAAACAATTTCACAATTGTGTGGGTTTTTTGTTATAACAAGTAACAAAGAAGTTACAAAAGCACTGATATCTGATGATCCCTACAACACTCAGAAAAAAAGGATCATGATATTAATATTTCCAAAATCAATACCATATAAGGGGTCATGCTGTTATAGGAAAACAATCAACAACAGGATGGAGCGACGTGGCCTGACGCAAAGCAGAGTTACTTTTACCATCCTGACGTTTTTAATTTTCTTATAACAGCATGTCCTGAAGTGTTTTATTCCTCTTATACCACAGCATCTTGCTGATAATGTAATTTATTCGTTTAATTTAATGTGAAACAAGTTAGCTCATGTTATCACTTACGTTATAACAGCTATAAACCGTCATTCCCTTTCTTACACAGTGAAAGATAGCTTAAATAAAACCTAAATGAAAACATTTTGTTGAAATATATTTGTTTGCATAACGTAGTGATGTCAAAGTATATTAGTGGCAGAAGTACTAGATTTTGGTCAAAACCAGATTTTTGTCATTTTAACTAAAGGTAACGTTATGCGTATTGTACTCTCAATGTAGAATTGATTCTCGTAGGACGGAGCAATGAAATGGCCGACATTCTAGTAAGTGCATCAAATAGTCATTAATTATATATTTTGGGATGAAACCTGAGTCTTTTAAATTATGCATATATTTTGTTGTTTATTAAGCTTCAGCTGTTAATGCTGTTGTTTAAAGTTAGTGGTTTATCCAGGCAGCTTAAGTTTAAGGAAATTTAATTATCTTAAAAGTGGTTCAATCGCAATAGGACCCAGCTAACATGGCTGTCACCAATCCCGAAGAAAAAAAAAAGAAGTTTTGCCAACACTTTGGCAACGGTGACCTTTAAAATCTCACATTCATGTAGGCTTTCGCTGTTTTTTTTCTCGCTAGCTTTGGTCCAATGCTAGCTAGTCAGTAAGCCAAAACCACAGGTCAACCCCATATAAGTAAAATAGTTTACTGATTGATGTTGAGGTCCATGCCTATCCAAGGCTGTGTTCCATTTCCAGTGGCATTTTCTCTGGAGTGTAGTCACGATTAGGATTCTCTACATATCTCTGCAGCGTGCTATAATACTGCTCACCGCGATCATACGTGTATATGGTCGAGATATGCTCCCAGGCTTTGTGGTTTGGAAAAGGAAATGCCTCGGGGTCTTTGTTCTCGAAGAAGCTCTTGAGGTTTCGTTCGGCCAGCCGGGTGGCGTACTCCTCTGTGAACGATTCAAACTTCTCGTTCTCTTTCTCCATGTACACTTTCCAGAAAGTGAGCTGCAGGTAGCTCACTTGAGAGCGGCAGTTTTTGTAGCATGTGCCAATCAGAGCAGCCAAAGCAGAGCTCATGATCAGGACCCAGCCGAGGATCTAAGGAAAAGAAGATTTATGAGATTTACAAGATTCATTGCTTATTCATTAATATGAAATTAATTGCCCAGTTCTGCAGAATCAGAAAAATACAAAATCTGCTAGGAAAAAGCAACATCGCAGCTTTATCTATCACAGCTGGATTTGAATAAAATGCAAAGACGTTTTTGAAATATGATTTTTTTTGTTTGTTTGTTTTTTTTGCAAGAATCATTTTGCATCAAAGGAGAGCAATGCTTTCTGGGTAAATATGTGTGCTCTGGAAGTGTGGTGTTATTGAGTCAACCTATTATCTACGGCTCATCTAATGTACATCAGTTTGCTGAAGTTGGTCAAGGCTACTCCACTAAGAGGAAGTGGACAAGAGGAAGTGTTAAAAAAGTGTTAAAAAACTCATCAAATGAACTGATTATTTGTGTGATTATTTATGTGATTCCACGTTTGCGGTGTCATTT
This sequence comes from Pangasius sanitwongsei, assembly GCA_037576675.1. Classification (NCBI taxonomy): domain Eukaryota; kingdom Metazoa; phylum Chordata; class Actinopteri; order Siluriformes; family Pangasiidae; genus Pangasius; species Pangasius sanitwongsei. The sequence goes on from CM075023.1 coordinate 4,494,694, forward strand.
TGCTCTAAATTAGAATAAACAAAAACATAATGTGGTTAACTAGCGTCCATGAGAATGGTCTGAGGACATTAGGGACATTCCTAATGATTTACTTAATTTTTTTTTTTTTTTAATTACAATTTAATTTCCATCTGTAATTTGGGTAACAGAGGTGTACTTTCAAAGTGACTATTGCAGTCAATATCACAGGATCATTGGAAATAAAGAAAAAAGAATGGCAGGATGTAAGTTTCTTCTTCCTGTGATCTTCAGGAAATTCAGGTGATGCAACTACCTGTTGAGCATGTGACTTGTGAAATATTTAAATATTTCACCAGGGTGAATGTTCTGGGACTGAAATGTACATTTTTCATAACCTATAAAGTATGTTAATGATTATATTTCAAAGCAAAGTGTAGTTATAGCTGGCTGTTGTAGGTTTTATTCATATTTTTAAGTTATATATATCTGAAACATGCATGTAGGCTGTTGTGAAAGACACTTTATGTGTGTTTAACCCTTTCTCACAGTACACTGGCGTTCTATTGGACATTTTCAATCAGTATAAACAAATGAATTATTTTTTCGCTGCCAGTCTGTTATAAGATTAATCAGGACACTGTTGGGTTTCTGTGTGTAGACTATCGTACCTCTGGTGAGCTGGTGAGCAGGGCGATGGGAAAGGGGAGGGGATACCTCTGGTAAAAGAGTTAAACTGTCTTTTGGCTTTCAAAAATGGCACTCCAATTGTGGAGTGGGAAAGAAAGCTTCCCTTACTTGTTAGCTACAGTAGCCTCAGAGCACCAAACCAGCACCAGTTTAATAGTAGGAGTAGTAGTAGTAGTAGTAGTAGTAGTAGTAGTAATAGTAGTAGTAGTACCTGAGACTGGGCTTGTAGTATTAGCAGAAGCTCCTTGGTGTCCGTTGTCGCCATATTGGACGTTAGACACGGGACTTTGGCCAGCTCATCCTTGCACGTGCTTGTCCTATTTTTACAAAACCAGTTCACGAGTGCCTGTTCTTCCAGACCACTCACCGCACACTCGTAGAACGTGCCATTCAGCAAAGCGATGCTGAGCCACATGATTGGTGCCACAAGTGCTCCAACAATCACATTAAAAAGCACGGTTAAGCAGCCCACACAGTTCGCCCTACAACAGAAAAAACAAACTCACAATATGATAACGGTACATTTCCAACCAGAAAAACATTACACTTGATGTGCTGTACATTAAGTAAGGAATAAAACACAATGGGGCATCAAGTTATTGGAAAATAATCAATAACACAATCACAAATCAGAAGTTGAGTAGTGGTTCATTCCTCTTATACCCTAGTAATATGACAACAGTTATAATTTTATTTGAGTGCACAGTCCGTGTGACAATTGTAACCATATTGTTTTTGGGATAAAACCATAGTGTGTATCTTGGGGGCAAATTTGCATCTTCAGAGAGCCTGGATTTGCTGATAAGCTTAAAGAGTGTTTTACTGCTGATTATTGACCCTTTTTTTCCGGAACCACCACAACAAATGATGATTATTATTCATATAGGGAAGTTTATCGTCTTCCCTCAGTGCAATATAACAATGCAGTGCAACATGCACATAGCCCATTATCTTTTATTTTGTATGTTTTAGACTTCTTTTACAGTTTTTTACCAGTGGTTTGAACTTTGTCATTTAAGTTGTCTGAATATTTGGTAAGCAATAATTGTTGTTTTAACCCTTTAACAGGCACACAATGATTTTGTATAGTATGTATATATGTATTGTATGTTTAGATTTGGAGCTATGGACATCTATGGCTGGTAGAAGTGTCTATTGAGCACAATGGACCAGTAGTATGGTTTTATTTTACAACTACAAGTGTAATGAATTTTGAATATTTAAAATATTAATATATTATTTTATAATAAAATATACTAGATAATCTATACTACATATGCTTAAGAAACTTTATTCTACATATTTTAGTAAAAAGCTCACAAATGTTTAACCCATTACCCCTCAATGTGTGAGCTTGCCTAATTTGTTGCTCTTTCTTTTTGTTAAATATGGGGAAATAAACACTGAGGACTGTGGTTCATGAATGTGGGTTATCTCTTTTACTGCTAGATTTTTTGATGCATCGTTTTAATAACTGTTGTAAAACAGCAACTTATCTTGATAAAATATTATGCTTGTGAAAGATAAATCCAGCTCACAGCTGACTAACAGCTTGCAGTGAACTCCTGCTAAGTCACTTCAGTTTAGTGACCGAGTGACCGTACGGCAACACATTTTAACACTGACACATAAATACAGGTTACATAAATACAGGTAATATTATACCTTCATAATGTCAAGAGTGGGAAGTCAGAAACAAGGTATGTGTTTTATCTTTGTACAAATGGTTGACATGTTGACACCTTGGCAACTTGATGAATGAAGAGTATCGCTGGTGATATTTTAAAAAAGCTGAAAGAGAGATATATTTTGCTATCAAATTAACAGGGAAGCTTCTGTTAACCTTTTAGTTACTCATTTGTTTACTTTTTTTGGCCCAAATTTCCCTTCATGGACCAATAAAGTACATCTATCTATCTATTTATCTATCTATCTTTCTATCTATCTGTCTACACTCTAAGGCCAAAAGTTTGTGGACACCTAAACATTACACTCATATGTGCTTGTTGAACATCCCATTCCAGATTTAGTCCTCATTTTCCCGTTATAATAAGCTCCACTCTTCTGGGAAGGCTTCTCACTAGATGTTGAAGTGTGGCTGTGGGAATTTCAGCCACAAGAGCAATAGTGACGTCAGGCACTGATTTCATGTGAGGAGGTCTGGGGTTCAGTCAGCGTTCCAGTTCATCCCAAAGGTGTTCAGTGGGGTTGCGTTCAGGGCTCTGGGTAGGACACTTGAGTTCTTCCACTCCAAACTTGGCTAAATATGTCACTTTGTGCACAGGAGCATAGTCATGCTGGAACATGTTTCGGCCTCTTGGTTCAACTGAAGGGAAATCTTAATGCTACAGCATACAGAGACATTCTATACAATACAGCTGTGTGCTTCCAAATTAGTGCCAACAATTTCCACCATTTCCAAACAACACAATAACTATTCATGGTTAAACATGATCTGATAACTGTTTATTTTGTGCCTGTAAGGATCTCCTTACCTGTGAGGACACAGTTTTCTGGGGTTGAGGCAGCAACCTGTGTAGAGGCGCCACAGGCTCGTGCTCAGGAAAAGGCCAACGGTGAAGAGCACGAGCGCCGGTCCGAGCAGGTACGAGAGCCCGTAGACCATGTTCTGCTTGACGTTGCACGGACACTGGAAGGATAAGAGCGAGAAGATCCTCTCTCCTCCGATGGTAGCGATGGCCAGGATACCATATCCGATTTTGGCCTTCTGGTTGGTGAAGAAGCGCATGACGGCGTTGAGAGAGTCCATCGTGGGTTTCAGAGTCGTGGGGATCATTTGGGAGCAGATCAGAATACCTGAGCGAGGAATGAAACTTTTGAAACAGAGTGCGTTATTGCAGTTCTGCGGCCGGAAATCTGGCGCAAAAAACAACAACCCAAACTTCCCGACTAAAGATGCGCGCGCTGCTCTTATTGTCGTTTGTGTTTGTTCCTTGCTTTCTGTTTTTTTTCCCCCCACTAAAATCTCCTCCCTGTAAATCTCTCTCTCTCTTTCATTCTCTCACTCCCACTGTCTAACTCCACCCTACTTGTTATTCCTCCTCCAGCAGACCAGCTCATCTGGTTTTGCACTTCCTGTCCTCCAACACACACATAACATTACCCCGCGCGCGCCATGGCTAATTATAGCTCAATAACATGCAAAATTGCATGGTTTTACTTACGGATCTTGACTTTGGTTACTTATAATTTCCTCAGGAGTGCAACAAAAGAACAAAAAAAGTTTGTGTAGATCGGCGTGTGTGTGTGTGTGTAGGTGTGTGTACATGAGCGCGCATCCTTCAGTGTCAAGGGTGCGGTTCCGTGTGCGCGCGCGGTTACAGAGCTTATTCTGGCATTGTGCTGCTGTATTAAAGAAGTTTGCATGTGTAAGTAAATCGTGCAGACTCGAGATGGCACGGTGACTTGAAAATCAAAGGCAAGTCCATGCATATCAAAGGCTTTGAGATTTTGACTTAGACGTATCAGGACTGGGATCCTCAGGGACCCACCAAAAAAGTTGCAGGTATGCAAGTGATCAGAAATGAAGCACAAGGAAAGATAGAACACCAGACTTATGAGGGCAACTTAACTACAGATTGCTATTTTTAAAAAAAAAAAAAAAAGAATAGTGCAATCTCAAGCTTCTAAAGTTTCATCTTTACGCCATACAAGTGTATGTCTAACAAGGTTCGAGTCACGTGTAGAACATGGTCAGATGCAGAACTTTTCAAGCTCTTTGGATTGCGCATTAAATTCGGACTGGTTTTTAGCAGAGTTCAAATCTTGATGTTCGAGACGGAAATTGCATAACACCGATTTTGCTTTTGAGCTCATTTTCTTGTTCAAATATCCACCTACAGCCAAGTTGTAACCTTCTGGTAGAGGCAACCTGGTAATTTGTGGTATTCATGATGCTATCAACTGTTCACGAAACGTCACTAGACTCACAACTCAGCTTGGTGGCATTTGATAGCCAAGTAAGGTAATGCTAACACACTAGTATTGATGATGAGTAGCTAGAAATGGACTTAACTGATAATTGAGATTGTATTATTCTATATGTATTAATTCATATTTACCACATTTCACATCATTTCCAATAATCACTTTACAAAATTCTAAACTTGTGCATGGGTGAAAGATTTAGCAAACAGGTGCTATCAGTGATAAACTACTGATAGCATGCTTTAACTAACATTAGCTTGGTGTAATTCTAGTTAATTGAGAGCGTCCTTTAGCTAAACGAGTCCCACTGCATTTCTAGTTAACTGAAGGTTAACCGTGAGGTTAAACCCTGTTGGTTGGCTTGATCGTCAGATTAGCATGTTTCACATAGCAAACCATTTCTACCCCTCCTAAACCATATTTGCTGTGATATTTCAAGCTGTTTCTTTGATTCCACTGGAGTTCACAGTTTTGTATGACCCTATGAACTCATAAAGGTATTCAGATCAGCCATTGTTGTACTGAAATCAAAGTTACCCTACAAGTCTACTTCAAACATTACTTACTGGAATTGCATCATTATATGAAGAATAAAGACCTACCTCTTTAACAAGCACTTAAATGAGCACGAATAAAAAAAAATGTACTCTTAATCCCTGACCTGTCTGTACTAGCACGAAGATGTTTTTGATGGAGACTACAAACCACGACTGTGTGTCGCTCTGGACAGGTCGGTCAAACGATGTAAACGTTATACAAAATTCTCTCCTTTGCCCTGTCCGGCAGTGAAAACAGACCACCACAGGACCAGTATAGCAGTAACACTGATATGGTAGTGTGTGTGGGGCTGGAATGAGTGTATCAGATGGAGCAGATGGGTTGACAAATTGGCACCGATAAGTGTTATGATGATCTCAAATTGTGAATGAAAGAGCATGAGCTGCAGTAAGCATGTCTAATAAAAGTGTTAGTTAGTGTACACGGCAGTGGCGCTTCTTCCATAGGGGCATGTTGAGCAGATTCAGTATATCACCATTCAACAAATGTTACTCTTTATAAAGTCCTCATTCAAAATTCCATACATTTTAAATTCTTTGAAATACCAATTCTTTTGAGTGCCCAGTGATTTAAGAAATTGTGCTATTTGACAGATATAAGCTGTCGTACCACTGATTTGGCCGTTAAGTTTATATTATTGGGCCTAGTGGTCAAAAATGGGAACTGCAACAAGTGTAAATAGAGGGCCATTTGGGGCAGGAATCACGCTGCCCCATGCTTACTCTATCAACATTTTCATTGGAGGAGGAGCAGCGGACAGGACATTTAACAACAGACTCGCATTTTTTCTACACCAAACGAGGCTAGTTTAAAAATACTCATTGACTGCAAAGATCTTGTTTTATAGCAAATAAATGGAATTAATTCTAATAAATACCTGCGAACAAAGGAGTGTAAGTGCACCTGCTACAGTATATCGAACACAGTTGAACAAAGGTATGTCCAAACCGTTCAAAATGAGCTGCTAGTCTGTATGCTACCTGTTACAGGGTTACTCTACACATTCACTAGATATAGCCTATAGCATTAGCAAGCGTGATAGTCTCCTGATTTAATTTTGTTTGAGGCCATGTTGTTGTCGATGATCCTGTCTCACCGTCTATGGTCATGATCCGATGCTTTTAAAGGAGTTAAAACCTAGAAAAAAATGCCTGATACACTCACATAACATGCTACCACGTCAGTATGACTTCTTTTTTGAGAACGGTCCACCTCTCAAATAACGTTGGAGGTCTTAGAGTGGTCTTGTTCCATTGTATTCTATATAAATTGTACATAGTAACAGAAGAGCTCCACTCAGTCTTTGTCCACCTAAGAACTGACCGATTTGGTGGGTATGACTGATACAATAGCAAGTGAACGTAGTTATAAGCTAAGCCACATGATTCTGATCTCCAACCCTCAGAATCAATAAAAGCTTTCAGTGTTAATGTAGAGACGCTAATGGACAGAGACAAGCTGAATCATGAGTTAATCTGTAAAATCAATCATTTTTCATGATCAGTGGACTTTTCTACGGAGCCCATAATGTGACATGGTGATTGAAAAAAATGAGAGAGAGGGGGTAAATTTGTGTTTCAATGCTTTTGCATTCGCTTGCAAAACTTTTGTGTTCTCTCGCAAAGATATTTGCGTTCGCAAGAGAACACAAAAAAAAAAATCTCGTTTTTTTTTTTCATCACCATGTCCCCTTAGGGGCTCTGTACTTTTCTTCTGTAATCTGATGTAAGATTTTTAAAAGGTCTTTCTACACTGTTCTAATGAACTACTGAAGTGATCCTCTTAAGTGCACTTTAAGCAATCTTCTAGCATCTTCTCCCACACAATAACTGAACCTCTATGCTAGGACACCTAATGTTGCCCTCTTTGAAAATGAGAAGTTCTGATAAACTAATGTACTGGAAATACCATACTGAGTAGACTGATAATCACATCAGGAATTTATCACACTGTCCAAGCCCTAGTCTCTTACGTTAGTCCAGCATACCTTTAATAACATCTCTGTATTGTGTAAATTCTTCTCCAATACACGATTTAGCAATATTGTACTTCATAGCCTTTGCTTGGCTAATTGTGGTACAGGGTAAGTGATGTAGCTGGGATTTCTACGCATACCACACTTTGTTTAGCTACGAAACAAGGTGCCATAAAGAATAAAATTATGACAGTTATGAAATAGGAATGACATTCAGGAATCTAAAATATAAATACAGATATAATCAGATATACTTTTTTCCATTTCTTAATAATGGATGTTCAAACACTGATAACGGAAAAGCAATGTGTGGTGGGTGTGTGTGTGTGTGTGTGTGTATGTATGTATGTATGTGTGTGTGTACACACACACACACACACACAGAGAGAGAGAGAGAGAGAGAGATCATGCGACACTTGTCTATATTTATTGAAAAAGTCATACAAAACAGGAGATGTACAAAGTAAACTTTATGTACAATATTTACAATCAGAGCCGAGGACAAAAGTTAACAGCTTAATCCTCTTCCAGAATGATCATTTCAGCCTGACCGGCATCTCCCAACAGTGTCAGAAGAGTCCTGTAGGCGTTTCTGAAACAAAGAGACCAAGCAACTGGTTTTATTTTGTCAAGTATGAAAAAAAATCCTTACATGCTGAAACAAGTCCAACACTGGGTTCTTCTGATTATGCATGCTGACAACCCTTGTTCCTCATTTATGTCTTTCAGTAAAGTTGTGCGTAAATGTTTTCGTAGGCCAAACCAAACGAAACGTTTCCTCCAGATTGACAAAATTTTCAGTAATCCTGGTTTTCTTCATACTCGCGCAGATCACGGTAAATTGCCAAGGGCATTCACGGCACAGCTGACTCGCAATAAGCACGCAAAACTCTAACTCCTAAGTGTGTGCTAAATCTTCCAGTAACGCAGCTCGGCCACTGCAGAGTGCTGGCTACCACAGACGCACAAATTCTTCCTCCTTTTATAGGGTGCCATTTCTTTGGTCCTAATTAAATGGCTAATCTTATTTATATTAATGGATTCATGGGTTCTTTTGGATTCTTTCTTTCGGCTCATTAATATGAAGTGACTAAATTTGTACGATCCGTATAGAAGTTGTAGTAGCTCAATAATTGCACGATTCAAAGCCGAGTAATGAAGGTTTACAATAGCGAGACTCCTTATACGTAAATTTATACAAACTCAGGAGATCTTGTAGGAATGCTTTTTTCCAAACTACCGGTATTGGTATACAGGAATACCACAGTTCGTGTGTAAATGCTCCTGCAGACGATTTGCGAACAAATTCTAATAAATGAGACCCAATCTTTTATGACCATTACCTGAGAGATGTGTTTTTTCCGATTCCTCTCTTCTGTTCTGTGTTGCGTAAACTCTGCGAGAGGACTGGAATCAGAGCCGACACGGCTAAGGGATCGAGGACAGCTACCGTCTCCAAAGCGCTGTACATCTGCAGCTCATACACACCCTCGTTCTCCTCCACGAACGGTCTGGGAACACACACAATATAGACACGAGACATTTACAGTCAAAGTCCCACACTGCATTCATTCTACCTTGAATACTAGTGTAAAATACTGTTTTAGTACAGAAGGTATACTTCCTGGCATAGGCAACATTGTATGCAGCAGGTTCGCACCTGAGAACTGTGATAAGCTGGTCGCACGGTTCCTCTCTGGCTGCAGAGGAACATCTCTCCACGATTAGCTGCACACTTTCTGTACTCAGCTTCTTCACTACAACACACACAAACACATATACTTGTACATTTTATATGTGCTTTTTATACATTTCAGATGATGTGCCCCTTTTGTGTGCATGTGTGTGCAGATTTGAGCAGGTAGCTGACATCGAAATATCACTAATCCTGATTAGACTGCCCATGGTATTAGAGCCGTTATTTGATTCTGCATGTTGACATATTTCTTTTGATTTTCTGTTTTCTTTCCTGATTGACCGGTTTTCTGACTGATTTCCACACTTCAGCTCACACCAGATCTAATCAGACTCAAAAGTGGCTTAACAAACCAGCTAAATAAGAGACCACAGTCATATTATGAAATAAGAGACCACATGACATGAATATCAAAAAATATATTATCATATGTTTGGAATTTTTTCCTTTTTAAACTTTAACACTTACAGACATTTCTACAGATGATGCGCATCACAATACGGGATATAGTTTTGCAAAGAAACTGCCAGCAAAACAGATGTTACGTTTAATAAATGAATCCTAGAGACTGATGATGCTGTTATTTTTATAGACACCTTTCTGTCTTTTGCAGTCTATATTCAATTTACCACAAGAATTATGAATAATAGTTAGGAGTTTATTATGAATGTCTATTCACGGGGCTTTAAGAATGCATTGGTTTTTGGCGGCACATGTTTAATTCATTTTAGAAATGATATTTTTCTGTCAGGAGAGCAATGTCTTGGCTCATGTTTAGTCTGAAATGTGCAAAAGGCAAAGTGAAATGTGGAGCAGTTTAGTGAGGCTGATTACAAGCAGCTGCTCAAGACTGCCTCAGCACATTCCTTGTATTGTTGTGGTGAAAGACTGAGGACTCTGTGAAGGTTGTGTTAAACTTTTGTCTGGTGCCCTCTCATGGTACAGCGAAAGTAATGACACCCTCACGCATCAGGGGATTTAGTGCCACTGCGACCAACAGCAAAGTTCTGTCAGTGTCAGAACTTGCAAGCGCTGCTATGAAGCTTGTCTAAAATGCACCAATAGGAGGATGGCATAGGATGATAAAACTCACACACGAAATACAGTAGTGGCTTTGACTTACTGTGAAAAGCGGCGCTTCATTGTATAATCTGACACCAAGAACAAAATTTAATTGCAGGTCTGTTACAGAATTGTTTTAAGGATTTTTTTTTTTAGGATTAATTTCATTTTATTTTATTTATATAAGATTTTATTAGCGCCATCTCATACAGAAATGAAAACGTGCAGCCACACCAGCCCTTTGCGGATGAAATGGAGTATTCTTGCATTAAGGTCAGAAAATAAACGAAAAGCATGATAACACTGTTATTGGTTGCCGGTATAGCAGTTTCCCTTACGAAATTTCTCTGTTACTTTCAATTTTAAGTGTATGAAATGGTGTACCCAATTTCATACAATAATGTCTCTGAAAACAAAATGTGTCACTGTTCCTTCTTTCTCTGGTGTTTTTTTTTTTTTTTTTTTTTTTACAGCAACAACATTTTTTTTTACACTTTGGCTGATGCACTGGATTATACGATACATGTACGCTGCCTTCAAAAATCAGTCGAATTAAGGCACTTAAGAAGCTTGTAATTATGGTTGATGAAGTGTTATTGTAGTTTCGATATTTAATTCAGCTTTAATCCAAGTTTAGTTTTTGTTTTTTAAGTGGGTTTGTTTGGATATGCTTTTAGTTTTCACATGTTTTATCTTCAGTAATTTGAGTTCTGGGAACAGACTGAAAGTTGTGGTTCTGGTTGAAGGTTTGAGGAACGCATGAATACACATTCTACATTGTGTAAGATTAATGGACTCACTTTTACTTCCTGCTACACCACACTTCCGTTGTTCATTTAGAATCCTCATATGGATGAATATGTTAATGGTCTAGGCTCTTAAACCTGAAAACAGTGGCTCTCTGAACAGCACCAGCACGGTGTCAGTGTAAAGTGCTGTATGTGTATGTGTGTGTGTCTGTTTCCCACCTTGAGGTTCATTAACAAGCATCATGCAGCGTAGCACTTGTGCAAGGGGCACAGTGAGGAGGGCGGGGTCAGTGTCATTATTACGTCTCAGGAGCTCCAATAGGAACATGAGGACGGCTGCTAATCGAGGAGGAGGGGCGTGGCCTCTGAACTGTAGGAAGTTTTCCCTACAGAGAGAGAGAGAGAGCACTTTGCTTTATGTCATGTATCTTTATACTAACCCCTTTAAACAGATAGAGAATAAGTACTTTTTAATTTGATTTAAAAATGCATAGAGATAACTATAAAGTAAAAACAGTTCTTCACTGCACACTCGCTCATTTGCTCCAACTGTATGCAAATAAGTGATATGTAAATTAGAGACTTTTTTTTTTTTTTTTTAACCTGAGTGCCTGCAGGATGTTCTTCCTCAGCGCAGCCCCTCGTGGTGTGGGTGTGGCCTCACAGCCAGCCAGCAGCACTGGGTGATTGGCTACTGCTCCAACGGTGGGCGTGGCTGGGAGGAAGCGACTCAGGCATTGAGTGATGACGTTACGCAGCTGCTGCTTGAGGTACGACACCTGCGTTTGGGACACGCCCACTGCTACAGAGAGACCCTGAACACACAAACACACACGTTTAACAGACTGTAGAGAAAACCTCAATCGGATAATCAACACACACACCCTTTACAGAGAACCTGAACACACACTTTAACAAAAACACCAGCATGATAAATACACACAGACCTGCAGGTAGAGTGGCAGTGTGTCCCGAATAGCGGAGATCAGCTGAGGAGGCGGAGCTTTATCTTGCAGCAGGGAATGAGGGAGCAGCAGGACGTCTATGACGCGCAGGAGTAGGGACTGGGCTTTAGACGTGGCCAGTAGGGGGCTCCAATGCTTTACCACACACCCTGTGAACACATGCACACAAAACCAGAGGAAAGACAGTGTGTGTGATCAGTTAAAATTAGTTTAAAGTTTAACAAATCAGTGTAAATATTACTATTGTGTATCGAATCCACAATAAACCGTGATATCCTCGGGATTATTTGCATCATATCAAGTGGGTGGGTTAAGCGAGAAGAAGTTTGGCATGGAGACAAAACTAAAGCATAATGTGTGTGTTTTGTGGGTTTTTTAATTTAATATTTTTAATTTATTTAAGTGCCGACGTTATTAAAGACGTTAAGTGCTTGACGTCTTTAATTCAATTGCCACAATGAGTACTATGTACGGTCCTCTTCATTTTTTTATATGCTAATAACATTGCTTGCTTTTTCCGTCCTGCCTGGGCTTCACTGCGTCAGTCTGCACAGCTGCAGACATCCGGGGAAAAAAATTCACTTTAATCCTGAAGTGTGTAGTGTGTATTATAGTGTGTAGTGCGTATTACACTGTGTAATGTGTAATGTATAAGGTGTATTGTGCCACACCAAGTGTCCAGTAGGTGATGTGCAGCCCCTCTGCGCTCTTGTTCAGCAGGTTGGGTTTGATGAACTTCATGATGTCTCCTACATACTCCAGCGCTTTACACACCAGAGACACACGCTCCGTCTGCTGCTGCAGCCCACAATACACACGACCGACACACTACACACAAACACACACATTCAAACATGAACTTTAAAGAACTAACTGTAATTAATTAAAAAAAATTGTGATAATATGTGTGTGTGTGTGTGTACCTTTATAAACAAGGTCAGGGCAGCTTTAGGTTCTTGCATAGCAACGTTAGTGTTCAGCCCGGCTCTCTGAAGCAGTGACTCCACTTCTGGTAGTCTGAGGATCAGTGCGGTCATCTCAGCTAACTGCTCCTCTAAACTCCTGTCTATAGCCACACATATTCATACAGAAATACAAAGTCGATTTCGCAAGGACATTTTGATGTTTGTCAAAAAACACATTAATTGTCAGTAATTTAATTGAGAACAATGTGCTGATGAATAGCAATGTCAAAGCACGGTAACAGTTAAAGAGGTTATATACAGATGACTTAAAGGTGTGATGGAACATACTGATGTAAGCTTGAGCCAGCTAATGCAAGATGGTGTGGGGCGGAACATCCATGTTAGAAGGAATCTCCCAAAAGATGAGGGGAAAAAATATGAATCTCCACCCACACCTACGGCAAACTAGCTAGCTAAAACGTTAACTTTGGCCATTAGCTAGCTTTTGCTCCATGTCCATATTTCCCATTCTTCCAATATCACTACTTCACAAATGGTAAAGTAAATAAACTCTCAATTGTTTACCACTGTATTTCAGTTAAAAAAAAAAAAAGCCATTATGATACTTTGTGCATTGAAGAAGAATCGTTTATAATGAATCAAGGAATCAACTATTTTCCCCCTCCGTAAAGGACAGAAACTTACTGTGTACCTGTTCTGCTGTTGTGTGTGTCATTGTTGTTGTGTTGATGCTGTTGTACGATACAGCGGATCCACGCTCTCACACACAGAGCCTGGGCTGAGTCACCAGAAGAGCACATCTTGTGCACTAGCTCCCTACACACACACACACACAACAATTAAAAATCAAATTTATAAAAAAATTTAAATCAAAATTAAGCAACAGAGAAAAAAAAACAAAGTTTTAAAAGGAAAACAGAAGGAAAGGAAAGGAAGAAAGGAAACAAGAAAAGAAAAAGGGAAAAGAAAGGAAAGGAATGAAACAAATGTAGGAGAGAAAGCGAAGAAGGAAGGAGGTCAGGAAAGAAAAAGTAAAAAAAAAAAAAAAAAAAAAATGAAAAGACAGGAAAGGAATGAAAAGAAGAAAGAAAGAAAGAAAGGAAGGAAAGGAAGAGAGGAACAGACAGAAGGAAGGAAAGAAGCAAGGAAAGAAAGTAAGGTAAGAAAGCAAGAAAGTAAGGTAAGAAAGCAAGAAAGGAAGGAAGGAAAGAAAGAAAGATGGCATGTACTCATTCTGCAGCAGGTTGTTGAGGTAGCGTGTCACCAGCAGGGGCCGAAGCATCTCATCCCAGCCAAAGCATTGAATCATGGCCAGGAGTGGGCGGGGCTGAAGATCCTGAGGGGCGGAGTTAGGCAGATCCAGGGCTAACAGAGTGAAACCTGGGAGAAGGTGAAAGAGATGAAGAGACCGTACTATCAGTAATAAAAATCGAATACGTTTGACATCAATCACAGCAACCGGCACAATTTACAATGAAAGTATTCCTCGGTTCTGTCCACCATGTTATTATCTGGTATGCAGAACTGTTGAACTGTCGCCTGCCCTGAGGAGGACACAGGACACTCAGTACACAATAAGGATGCTCAGAAGACAGCTGGGCTTATGATGCCTTAAATCACGTGCTCAAAATGAAAGCTTCCCCGATACTGCACGTCACATTATACCACACCAGAGATTAAAAGAGGTTTGACCTGCAGCGGCGTGCGCTAGCTCTTCCGGCGGAGTCTGAGAGAGTCTCAGTGTGCGCAGGAACGGTAAGAAGTGAGTCCACAGAGTGACAGCCACTGCCAGGTGGTGCTCTTTAACCACGCTGAGAGGAAGAGATGCACTGGCACTTTGAGAACACTGCTGCACCCTCCTGCAGAGGAAACAGGCAGAGACACAAAGAGTGTCATTTTTACATATAACACACACACACACACACACACACACACAAAAATTCAAATTATGATCACTGTACAACCCGACATCACATTTTTAAAAATATATTATGGTGAGTACTCAGCCAAAACCCCACTTGAGTCTGTTTGCTACCGAGGCTAAACAACCCATCGTACTTTCTATCCATTTATAGTTACATTTAATGTTGTGGAACTTCCGTGAGATATGCTGGTTCCTGTTATGACATATTGGAATGAGCATATTAATATAAATCTGTCAGAGCTGCTGTTTAAAAAGCATCCTCTGATCAAGCAGAATTGAAAAATTCAACAGCACTTAATATTCATAAATATTAATAAGTAGTCGTCACTCACTCACACTGAAAACTTGTCCATAATAATTGCTAGCAAGTTATATCACAGATCACACCCACATCCATTTTTTCCCCAAATATGTTTTTTTTTTTTGTTTTGTTTTTGGAATTTTCTCTAATGTCGCGTCTTCAGGTGTTTTCTCTACTCGGTGTTGTTTAGAAAAAAACACTTACAGCTAGCTGACTAGTGAATTTAGTGGAATACGAGCTAGCTCATGCTAATTTTTGCGATCATGTTTGGTGTGTAACAATTAATCTCAGCTTCAGTCAGTTTACTCTTTCTGAATGCCATAACTGTTTCTCTTTTTCTCTCCTTACAAAAAAAGAGTTATGAGAGGTTAACAGGACAGCTTAGCAGATACAACAGGGCATTTTTTGCTTTATTTTTCCATCCTGTCTCTCTCTGGATGCTTAGCATTAGTGCAGCTAAGCAGCTGAAGGATCTGTAATCTCATTTAGAGCGGAGATGATCCTCCTGTGTTGTCATTCAGCCTCAAAGCAAGAGGGCTAGTATCTCACACTCTCTCTCTCACACACACACACACACACATCTCTCTGAGCCTTTTCAGCCAATCGATTATTGTCTGAATTCATTAGACTCGTTTACTGCGCTGGAATGGCCCTTTCACATCCATCAGTCCTACACACACACACACACACCCCTCTTAATCCCTTACTACACACACACTTCTTAATCCCTCCACAGTGCAGCATCTCTCTCTCTTACACACACACACACACACACACACACGCGCACACGAACACGAACACACACCACCTGAGACCCCTCTTAATCCTTCCCTTGGTGGTGGTACAAAAACAACCACACACTCAGACACACACATACACAGAGCACTGGTTAAAGCTACTCTTTATTTCTACTTTTTTTTTATATTTTATTTTATTATTTCGCTATTATTATAGATGTAAGTAAAAGCACAAAAATTCATGTTCAAGACCGTCAGATCTTATCTTGGATTATGATCAATTCTGTCCAATTGTACATTTAGTCCACTAAATGCTGCTTCGCTGGTAGCCTTCTGTAATTGGGCTCAATAAAATGTCCAGCAGAGGGGACACATTGAAGGAAAACCCAACATAAAGTGCACTAGTAAGGTATTGAGCCGTTACGAGCAACCAAAAACAGTACAACATGCCTTAGCACAGATTCTACAAGTCTCTGGAACTGTAATGCAGTTATAAACAAAGATATTCCAACAGTCTGCTGCGCACCAAGTTCACTTAAATTCAGCTCCGACCCAGATTACGCCAAACCCAATAAAATGAGCTCTAATATACGACGCAGCAAACACATAACTCGCTAGTTACATACAATGGAGGAGCAGCTAATTATTTGCTAATTGTTCAACCTAAACTAGCCGTGGGATTGTTTGTGTGAGGCCATTACTTTGTCAAACAGAGCCTCATGATCCCCTTTTCTTGTCAGTCACCTAAATAAGAGGTTCTTTTCTTTGTTCATTACATATCGCACTAATGCCCAAGCATCATGATGATTGAATAACTGTTTTCGACCACAACTTCCAAACCTATTTACCTTTATGTGCAGGCAATTGACTGCACCTGTAAGGACCACAGCTCAGAGCTCAGATTGGCTGCCTTCACAAACTCCATTAAATGCCAGAAAAGATGGTGCAAGCTGTGCGTAGATGTGAGGGTTTTAAAGTTGTCCCGGAGTTGATGTGGTCCCATATTTACGCCAGTTTCAGCAAATGGCCACATTTTCGGGTTCTCCTCAATCGTTCAGTGACACCTACAGTGATGTTATGTTTTGAAAACCAGCTCTTTGTTAGTTGAACACCCCAATAAAAGGATAAAAGGAAGCAGGGAAGTGGGCATTACATCACCAAATGTTTAAAAAGTCAATTATTTTCAGGAACACTAGTGTCTTGCTATGATTTACGTGACACCTGAGATTCAGAACAAGTAGCCTTCAAACCCGGTCCTTTCCAATATGGTGGATTAACTGATGCATCACAGTAACTAACAAAAGTGGCTAATGATGCATCTACTGCTTTGCTCCATAATATATGATTGTGAAGTGTTTAGCAAGCAAAGATTTATGGTCCCCTGTGATGTCACCCCAACCTAATTCTACAATACTAGTTACCAAATATGGTACTTAAAGAATTAAAGAATCAGTGCTCCTCCTGTTGACCGTAGTGAACCAGCATCTCGTTGGTGCATTAATAGACGCGGAGACACAGCTGGGGCTCATCATACTGACCCAGTTGGTAAAATGCTCTCACTACTGCACACGCTCTTACAAATGAAGTCTGTATCTTTATGATGAATGCGTTACCACCAACGCAATTAATGCATAATTAAGGGGGCAGAGTATAATGTGGGCTTCTGAAATCGTTAGCTTGATTAGCGAATGTGGAAAGAAAATTTGACCCAAGATTGATGCACATGCCTCCGACCAAGAGCCAATCAAACACTAATGGGGCTCATCACATTCCCATTCATGACTGAGTGTATGTGTGTGTGTGTGTGTGTGTGAGGGGTCGAGTTGTCACTGTGACCTGTCCTGCAGCTGCTAATCAGATTCTCACTAAGTGACTGATCAGCACTCAAACAAAAATAAGACACAACACACAAATAATTACCTCAACATCAGACATCCTTGAGTGAGAGCCGTGTAAACTACACCGTTGACCCTACAGTAAACTTTCCGCACACACACACACACAGTTCTTACCACACACAGTGTTCCCATATTGCTCCTTTCGCATACCAACACACAGTTTCTGTATGTGTGTGTTTACTGTATGTGTGTGTTTGTGTGTGTGCTCACCGTAACTGTGTCAGTGCCATCTGTAGGAAGTCGAGCACCGTGTCAAGCTCTTTAGCGCCACAGGCAGGTAGCAGCAGGCTGAACCCTTCGTTAATCAGCTTCTCCTCAGACAGACACAAGGTGGCGCTGCTCTGCCACACCTGGCCCACACCTTCCAAGTAGGCGGAGATTAAGCGCCACAGCTCTGCCCTCCTCGGCACAGGCGTAGTCTTAAGGTAAAACTCTCGTGCAGCACTGCTGAAGGAGGCGGAGATCCTTGTGGCAGCCCCGCCCACGTCCACACCCCGCTCCACGAACCCGAGCAGCAGAGCCAGACGACCCCGCCATGACATCACTGCTGTCGCCGCAGGCAACCGTAGGGCCAAAAGATCGAAGGCGCGGCCTGTGGCGTCCTCCAAATCGGCGCACAGCGACAAAACCAGGAAAAGGAGCAGGAAGTGATGTAGTCCGCTCTCGGACATCTCGGCCATGCGACGCTCATGGAACTTAGAGTAGATTCTACAGGGGAGGAGAGAGGGACAGAGAGTGAGACTGACACTGAGACATATTGTACAGGGAAAGAGAGTGAGATAGAGTATGAGTGAGAGACAGACAGGCAGAAATGGAAAGGGGGCAGAAAGAAAGAGAAAGAGAGAGACAGAGAGACAGAGAGAGGAATAATGGAGACAGACCAACAAAGACAAAAAGATGTGGGGATGGAGAGAGTGAGACAGATAGGGAGAAAAGAAAAGGGGAAAAAGAAAAAGAAAAAATGGCAACAAACAGAGACATGGAAAGTGTGACAGGCTGACACGCACGTGTGTGTGTGTTTGAGAACAAATGAGACCGCACACATGCAACAGACAGTGTGTGTAAATGAGTATATGATGGAGAGTGTATCGAACAGTGTGTGTGTGCGCGTGTGTGAGAGAGAGAGTGATCCTCCAGGGCACGAGGGTTAAATGGCTTTAAAGATCATGTTAAATGTCAGAAACAGTGAGACACACTGCTGTAGCTCTACAGATATACACGCACAAACACACACATTCACATAGAAACACACATCCCTCACTGCAGCACTGAGAGGGGGCTAGAAATCAATACTGCCCCCTCAGACACTGACACACACCACAGAGTCTGACAGACTGAGTGCACTACCACTGACTGTTTTATTCCATCACTTATCAAATGCTAAATCTGAGCGTCAGCTCTCACACTTCCACGGTGCACTGCCACTTTAAACGGAATGTAACAAAAACAAAAAAAAAAAGAAGAAGAAAAAAAAGAAAGGAGTTGACTGGTCATCTGTTCCACAGTTAAAGCAAAAACTGATTTCAAGACATGACTGTTTTATTAGTGTAGTAAAGAACGTGTCAAACACAGGCTACAAATTACATTTCCAGCTTCAATTCTTTTTAGGCTACACTGTTAACGACAAAAACAAATAAATCAGTGCAGTCCATGGACAACCTGGACGATCTGGCAGCTCTGAAAACGCTGAGAGCGCGCAGCATGGAAGCTCATGTCCATCAACAGCCTAAAGCTCAATAAGCTGCCTTTTTTGGATAGACAATGCTGTCTACAGGAGCATCAAGATCAAGATCAAGATCAAGATTTTCTGTCATGTTCGACTCTGACCTCAGTAGAATCCAAACCAGAGTGTGGATCTGTCCCTAAACTAGCGGAGAGGGGTTGGATATTGATGTGCAACCCATGGCGCAGACTGAGTTATTAGTAGGCAACTAATACAAAGTCACAACTGTGAATCATCATTTTTGATCCTATGTGATGCAGCTTCAATGACAACTTTTTGCAGTAAATGACTGCAAGCGTTAAATTGTTTGGCTTCCGTGAATTTCTTTTACCGTTCACTGATAAGGGAGTAACTGATTGATTAATATCGATTAATATCGTCAATTCTTTAGCAATCTTCTCATATCTTCGTCACTAGGAGCTCTAGTGAAATGATATAAGAAGTACAAGAATAGTAGAACCATATATTTACCCCTTTGCCTTTGCCGGACATTGAATGAGACACATCATCCTTGTTTTTTTCTTTTTTTTTTTTTAATTCCCACCGGCCTGTTTGTTTATTTTGTTTGTTTATCTGTTTGTTTGTTTATCCCAAACAGCTTTTCACCACAGATGAACAGATGCTGCAGATTCTAGAGTCAGAGCTGAACACACTCTCCCTGCTGGTCTTATTAATGCCACACACACACACACAGACATACACACACATACCCCGACCCACGCTCCGCCGCAGGCTGTGTGTGTGTGTGTGTGTGTGTGTTGGATCCTGACCAGCTCGGCTCCCGCCCCGGTGTTGCTGGAGAAGCGAGCGTCTTCGTTAAGGAGAATTAACCGCCACGCTCGTTAGCTAATTAGCCTTCGTGTGTGTTTCACGTTCCAAACAGCAGGAAGTCATTATGCAGATTTATTCCATTCCAAACACACACACACGCGCGCACACAGACACAGAGCCAGACAGAGCCACACACGCACACAAAAACACAGACAGAGGTATACACAAACACAGACAGACAGACACACACACTGACCTGCCCTTGATCTGCCTCCAGGGGGCGCCGCTCTCCTGCTTCAGATGCAGCGCGAGCATCCGCAGGAAAATAAGGAAGGAATTGGTGGAGCGATAGAGGTGGGCGTGATTAGTGGAGTTCAATGGGGCGGGGCTACAGCAGCTCTTGGCCTGTTCCAACAGAGCCAGTGGGGTGGAGCCAATACTGGCCAATCCAGACACACCTAACCAGGGTACTGAGAACGATCCGTTCTGTGGACATACCAACACAGACAATCCAAAAAAAAACACAAATGAAGAAAGGTACCAAGATACTCAGGATACCAAAAAGTTTAAGAAAGTGTGACGCACCAGGTTTTTGCTGAAAAAATCCCAAAGTGTGTTGATGGCGCTGAGGCTGGGTACCCACACCATACTGAGAGTCAAGCAGCAGTGCACGTACATCCGCATCTGCTCCTCCTGAACCGCTGCCTGGACACACAGACACACACACACACACACACCCCCTCAATGTATAATTGGTGCATAATATAAGCACATACACTACTCTGTAACCAATAACACCACAGCGACGGCCTCCAAAGTACGGACTTTAGATGATATAAATTGTATCACAGTGCAAGTTTAAAAACTATATATCATTATTCAAACATTTAATGCAATTGACTGCAAGATGTGTAGGAGTTTAATAGTGTATAAACACACCTTGACGTCACAGCTGGACTTCAGCAGATCACACACAAAACTCCAGTTGTCATCCAACTGTTTCTGCAAAACAAATGAAACCTTTTATTAGTGTAGAATCATTTATGAAGTTACATGCAAATAAAAATCGTAAAACAATGATAATGGTTAAGATGATTTCAAAGCATTATTTCACATGGCATATGTACAGTATAAAGGCAGTAGGTATACAGAGAATGGCTCCCTTTTGGATATATGGTGCACTATAAACGGTTTATGTCCCTCTATTATACACCATATGTAGTGAAGTTACTGTATATAGAGAAAAGAGTGCTATATTATAAATGGTTAGCTTTTCTGCAATAGCCTTATTTACACACACACACACACACACACACACACACACACACACACACATATATATATACACACACAGACATACACATGTTATGATTAAGGGAGGCTGGTGAGGAAACAACTGTTTATAGCTGCTATAACATAAGGGATAATAGGTGCTAACTTATTTTATTCTACAAAAGTAAGTACAACTATAAACTAATTTAAAAAAAAGTTAATTGTGTCATCTTATGTAGATCAAATGGCAAAAAGGTTATTCAGAAGAACAATACAGGTATATAATATTGTGGTAAATAATTGAGTGATTAACTTCTTCTTCTTCTTTCGGCTTTTCCCTTCAGGGGTCGCCACAGCGAATCATCGCTCTCCACCTATCCCTATCTTCTGCATCCTCAACACTTGCACCCACTAGCTTCATATCCTCATTTATTACCTCCATATACCTCCTCTTTGGCCTTCCTCTTCGCCTCCTGCCTGGCAGCTCCATGTCCAACATTCTCCTACCAATATACTCACTAATTGAGTAATTAACATTATATGGATATTTAATATTAAATACCTCTTACCTCACTTTGAAGCACTCCGTTACGGTTGCACATCCCAAGCTGTGCGAGGTGTGTGATCAGCCACCATGTGAATCCGAGCATGTCTTTACAGTGTGTCGCAACTCCTGATGCCGCCCCCTTCAGGATGGAGTCGAGCAGTGCGTTCATATAGCCCCAAAATGACTGCGAAAACATCACATCATGAGGTTTCCATTAGAAAGTCAGCATGGGCTTTTCCCAGTCGCTGGTCTACACCAGATTCCTGGCTATAACAGACATACTGGAAAAACTGGCTAAGTTAGCTAGCTGACATGACTGAGTGTTAGCTAACCAGTGGTGTGGAGATTACTGGAGTACTCGACTGGCTGCAGTTCTCTTGCATTCGAAGCACTGTGACCAGCTGCTGTGCCCTAGCATTCCAAGCATTGTGATTGGCCAGTGGTCAGCGCTCCCGAGAGCTTTCGATAGGACACTTGAACTCATAAAGTGTGATTTAACATTAATATTAATATAGCACATTTCAGTGCTTTATATGACAATAGTTTTTTTAATGAAATGAAAGCATCTGTGATGGAGCACATTAATATAATAATCTAGTCATTAATTACTATAAACCATGAAAAGTGGAATATAACAAAATGAAAAAGACACAGTAACAACAAAAATCAAACTGGACAAGCATATCTGTATGCTGATCTGGATTTAAAACCATCTATAGAGCTTCTATCTCCTAATGTTCTCTGAAACATTATATAATGCTTTAAATGTAATAAGCATGGCTTTGTACTCAATATGGAACTTAACAGGCACACGATGTAGACTGAATATGAGCGGGTTAATATGCTGTGACTTTCGTTTCCTGGTAGGGCACGGGTTGCCGCATTCGGAACCAGCTGAAGCTTATTAAAGAGACAGCAGGGCAGCCTGCAACACGCTGCCACAGTCCATTCTAGTGGTTATTTTAGCACTGGAAAATTAGCCTACCGACAATTAATTCTCAGGAGGCCTTTTCTTGTTTACGGATTTTAGTCACCGGTTAAAGCTTTAAGCCAACGTTGACTGCAAATCTAAACTTTCCTACCCAACTATGGCCTTACATTACTAACTAATGTTACCAAAATCAAAAAAGCGTTGCAAGGATGATAGAAAAAGGGGGAAAACTCCTTCTACAGAATTAAATTATCCAGAACGTCGGTGGAATCAATAATAATACATCAGTGAAGGCCTGAATATCGGCAAGCTAAATGATGCAAGTGTGTCACGTGTGTGTGTGTGTGTGTGTATGTACCTGTGTGTGTAGAGTTTTGCTCCTGCATTCCAGAAAGTGGATAAGGAGAATCCAAATCTCTTTAGTGCAAACACATTGATAATGATGGCTTATCAATGCCTCAGTCGGTCTCACCTTAAGCAACAGAGGGAGATATATATTTTCCATATGTACACACACAAAAGTATTAGATTTATTTAAAAAAAAAAAAAGAAAAGAAAAAAAAAACAACACATGACTCAGCGCCTCTGTGGATCCACTTACATCCACAGCGTCTGTGCTAATCCGAGCTCACTCATTAAGAACATAACTAACACACAGAAAACACAGGCATCCAATGACGCACCTTTTACCTCAATGACAGTAAGCAACTCTCTCAACAAAACTGCAGACTACGCCTCACTGAAGACACACACATACCCACCTTGCTGTACTTGTTCATTGCCAGAGTGATAAGGTCACACAGCAGGTTGTTGAGGTGATCTTCGAACAGGCTGACATTGGTCAGGGTCTCTCCCGTTAGATCAACAAACTGACTTGCATACACAACTTGACCTGTGGAGAGGAGCACATGTCACACACTTCAGATTATCGACATGACCATTATGATTTATCAGAAGAACGCTACCTACATAGGCATTTTTTTTGTCTCTCCAACTGTGAAGACAATATAAGGAGAGACGGGGTTCAATTAAAAATATTTCTTGATCATTAAAAAAATCTGGTAAAGTGGTTAAAAAAAAAATAGTTAGCTTGCTATTAAATAATAAGCTAGGGTTCTTTTGGTAGAATGACTCCAAAGGGACAGTCACACTCACCACACAGGGATTCATATTATTTCTAGCCATGATAGCATCACGGTCACCAAAGTTTGATAAATTACCCATCATTTTCTGTCCCAAAATGTGCAGGATCTCCAGTATGGCCCAGTGGACATCTAAATGAAGGTGCAGTAAATGCCATGATGGAGGGAAAAGCTGGAGAAGGAAATGATGCAGTTAATGTCTTTCACCAAAGTCCAAAATCCAAAAATATTTGAAGGGTTGTTAAGGAAGAGCATGGCATATTCAGCAGCTAGGTGAATTAGCGCATGAGCTACATACAAATATCGGCACACTCATCTGAAGCCTGACGAAGGATACAGGGACGTTAAACAAACATGAACCTTACCGTCGGGAGATCACGAGCTTGACTCACAGCAGAATTGGCTAGGCTTTCTCAGTGGGAGGGGTTAAATACTCATTCTCCCCTGTGTCAATCACAGCAAAACTAGCCAATCACGGGTGTCTGTGAGCTCATGTGTATGTGGAAGAGGGCAGATAGCTCTTTCTTCATAGTGTGTTACGCAGCAGGCCTGTAAAGCTGCACTCAGTGTGTTTATGAGAAGATTTCACATTAACGTTGTACTGGTGGGAATATTCACAACATGTCAGAGTTATAGTATGTGTTGATGTTTCTCAATATGGTGAAACCCAAGGATGTTCAGTCAGTGGTCAAGTAGAGTTCTCAGGTCATTAACCATTGCAATAGTGAGCTCAATGTGCAATTGCCTTCTCACGTATAGACAAGTTCCATTTAAGAGCACAAGAAATCCTTATCAACACTTGGCCATTAAGTAACCCCCATCGTCAGAACATATTCAGCACTCAGGTTTAGCGCTTAAACCTAAAATGGCCAGTGTTCTATTGAGAATATGTACCTTTCCCTGGTGATGGATGGTGAAGGCGCTTTGGACATTTGCCGGTAAATCTTTAAGTCGGCCAATGAGCAGTGTGATGCTGAACAGCTGCTCCACTAAAGTGGAGGGAAACTGCGCCTCCTTCTGTGAGAATGACGGGGAGAACTCTTCCTCCAGTGGATCAGGTGCCTCCACAAACCTGAAGGCAATAGCAAGAGAAAAGCAAATTCACATTACTTTAAAGACAGAGAGAGGTTGAGCAAATTCTTTTCCCATCCTCGGACTCCATTTCCACCCCAACCTCAGTCCCTGTCCTATCTCTGCAGGTCCAATCTACCAAATTCCTCAAATTCTCAGCTTTCTCCATGCAGGCTCCATGTTCTTCCCTACAGGCTCCAACTCCGTCCCAACACCGTTCCCCAATGTCCGAGCACCACCTAACTAGCTAACAATCGTTCAAGTAACAACAGACAGTGCATGCACAAACCAGCATCAATGATCTTCATAATCTTTGTAGCAATACATAAAAAAAAAAAAAATCATACACAAAAACATCCTACGATAACACAGCAAAATGTTGTTGCAGCAAAACACATCAACATTTTCATTCTCCCACATTGTTTAGCAAGGTTTAAATATGTTCCACAGACAAGTTTTTTATTTTACACCACAGAAAGAGGCTGCACTAGGGGTCCAACAAATTAGTCCATCGATACATCTAACTGTCCGTCTGTATATTCGTATCAGTATCTATATGGATGTGAAGCGTTACCTGTGAATAAAGACTTTAATGTAGGTGAGAAACAGCACGCACTGCTGCCTCAGCTCCTCTGCTTCATAATGAAGGCTACTCGCTTGACCTGAAAGAGGAGATGAAAAGTTTTTAAATAGACAGACTTCTAACAATCATCCATACATCAGTGTAAGACTGAAAAGGCATGCTGTAAACAGATCACACCTATATATATGTCTATGTATATAGTAAGCATGTGCCAATAATAGATAATATGTTGATGCTTGGCAGTCCCAGTGAAGGAGACATGGCATCAGTTTTCTTCAGTTTCAGTAAAGGAGGTGCTGCTTCGTTCATTAAAACACCTGTAACACTGCCATGCCTAATACACTCATACCAGCGCCGCACCACCATGTCAGTATCACTGCTGGGATGAGAATGGTACACCACCCAAATAATTTCTGGTCAGCAGTGGTCCTACGGTGGCCCCTTTCCACTGATGGATGGGGTAGAAGAGGACTGACACATTAGCACATGGCAAGAAATGGACTACAAACGCTAACGGTGCACTTACAAAGCGACCTGTATGGTAAGTGTATGTGAGAAAAATGGCTCAGGTGTGTAATTCTGCTTACCAAAATCATGTGAGCTAGACTGAACCAGAGTTTCCAGCCTGAAGACTTTTTGTCTGAAAAAGAGTGAACAGATTGAGAAATTAAAAACACAGCTGACGGCGTGGCAGTCGCACAAATCGCCCACGCACGCACAATCTGCACTCACCTGAACAAGCCAAACAGAAGCTGAGTCGATTCCAGCAACGCCGTCTCCGTCACCCAGGAGAAGCCGAACAAATCCACAGTGTCGACTTCGAAGTCCGCAGGAGCCGGATCTAACTTCAACAGCAGCCTGGAGGAGACGGGCAATTATTTATATTTATCAACTTATTTATAGACACTAGTCTTCAGCTGATCCTTATTATTCAGGACTTGAGATTCCCATGGGAGTTACCCATAATGCAACAAGCAACAAATCAGATTACAGCTGCAACATTAAGATGTTAAAGATCAAGTGTTTAGTGTTCTTGTACCTCTTTAGGACGCCTCGGCTGACGTAGCCGTCTGATGACAGAGTTTGCGCTTCTTCTCTTCCTTTCTCGAAAGCGCAGGAGAAGCACGGCGGCCGAGCGAGGGACGATTCGCCGAGCTCCGCGTCCATGAAGGGAGAGACAGGTGGAGTGAGGGACTGACTGAAATCATCCTCCATTTTACTGCGGAAATAAAAACAAAACATTTCTCCCTTAATTTAACACAAACACGTTTCATCGCTTTTCAAACGATCTATTATTCTTCGACAATATCAGTCCTGTACGCTGTGCTCTGAATGAGAGCAGTACACTAACACAATAACACAACACACAGAGCTGTGTATTACAAGTAATACAACTACTTGTACTAATACAAATAGACAACTACTGTTTACAGCTGTTTGTAGACTGTTTATAGCTGCTATAATGTGATAACAGGAACTCACCTCCCTGGCAGACTATAAACAGTTAAATAAATGATGATGCGTCATTGATTAAATAAATAAACATGCTGTGGTATAAAAGGAATAAAACACTTTTGGATGTACTATTAAAAGAATATAATCGATTTTGGCATGTTCACGCTCAGCAGAGAAATGGCGCAAAGTGAAAAACCGTGGATTGGACATAAACATAAATTTAAAAAAAACAATAATGTATGGGATTTTTGATAAAAGTTTGACCAAAAATGTGAAAGAATTCTACTTTGTTTGTTATATGTATTGTCAATTATAAAATATGGAAAAACCAGACGCAAAATGATTAGAAATCAGTGCCATATCCCTGCTGAGATCGTTTTCAAACAGACTGTGAGTGAATTAAAAGGACAGTGGATAGAAAAACAGGAAAAAAAAAAAAAAAAAAGTACCCATGGACATGAACTTTTGGTGATGTGTAAATATTTTGTAAATGTTATGTAAACGTGTGACGTGTGAAACAGTTGTATATCCTGCACACTGACCTTTTCAAATACGTAAATTTCTATACTGTAAACATAAATAACTGATTGTAATGAGTTTTGAAATTATTCAATAAAGTCTGATTTAAAAAAAAAAAAAAAAAAAAAAAGTATGAGTAACTGTGCCTCACACTGATTATTTTTCTAAAACAGCACAAACTTTTCTTCCTTACATGAATTAATATGATGAAATATGTAACGTAGGTAAAAAATAAAGTGAAGAGGCTATTCCGTTTCAGAATCTCTCACACAGCCAAACACTGGAATGTCTCAGATGTAATTAAAAAAAATGTGATTTTTTTCTTTCTTTCAATAATTAGAGGATTATTTCTTGACATATCTGATCCCGATCCTTGCAATGAGATTTCTTTCCTGATATGATTATTATATTTATAGCTGTAGTAAATACAGAGACTGAAGTGCTGCTCAACGCATAAACAATGAACGTCATGAATCCGACTTGGCCAAACAAAAGCTCACGTAGGAGGAAGAAAGAAAAATGACTTCGGTGCTTTTGAAAGGAAGGCAGCCGATCGATTCCCACTCCATCCTGTGAGACATTTAGCTTGATTTCACCCCTTTTTTGTAAACAAATGTCAATTTCTTACTCATGAATCCTTTTAATTCAAGGATTTAATAAAACATTGTTAAAAAAAAAGAGCTCTCATTGATTTGTATCACAGTATGAATAACATTAGGCACTACATACAGCTTACTAAAAAGAGGAGAGGAGAGATCATAAAAAAACAAAACAAAAAAAAAACTGACACACTGATAATTACACACACAAAACAAAAATGACATGGTCACAGACATCTTGTACTCCATGTTGTTAGATAATAATATGTAGGAGAAATCAATAATTACGGAGACGGGGTTTGATGATCGCAAATATCCTACACAGGCACGACACATGGCAGGATATAACAATGATTATTATTTTAATGCTTTATGTAGATATATCCAATCAGGATTCATTTGTGATATAGCTACCAGTTTTCTACACAAGCACACTAGTAAATAATGCTTTCGATGCTTTTCAGAGTACACTACACACGCAACAGGAAGCTTTTGCAGACCCTAATATAAATGTAGTATATAAGGTATAAAAGGATTCTGGTCCCTATGTAGTGCAACATATGGGATTCCCTCTAACTCCTTATATTTAACCGTGTGTTCACTAGAAGGTTATTTGAGTCAACTCGCTACTATTCCACAATTTGTAGTGTTAGTCAGAGAAACAACTCCAAATATGAAGCTACCACCACCATGCTTCACTGTGGGGGACAATGTTCTCGTGGTGAGGCGTATGCTTGAGTCTTTTGGTTGTTTCTCTGCCTAATCCACTCTTTACCCAGTCACTGACATTTGGTCGTTTGGTGGACGTCTTCCTCCACCTCATGGTTTTACCATATTCTTTTAATTTTTTTTTTTTTTAAAGGATTTAAGTGTTTCACGGGATGTTCAAAGTTTGGGGCATTTTTTGCAAGCCAAAATCTAATTTATATTTTTCACAGAACTTGGTGCGATAGCTTGTTGGTTTTTACGATGCTGTTTTTTTGTTTAGCTGTGTAGGTATGTTTTCTTTAAAAAAACAAAAACAAAAACAAAAAAAAAAAAAAAAAAAACCCTCTGGGGTCTTTGAGGAACAGGGGTATTTTTATTTTGAGATCACGTGACACTTTTATCGCACATAGGTCGGCTCTATTCCACTAAATTATAGTAAATATCAACTATATTGATCCCCCAAAACACACTTATTTATTTTATTTATTTTTTCGCACAGATTCATGGAATGTAATCCAGATTAAGTCCTTTTCAGTTCCAGGTTGTAAAACTACAAAATGCTGAAAAGTTCAAGTGGGGGTTAATACTTATGCACTGTATGAGTGCTATTCAGGCCACTTTTACTTCATTTCTAGTATACTACACTTCCAGTAAAGAGCTTTTTGGGATTCAGATGTCGACTGGTTATGCACAGGGAATAAAACAACGTTTTAACTCCATATATAAACAGCATATAGAATTATATTTTATATATTGTTCTGTATTGCTAAAAGAGCTCCAGTCTGAAAGATAACTTAGCCATTTGGTTACCTAGCTAGCTTCTTGTCAGCTAAACTGAAGGAAGAAACTGCCACTGTGCGACATTTTGTACGCATTAGTACGCACTGGTTAATGTAAAAAATAATTTTCCATATCTACATGATACATTACCGCAGTACAAAATGTAAATAACTTACGTTACCTCAGCAATGTTGACAACTCGCAGCTTCCATCTAAACACTGAAGTCCCGCGCTTCGGAAGCGCGCGCAGTGCGCATGCGTATGCAAATCTCGCGACCCAAACTCAGCCTGTGGTTGGTCTAAAAGTTCTTCAGCGGGCTGAGCCAGTGCGCGCGCGTATGCAAATATAACCTCGCAACCTGGGCCTGGGATTCGCTCAAAGTTTTCGAAAAGGGGCGTGGCCGAAAGCGTCACATCGCGGAAGAGCTGCAGAATGAATGGTAGTAGTGAGGGAGAAATGTATTGGCTGGTTTCACTGACTATGACACGAAGGTCAGCTCTCAATTTTATTTGATCAGTTTGATTATTATTTTAACCAAATATTACATTCATAAATCAAAATTCACCAACAAAAAAACAAACTTTTTAGAGCTGTCAATAAATCTCAAACAATAGGTTTCTTCAATCTCTGAATGTTCTAATCAAAAAGCTGCTAACATTTATTAATATTAATAATAATAATAATAATTATTATTATTATTATTATTATTATTATTATTGTTGTTGTTGTTGTTATTATTATAAATATTAATATTAATATTAATATTAATATTAATATTAATATTAATATTAATATTTATTTATTTATTTGGTTTATTTTCTCATTACTTCTTTATTTTTCATCTACTGGTGCTTTCAGACCAAATAAACCATAATAATAACCAAATAAGCCAATAAACCAAATAAATAAATAAATAAATATTATTATTATTAATAATAATAATAATAGTAATAATAATAATTATTATTTTTATCATTATTATTATTATTATTACTATTATTATTATTACTTTTGTTATTATTATTATTATTATTATTATTATTATTATTATTAATATTTATTTATTTGGTTTATTTTCTCATTACTTCGTTATTTTTCATCTACTGATCCCCTGGTGATTTCAGATGTTATTGGCATGGTATACACAAGTTGTTCACCTGTTGTATACTTGTCTGATTTTCAATAAAGTTCTTATTAAAAAAATAAATAAATAAATAAAAATTAAAAGTAATAATAATAATAATAAAGAATGGTAGTAGTGAGAGAGATTTGAGATTGTCCATCGTTTTGGTTTATAATTAAAAACAATTATTAATCGCTGTTATAACTGTAATTACTATTTAGATACATTGATGGAAAGTGTTTCTCCACCATGCTCTTTTTGTTCAAACAGCTGAAACCATTCATCATTTATTTTATTTTTCTTTGCACAAATTTCTCACAAATTGCTTTTTTTCATATTTTCATTCACATAATTTCTTTATATACATTTCTTTATTTCTGTATGTGTCTCGAAAAATGTCTCTCTCTGGCACCAATTTCTCTAGGTAACAAAGCGCAAAAGTTACCACAGAATGCAGAATGTGCACTTAAAAAAAAAAAAAAATGACCTACCTCAGAGGTCATGCATAATAATAATCTTCCTTTAAAAAGCAAATGTAAAGTTAATATCATACAATGAGTCTACATAATGAGTCATATTTTACTCTTCCCCTAAACGGCCTTCCCTTTGTGCTGTGATTCAGGACGGGCCCCTTTATCAGGCTTCTTCTTGATCAATTAAAGTGGTGAAAGGTATTTCCCTCCGGTCCTTTCAGTGCTTGGCCCAGGAGGAATAGAGAGTTATCGTTCTTTCTGTGCGCAGAGGGGACAGGAATAAGTGGACTGTCTATAAAAATGTCCCTCTGCTTTATCAGCGTCCCTGTAGGGCTTTGGGTTCAGCACTTGATATTCGGCTTGTGGAACAAATAATCTATTCTTATTTCCCTCTTTTTCTCTCCGTCTCTCTTTGCCCTTGGCCTGTTGGATTAGTGAGCGTTCATCCTAGCTCAGCAGAAAAGAAAGCTCAGTTGAGATAGAAGTGTTCAGCATGCGAGGCTTCCTGTTTGAGTTCTTGCACAACTCTCCGCAACCCTCAGCTCAATAATCATACTCAGCATTATTTTATCAGCTTAATGCCTTGTTCTAATTGTATGAGATATGCTCATAAACCTGATTTTGACTCGAGGACATGTCTCTTAATGTCCTGTACTGACTTTCATTGGGGTATATATGTCTTTATTTGCTCAGGTTTACCTTAAATAATAAAGAGAACATGAAGTATGTCATTATTTGGTGCAGTAATATCTTGAGCAATATACCTTGCTATCTTATGTCTTATATTTTTACGCACACTTTCAGATTATGCACACAGCTTAGAAAGAGTTCACAACCTTGCACAATTTCCTCTGATCATACATGACTTCAGATCAAACCCAACATGGCGGACGGCAGCTCAGCTCGACTGCCATTGGTTATCTATCCAGATTGCATTTTCACACGAGACAGTCACCGTTTCCCCTGCGCTACAGGATGTTGAGTTGTAAATATTAATAAATGTTTAATATTTAGGATTTTATAACAGAGTGCCACAAAAAAGACTTTGAATACAACCAAAAGAGATTTTGATTGGATTTTACATACCCCATACAGCTGGATAATCTGGGAAGATAATCATTTAAGACCAGCCTACAGTATAATCAGGACATCTTTTCCCAATCTCTGGGAATTGATCCAATTATCCTATAGTGTGGCCGAAAACATATTTCGGTAACCTACAGCATTTAGATTAAAACATGCCACAGTCTAACACAGAGTTTTACATGAGTAGTTGCCACTGGTGTTACTTTCTTTACCGGACTTCGCTTTTATTCTGAAAACCAAAATAACTGTGTTGCTGTAACAGTGTAAAAGGTTTATTTTTTTGGTAGACAAAATGAAATCGTAATCTCAATCTAAAATGCAGGCAAAACACCAAAAAAAAAACAAAAAAAAAAAACGAACCAATATAAACACGGCAAGGCATCAGGCTCAAAACACAATCGTTCAGCATGGCAAGACTTCGCCAAGAAACTAGAAGCTTTGGCTGCTTAAACACGTAAAATCCAGGAAGTGAGCAGGAAGCGTAGTTAGAAGTTGCACTAATACTCTGGTGGTGACTGTGCCCTCTGCTAGCGGGAAGGAGAAGTATACTGAGCACTGGTTACAGCTGCACTGTTGGATGCAAAATGTTATAGAAATAACTCTTGACACACACTTATGCACCAGTAGTACATAATCTGTGTATCTTTGGTGTACTGGAAATATTTATGTATTTCACATAGTGCATACTATGAAGTATACACCATAGAATACATAGTATGCCAATTGACACGCAGCCAAAGACGCATGCTTGTGTGTATGTGTAACAGCTGGTGCTTGCCTCGCTCAGTGGGGTTTTGCTATGTGTTACCTCTGCATGGAGGCTGTAATCATAAAGTCTATGGAGCGTGATTCCCTCAGGGATTTACAAACACACACACATGCACACACATACACACTTACACACACAGCAGCCAAGTGACTGATTAGGGCAGAAAATCCTCAATTGGCTGGAGGAGACAATGCTTTAGAAGCATCATGCATCTGTGTGTGTGTGTGTCTCACACTGTTTCACTTTGTTTCTGTCTCCCTCTTTTTATTTCTCTCTCTCCTTGTACTCACATCCTGCTAATGATGGCTTTAATGCCATGTCTCTGATTAAATATTCAGCAGAACTCAGCTGCAGTCCTTGAGCCCAAACCAATCAGATCACAGCGGTCCTCCTGTGGAATCTTCACGGAGACCAATGAGAGCGCCAGTGAGAGGGTGTACAACTTGTAGAGATGTTGATCTCAGTTAAAATGTGTGTGTATGTGTGGTGTGTGTGTGTGTGTGTGTGGGAGGATGAGATTGTAAGTGCTTTAATACATCACATACTGTATATGACCTTTACTGCCATGTATTACACAAAAATGTACACACACTCACACACACACACACAAACACTCCACTATCTGTCTTTCTCAGTCTGAGTTTTAAACACAGCAACTAGTAGATCACAAGATAGCGCATAATGCTATCTGGTACCTCATCTCTGCCTCCACTACATAAATCCCAATTACACACACACACACACACACACGCACAAAATCCCTGACAATTAACACTATTTTTTGTTATTACACATCACTGTGGTGGATACTTGAGCACTTCCAAAATAATTCTAATACAAACACACACTCATGTTGTGCAGATTCACACACACAAACACACACACACACACATACACACACACCAGACAGAATCTGAACTGTTCTTAGTACCCTTTTACTGATTTGAAATGGTTCTCGGTAGAAATTGCGTTTATCAGTAATATTCTTTTATCTTTAGTGGATGAATTGTTTGTGAATTATATACTATACAGTAGAAAATTTTTTAAACAAAAATACAATCACTGCAATTACACATACACATTGTCATGTCACGTGGCATCATTTAACATACGCTTCTGTACAACAAGCACACTCAATGTTTCTTTCCGATATTCTACTGCTCTAAGAAATTGCAAGTTATAACATACAGAGGAAAAAGTTTCTGCCGAAGACTGTTTGTTTGTGTGTGTGTGTGTGTGTGTGTGAGAGAGAGAGAGAGAGAGAGAGCGAGAGACAGAGAAGAAAATCACCTCTGAGTAATCACCCTCATTACGTTCACCCCCTAATGAGTCCATATGGAGTTTTAGGATTTCATTAGGCTGCTAAAATGACGCCAGTGGCTTTACTGTGAGTTATTAGGTCTGAAACAATACAATAATCGTCACCTAGCATTACAGTTTTCATTAGATTTGCATCAAAAGGCTTTGTCAAGTCCTTGTATAATCAGTAAGACTATTAAGATATGGGTTTATGTGGCTTCTGACATACTTTTATTTATATATAGATAAAAAGGACCCTCAAGAGATAAAAACATTTGTGGCAGCCATATTGAATCTTTTTTTAAATTTTATTTGAGCACATAGTTTAGTGTCGTTCCATGCAAGTATCAGACTCAGGAGTTATTGTGTTATTGTTACTGTGTGTTAGAAGTGAGCTTGATGACCTGGGGTAGAGCCGGGGGTGTCGTTCAAAAAAAAAGAAAAAAAAAAATAATAATTTCAGCTAGGAGGTGAAATAATAATAGTATATAATAATAATATAATATAATAATAGTACAGTAAAAAAAAAAATCAGGCTTCTGGTAGAATAGTTTTAAATGTTTGGTGTAAAAACAGGTATATTATATTAATATAAAAATGTATTACCTGGAAAAGAATGTGTGTGTGTGTGTAGGGATGTGGCCATGCCAACTGACCTCCTGGGCAAGATACACACTTTGTACACTGCCTGAACCAGAGCGCGCGCGCACACACACACACACACCAATTACTTATTCTCTATCTGTTTAAAGGGGTTAGTGTAAAGATATATGACATGAAGCAAAGCACTCTCTCTCTCTCTCTCTCTCTCTCTCTCACACACACACACACACACACACACACGCACACACACACGTCTTTCATGTCCTGTACGTACAGCTAAACCTTCCTCAGACCTTTTTCCATACACTCTGACTTACACACACACTCACACACACATGGTGGCTCTGTGCGGATTGTTCACGCTCTTTTGGTTCTCTTTAGACTTTTTAATCTCCTCCTTCTTTGTGACAGCAGACCCGTGACGAGCTGTCAATCAACCCCTGAGACAACACAATGGGAGCACCAAAGCATTCAGGAACACGGAGGGAGGGTGTCCACATGGCCTCTCTCTCTCTCTCTCTCTCTCTTGTCTGTCTGTCTCTCTCTTATTCACTCCCTCTCACCTTCTTGTTCATTTTGTCTCGCCAACATTTCTCCATCATTTCCTCTCTCTCTCTGTCTCTCTCTGTCCCATTAGTAGTAGTAGTAATAATAATAACAATAATAATAATAATAATAATAATAATTTTAACAACAATCATTCTGAGCATATACTGTATATATGTTTGGATTTATAGTTTTATTTACATACGTATATAGGATGTAGAGCTTCTGAATCCTGAAAGCAATTTTATTTTTTAAACAATAGGGTTTTTTTCCGCTAAGGACAACAACTGGTCTGTCTCTATTTTATATACATTCTTTAGGGGTGTCAATACTTTTGCCACATACGTTTTAGAGAAAAAATACTATTGACTGTGTGTGAGAGAGACTGTGGATGTGCTGTTCTTCAAGTACAAAGCACTATCTGTGTTCCTTTAACAAATATGATTTATTAACTTGTGATTTTTTTTGAGGATTTTTGAGGAATGTTGAGGATTTTTGAGGAATGTTGAGGATTTTGTTCAGGGAAATATTTCTCAGTGTTTGGGAGTAGCGCATGCTGTTTATCAGGTTAAGAAAGCTGTGTTTTTCCTTCATATTGGTTTAAACTTTTAAATAGCATTTATAGATGTTTTAATTAAAAAAATTGAAATTTGGAAATGCTAATCAAGCCTACAAGGCATGTCTTTGGACTGGGGAAGGAAACCGGAGTACCCGGAGGAAACCCCTGAAGCACAGGGAGAACATGCAAACCCTGAGGTGGGAGTTGAGCCCCCAACCCCGGAGGTGCGAGGCAAACAGGCTAACCACTAAGCCGCCATGTCCTCAACTTAAATACCACTGATTTCTAAATTTGGATTTAGAAAAATAAGCCAATATGAAGCATAATGTGCCTTAATAGTGCTGTATTTGTTCCCGAAACATCTGCTAACTTTGAAATAGCTATGCTAGGTGCACTTATTTGCTTACTTCCAACCTGATGGACTTCAGTGACTGCAGAACCGTATTACACACACACACACACACACACACACACACAAAATAAACTAAGAAACGTGCACTTATCAAAGATTCATACACATTACAGCATGCAAAATGTTTTTAGCCCCTTTAATGGAATGTCAGTCTGGTTTGACATTGCTAAGTCCTTCACCTAGCCGCTAGCTAGCATAAACTGCTAACTGTCTAACTAGCGCTCATGCGATTTGGAAAACTGTGTTCTGCCTACAACGATTGACATCCTAATATCCCTCAGAAGAAGTAAAGGTAAAAGGGCACCTGCGGGGGGCAACCAAATTACTGTGCCACCAGTAGTGTTGGCTTCACCTCTGCTTTCACACACACACACACACACACACACACACACGCACACACACACACACAGATTTCAACTGACTCCAATACATCTGTCTTCGTCTGTTCTTGGAGTGTAGCTGATCTTCTCCAAGGTCTGCTCTGTGTGTGTGTGTGTGTGTGTGTGCGCGCCACGTACCTCTGCAGTGAGCCTCCTGCAGAAACGTGATCACCAACACCTCAATTTCAATCTGCTGCTGGGAGAGAAAGAGACGTGAAAAGAATTTAAGTTTTAGGAATATTCCCAATCTCTACCTCCTGCTTCTGTAGTGTGTGTGTGTGTGTGTATGTGTGTGTGTTATTAGCGTATTAGGATAAGAATTTTCCAGTACAGATTAAAGAACATGAAAACATTTACACTCTAAATGCACTTGTAGTGGAAGACTAAGGGTAGTTACGGAATTCTGAATTTAAAACAATTATACAACAATGTCACAGTTTTATGTCATAAAAATAAAGAATTTGATTCCAGGTGGATTTAGCGCTAAATTTACAAATAACGTTTTAGTATTCATGAAAGTGATTTTCAAAAACATGTTACACAGAAACATTTAGTGACTGAGCTCTAAAGCTGCCCTTATCCTAATGAGATGCTAATGTGGAAGTTCATTAGGATTTATTCAAGGATTTCATTGGACAGTAGCCGAGTAGGCGGGGCTTTGTACTGGAAGATGCTCCATCTGATATCTTCTCATTGTGTCTCACTGTGTCTGTCTCCCATCGTTCGTTTTTCTCCGTCTCTCTCCATCTTTTTTTGTCTCTTTCTCACTCTGCCTCTTTCTCTCTCTCCCTCTCCCACCTGCGACAGAAACCGAAATAATACCTCCAAATTCTCTGTTTAAATATCAGTGTGTGTGTCTGTGTGTGTGTGTGTCTGTGTGTGCGTGGAGGTGAGGTGAATTCAAATGAGTTCTACAGGTCCCAGAGAGTTCCAACTTCAAAAGGCCTCTCCAGGGTCCCTCTCTCTCTCTCTCTCTCTCTCTCTCTCTCTCTCTCTCTCTGTTTCTTTCACTATATATGCTCACTACATAGACTATATTAATGACATTTGCTAAAAAAAACAATTTGAGATTCAGAATCAGAAATATCATGAGAATCCTTGTGTTTTTCTTGTATTTTATTTTCAGCACAACATTCTTTTTTTCGTTTTACTAGTAAAAGTATTAAGTATTGGCACCCTTGCCTTCATTTGTGTCACTCACGGCCATTAAAACAAACTCACTCGATCTCATCTCGCATAGGAGCCTTAAGGTGGAGACATACCTGTGTTTTTATTTTGCATCAAAGCAAATTGGGAGTATTATTTTTTACTAATCATTCCCATCACTAATCCCCACCTCACAATACCCAGAGAATGTATTTTTCCATGCAATTGAAATCGAGAGTGTATGTGTCTCTGTGTGTGTTTGACAGAGAGAGAGAAAGTGAGGGAGAGACAGACAGAGACAGAGAGACAGAAGCAGGGTGTGTGTGTGTGTGTGTGTGTGAGAGAGAGAGAGAGAAAGAGAGACAAAGATGGAGAGACAGAGGGAGACTGAGGGAGAGAGAAGAGATAGGGAATGTGAGAAAGTGTGTGTCAGAGAGAGGGAAAGAGAAAGACAGAAGGATGGAGAGACAGACAGAATAAGGACATAGAGAGAAAGAGAGAGGGAAAGAGACAGAGAGAGAGAAACAGAAATTGAAAGTCTTTGTGCAGTGTATTGATTTAGCTTCGCTCTTTTTGTTTAACCAAATTCTGTTTTTCTCTGACTGGGATTGTTTGACAGTGAAAGTGAAAGCTATAACAATGAAACAAATTATTTTCTTGAACTGTTTAAACTGCATCTGTTTGTGTGTGTGTGTGTGTACCTCAGTTGGATATGCTGTATATTATATTAAATAACCCACCTATATATTATTATGCTAAATAATAATGTTAATAATGTTAGCTTGCTTGGTATCAGATTTAGCTAGTTCTAATGTAGCTACTCCAACCTATGCTAAATTGGTAGTTGGCTAATATTGGTGCATTGCTATGTTCAGGAAGTTTTTTTCTTCTTAAAATGGAGGGGAAAAAAAACTGCACGATAATTGTTTTAATGATCGATCACTGATGTCTACTCAAGTACTCGGGCCCATCCCTACTCACGGCCATCAAAACAAACTCACTTGAGCTACATGTATTTTCTTAAATGCTATTCGTTTACACCCAAAAAAAAAAACGTATAACTGTAAGAACGTCCACATCAGCACTTTGTGTTAAAGCCGTTCATTTAAGTAGCGTGTATGCGGAAGAGGGTGGATAGCACTTTGCCTCGAGAAACACTTTGCTTGCACAGCTGATGAAGAATGTTTGATGCTTGTCCAAAATGCCCTGTTTCTCTGGAAGCTTGTACTAAAAAAAACTTTTACCACATCGAGAAATTCATACTGAAGTACAATTACGATTACGATTAAATTCGAATTCAGAGTGAACTGGAAAAGACAACCTACAGTGTTCAAGTGAGATTTGCAATGAGATGAGACCAAACAGTGCAAAACCGTTACAGACTGCACACTATACATATATGCCGTGTGTTTGTGCATGTGTGTATGTGTGTGTGTGTCTGTGTAGGTGTGTGTTCAGCAGCAGGATCACTACACTTCATCAGATTAGAATGTGTAATCATGACACTTCCTGAGCAGCACGCTGCGCCGGAGCTGGTATTCTTAATTTAGTGCTGTTCTGTTGTTCAGCAGGGTTGGAGGTGTGTGTGTGTGTGTGTGTGTGTGCGCAGAAAGGGAATATTGTATGCATCTATCGAACTGTATGAAAGTGTAGATTTCTTCTCCTCTCACCCCCCTACTGTTTTATCCATCCAGCGCTGTCACGGCGGGAGTGCAGCCAATCTGTCACAAGCTCACCTGCACGCGCACACACACACACACACACACACACACACTGACAGGCAGAAAATGGATGTAATAAAGATCGTTTCTGCATGGTCTTCACATCCCTGATATATCACCACCCAGAGAGAGAGAGAGAGAGAAAGAAAGAGAAAGAGAATGTGTGCTTGGGATGGACATTGTGTCATGGGCAGCAAATGATGGGTAAAGTGTGTGTGTGTGTGTGTGTGTGTAAGTGTATGGTGTGTGCTTGCACTGGACCTGTGATCCTGCTCACACCTTACATCTTTTTCTGATCACAAACTGATAACCACAGACAGAACAAGCTAGCTAGAATACAAATACATTACTGAGAATGAACAGATGATGTTTTAAACAGAAACAAATGCAGACACGAATAGGAGCACTTTTATTTCTTTTTAGAAAACTTGTCAGGCATCTGGTTTGAGACTAGAAGGCATCTGGTTTGAGACCTCCTCATTTTGTTGCAATGAGGACGCAACAAAAAGGTCACGTGAGCAGGAGGTGTTGACTTTCATGCGGGCGTGAGTGATGGGTTAGAGATAAAGTTTGCGGGACAAAGGCTAGGTCCACACTAATCCAGATAGATCTGAAGACTGCATTTTCATTTTACAACACTCTCCGTCTACGCTTGCTGGTCCGCACTGAAACGTCTGAAAAAGCTTACATCCCTATACTGTGCATGCGTAAAAACGTAAGAAGCTTTGGCCTGCGTCATTTCCGTCAGGCGTTTTTTTTTTTTTTTTAAATGCAATCTGAAGGTTGTACAAAGTGTCATCAAGGAAGGAAAGAAAGAAAGAAAGAAGACAAACCAGAATGAAGGGAAAAAGGGCAAACCACAGAAAGAAAGAAAGAAACCAAAATGAAGAAAGAAAGCAAGGAAGAAAGAACTTAAGTAGATAGATAGATAGATAGATAGATAGATAGATAGATAGATAGATAGATAGATAGATAGATAGATAGATAGTGTAAGTGCTATGCAAACAGAACTTGGAGATGTCCACACTTTACCCTGACCTGGAGGGAGAGAGAGAGAGAGAGAGAGAGAGAGAGAGAGAGAGACGGTAGTGAATGCTCCATAGTCTCTTCAGGGAAATGTTATATTGGCAGCACTGCAGCATATATAATGGAGTCATATCCCTGTGTGTGTGTGTGTGTGTGTCTCTGTGTGTGTGTATTGGGAGTCTCTGTAGCTCTCTGGGACCTGTGGAGCTCATTTGAATTCATCTCACCTCCACACACACACTCACACACACACTCTACCTGCTTGGTTCGCCATCATTTGCATGAAATAAGATGGAAACGGAGGCCTTATTTATTTCAGCTCAAACGCAGTGTATTGTTACAGTTCAGAACTCTGAGTGCAACACTGAGGACTGTTTTTTATTTTTTGCTGTTATCAAACATCTGCCATTTTTCTAAATCTGTATAATTCAGGAGATCATTTTCTCCCTATGGAGCGCACTATCATGTAGTCTGTGTAGAATATTCACACTGAACGAGTGAACTGTCTCTTCCTGCGTGCGGGAAATTTCAACTACTGTGACGTGTTTGCTCTGAAGATATCAGCAATAGTTCTTTTTTTAAAATTCTTTCTTTTATTTCTCTGCAGGCCTGAATATATCTTTACCTAGAAATCATTACATAGTGAGGTTTAATGCTGAAAGCTGAAATAGACATCCTGACTACTAAACTGTTTATGTGTGCCATTGCTATGGAACCAGGGGTGGACAAAGTATCAAAAAACCTGTACTCAAGTAAAACTACGAGTACAAAATCTTACTCAGTTAAAAGTAGAAGCAAGGAGCCAAAATTCTACATGAGAAAAAGTCAAAAACATTAAACCCTACGCAAAAATTAACAGTAAAAAGTTTGTATTCATTCATAGCTCAGAGCTGAGCGCATGTTCAGCTAACTGACTTGCTAGTTTGCTAATCAATCAGTCATACGGAAAATGTTCTGCTAACTCAGACAAACCTAGAATTTAGCTTGCTGGTTAGCTAATGTTTGGAATGACCGCTAAGGCACCTTAGCACCAAAACAAATTCTTACTCACTTATTCTCAGTAACCAGTTTATCCTGTCAGGGTCGCTAGTTACTAGTTCCTTACTAGTTAGCTACTTTAACAAACTAGCTAGCTAATTCAAGAAGCCAATTTATAAAACTTAGCTGATTAAGTTGAACTAATTTACAAAACGTAACTAGCTAATCAAGTTAACTTGACTTCGATTCGATGGTGAATTGTAAAGGCAGATATTTAGTTTAATGTGGGAGGCGAAAGACTCTTCTTGTA
This sequence comes from Pangasius sanitwongsei, assembly GCA_037576675.1. Classification (NCBI taxonomy): domain Eukaryota; kingdom Metazoa; phylum Chordata; class Actinopteri; order Siluriformes; family Pangasiidae; genus Pangasius; species Pangasius sanitwongsei. Next base: position 4,536,614 of record CM075023.1, read on the forward strand.
TGAATCGCTAAGAAAAAAAATACAATCGCATAGTATTTGAGATGTGTAACGAGTACCTTGAAGGTCAAAACAAAAATGTAAGGAGTAAAAGAGTATCTCTTGTCCATGAAATTTACTTTAGCAAAAGAACAAGTGCTCAGATTCAATAATACTTCAGCATAGTATATAGACTTGAGTAATAATACTTCAGTAATACTTTAAATTAGCAATAAGTAGGCTTATTAAATGTAGGCTAATGCAGAAATTATATTCTTAGAGTTCTGGTGAGGTCATCTACAAAATATGCGACGCCAAATGTAATAGAGTTTTTGAACATTTGAGGCAATTCTGATACATTTAGATAGTGACTCATGTCAGTTTTAAGTGTAAATTTTAAATATAAATATATTTGTTTAAATATATATTTAAATACATATCCAAATATGTAAATGTTAAATATAAATATAAATGTTAAATCTAAATTTTAAATATAAATCTAAATGTTAAATATAAATTTAAACATTAAATCTAAATGTTAAATATAAATCTAAATGTTAAATCTAAATGTTAAATATAAATCTAAATGTTAAACGTTGCAGTGTGTTTTGTTTGGGTTCAGGAAACTCGTTTGGACCGCAGTGTCATCACTACAACTGGTAACTCCTTCATCCCACTAAAAGCCAAACTTCAAATGAAAATATGTGCAACAAATGCACTATGACAAAAAACATGACCGTACATGACAGAGAAAGGTGGAAATACTTTGAGGAGGGAAGTGATACACCGAGGGTGCTACTGTAGGTAATGCTAACATAGTCCATGCTAAGACACTGAGCATGTGAGTGAAATACAGGACTTTACTAAAATCAGAACATTTCATAAAGACAACCAGCACAGTAGAGGAACAGGAAGCAATTCTACCTAGTCTACCCTACATCCAGTACAGTAGCATTTGAAACACAGCTTCTTTCTCAGTATATAATACATAATGTGTGTGTGTCTGTGTGTTTGCATCTATATTTGATGTATAATACACTCTCACTGTTTACCTAGGGTTGATGTGGGTGGCTTTCATGTGTTTGAGTGTGTGTATAGTGGGACAGATTAATGACAGTGCCAGGAATGACTGTGTGTGTGTGTGTGAGGCCAAGTGTAGTGGGTCAGATTAATAGCACTGCCAGGGCCAAGGGAATATGGGTGGTTCTATGTTTGTGTGTGTGTGAGTGTGTGAATTGATAGCAGAGGGAGTGTGTGTAGCATTCTGGCACTCCATCACGCCCCCCAGAGGCCAGTGTCACTGCTGCTAATGTGCTTCTTAATTACATTCGGTTTGCAAACAGCCATCAGCATGTGCATGTGTACACACACACACACACACAAACACACACAGACAACTTACACTAATATTTTAACAGCAGCTGAGGGCGAGAGCATTGAGCTCTGTGTGTGTTAATGTTGACTGCACTGTGAAATGGAGTTATATAAATACGAGCACACTGCTGAAGCCTGTGCCCCAACGGTACCTCCTCGCCAAAAATAAGTACCCCCTTAGACTCGCAAAGATTTTCATGGTTTTTAAAGATGTTTTGTTAAAATATGTGTGGTGGTCTGGGGATGTTGCTGTAGCTGAATTTTGGAAAACAGCCTAAAGAGACAAAAACTCAGGTTTCGACCAAAATTGAGTTTTTCTGCCAGTAATGTTCCCCCCCAAAAAAAACAATGTAGTTCACACTAGAATATGAATATCTGAGAGTTTTAACCTTGACACTTCGCAGATTCCCTTAAGGAAAACGTTTTTTATTTGTTTGTTTATTGTTTTTTTCCCCAAAACTGCAACTTTTATTTAAAAATGAAGTGTGCTTTCACATCTGTGGTTGTTGAGTCCAAATCAGAGCAATTTTATACTTTTCAATGGTGTGCAATTTGGCTTGTTTTGTTTTCTCACAGCATGAAATCAGAAAAAGATAAACTAACCTTTACCATGTGAACATGGAAATCATACAAATCACCCAAGCACGGAGAACATGGGGCCTGCGTGCAGTATATTACAAGATAATTATATAAATAACTAGTTTAAAACATTTTGAGAATTATATCCGACGTTTATTGCCTTTTTGTGTTCGTTGATCCAAATACTTTGCAGTACTACAGCTCTGTCCTTTGGCTCAGTTTAGCAGCAGACAAAATGCTGCAACCCAAAACACACAGTATGTTTGGTTCACTTCCTGGAGTTGAGTCGATTCAGAATCAATTCACTTTCTCAGTACAATTGAATTGAATCACCTAGAGCTGGATTGGAACTGGACCGAGACCACCCTGCTCAGATTCTCTCGGATTGGTTGTTTTGGCCCACATCCGAGTGTGATTGCGGTGTTCTCACCCGCCTAAGGAGCCACACAAAAGAGGAAAATGCACCAGAGTTCAATTCAAACAGACTAAAAACACTGCATACAACCTTAAAGAGCCAAAAGGATTTTTCTTGGTTAATGAGATTAAGGTTAGGGTTAGATTTAGGTTTAGCATAGCATTAATTAGATACAGTAATTATTATGTCTATGAAAGAGGCCCTCACAAATGTGTGTGTGTGTGTGTGTAAGCACTGTAGTTATATTCATCAGTGTAACGGCGAGGCTCATGAGGGATGAGGCTGTTAGTGTTTGGTACACCAGCTATGAATAACACACACACACACACACACATAAACACACGCAACCCACTGTAAAACAAAAGATGGAGATGAAAAACACAGCAATTAAGTGATTTGATTCCTACTTGGATATTTTCCATCCTTTCCTGCCACACACACACACAGAGCAGCCTAATGGTAACTCAGAGAGAGAAATATAAAGGAAAAGAAAAAGAGAGGGGAAATAAGAGGAAGGAAGATCTGAGTCATTTTCAAGTCTGTTTCCGGGTTGTGTCCTAATCCATTCTGGGTCATGTCGCAATCCTAAAGCCGCTCATGTGCCACCATAACCAGGGTTGCTATGGTTGCATTTTTTATACCATATCAGGCTAGTTTTAGCTAGGTACTACTTTAAAATTAGTCCACGGCTTCCAAGATCTTGTTACAAAAAAAAAATGGATATAAACTCTAATCAATTTACACAAATATAGGTTATGACAAACAAAGGGAAAGTGTAAGCGCAGACTGTTTGTGTCTATGATGTACAGAACTATAATTGTTGTAAGATATATTATATCAAAGACTGGTAGAGGGAAAGGGGGATTTATGGAGTGGGAGATTTATGCGTCTGCATCATGGAAAAGTGAGAAAAAGAACAATGCGTCTCCCTTTTCCAAACTTTTTGGGCGATTTTTGTGTGATTTGTGAGATGTAGTTGGTGCTTAGACCTGGCAACCCTGACCACAACAATGCTTTTACCAATCCTACCTAGTATCTAATGAGCCTAGCTTGCTATCCAGGTTTGATTTATTATTATCAGTAATAAATATCAAATAATGATTGGTTTCATTCTGGCAATGAGGAGCTTTACATTGAAACTTTGGAATACTGGCAATGAAATATTTTTGATTATGTCATAAATCTCCTTGTATTCTTTCACTAACAAAGCATTTTTCACCAGCACTTCATCCTCCATATGTTTTTTCGCTTAGCCTCCAAACTTTGAAAAAAAAACAACTTGGTGGTTCTCTTAAAAGTTTCACTTTTGTAAGGTCTCTGCTCACAGCCGTGTCCCACAGGATTACATGTAATATGTGTGCTGGTGGTTGAGAAACTGTAAAAGCAGCCTAAGTCATTTCTAACTCCTGCATCTGATCCATATCACTGTGTGTTACGGTGTTTAACTCTGCAGTCTTCTCATTAGCTTTATTATTAATTACTTCTCATTCAACCTCTCATCTATGGGATGTGTCCTAATTCAATAATCCAGCATCACTGAGCTGTATTTAAATGAATTGGGGATCGTGTCCGGGTTGTGTCCTAATCCTTTAGGGATCCTAATTCACTAGGAATTGTCATCAAGAAATCATCTCTCGGTTGTGTTATAATCCTTTGGCAATTGGAAGTGGAACCCAGTCTGGGCCACATCCTAATCCATTGGGGATTATTTCTGGGTTATGCCCTTGTTCAGTGGGTGTGAGCTACAGAACAATTAAAATAAAATGTACAGTGCAGTTAATCAGGATTGTGTGTGCGAACTCTATCCCTCTCTGTCCTTCTACCCTTCATCTCTCTCTCTCGCTCTCTCACACACACACTCCAGCTGTGTATCCTGTGCTGGTCGTGAGCTCTGCACATTTCTATCCATCTCGCTGTTCCTGTAGGCGTTATGATTGGTGTGTGTGTGTGTGTCCATCAGGGCAAGGAGAGATGAAGGCAGCAGGGAAATCACTGCAGGATGCCTGGCAAACACAAACGCATGCAGACACACACATACACACACACACACACACACACACAAAGAAATTACATCATTACCATCACCTAGTTAATTACGGAGACAGAGCAAGGCAGGGAGAGAATAGACATTTAACATTGTCTTTGGGACGTGTCCTATTCCAGTAATAATTATTCCTGGGTTGTGTTCTATTCCAGTAAGAATTGTCTTTGTTCATGGAAATCTGCCGTCCAAGATGGCTGCCCTAAAGCGAAAAGCATTTATGTTTATTAAGGTGTATCTAGAATCTGATTAATATCACATTATCTGTCCTTGTGGGGTTCCTCCAGGTTCTCTGGTTTCCTCCCACTTCCCAAAAACATGCTGGCTGGTGATTTGACGACTCTAAATTGCCCTTAAGTGTGAATGAGTGTGTGAATCTGTGTGTGCATGGTGCGCTGTGATGGACTTGGTGTATTTAGAGTGTATTCTCGCCTCACCTATTTAATTAATTTTGAGGCATGTCCTAATCCAGTAAGAATAATCTCTGCGTTGTGTTCTGTTCTAGTAACAGTTGTCTCTGGTTCATGTCCTAATCCAGTAGGAGTCAACTCTTTATTGTGTCCTATAGTACAAGACATACAAAGTGTCTCAGGTCATGTCCTAAAAAGGCGTGTCAGGTCATGTCCTAACCTAGTGTTATTTGTCTCAGGAGTGTGTCCTAATCCAACTAAATGTGTCTCTGGCCTAGCAGGAATCATCTCCAGGCCATGTCCAGGTCACTAAACACTCTCTGGACCATGTCCTATTCCACTAAACAGTCTCTGGACCATGTCCTATTCCACTAAACAGTCTCTGGACCATGTCCTATTCCACTAATCACTCTCTGGACCATGTCCTATTCCACTAATCACTCTCTGGACCATATCCTATTCCACTAAACACTCTCTGGGCCACGTCCCGTGTCACTAAATATAGTCTCTGGGTTATGTCCTATCCCCTAAACACTCTCTGGGCCATGTCCTAATCATGTAAGAAGTGTCTTGGGAGCATGTAACAAACAGAAAATATCCCTTCTGTATTCTGATGGAGCGTATGTGTGTGTGTGTCTGAGAGAGAGAAAGATGGAAAAATGAAGACCGTGGAAATGTTTGTTCTTTTCCTCCCTGTGGTTGATGCGGCTGGCACGCCGTCACCATGGTGACAGTGATTGTGCTCTATGTGTTACAGCAGTGGCCATAAAGCATGTTCAGAAGGTTGTGTGTGTGTGTGTGTATGTGTGAGACAGAGAAAGTGTAAACCTAGGTCCTGTTCTTTGTACGTCGCTTAACAAATCCAAGATAAGATGATATATTTACTAATCACGATAATTCCAAATGTGTTAATTTTTTTTAATACATTGGAGAACTGGATCCAGATTGATCTGTTCGAGATAAAAACACACTCCTATTTTGCCCATTTTGAGATTTGAAAATAGTCAACAACTGGATAATGCAAAAGCTACGGAGGCATGGAGAGTCCATTGAAAAATTTCTTTTTTTTTTTTGTTTCCTTGCGCATATTGTAGTGCAGTTTAATGTTTAATCAGGAAATCATAATGCTTGCGTATGATTTAGCTTAGTTTGCTATTTCTTATCCTCAAATTATTTTTTTTCTCAGAGAATCTGCTTACAATTTAATTTAAGTAAGTGTAGTTTCCATTTATAAACCAATATTTTAAAAAATCTAAACTTTACAGTAAGAAATAATCTAGCATCTAACAATCTCTCGTGCTAATTCTAATTTCAAACATATCTACCCATAAACAAAATAATAGACACCTGAACTCCACCTAAGCTGTAAGATGTTGGCTCGAATCATGGGCACGTGTTATTTAGATGAGCTCTACAGACTGTCCTCTTGGTAACAATCAGGACAACCGCTTTGAAAAATGGACGAATGTCGGATCACGTCAAATCATCAACAATCCAATCCAGCTAACTCTGGAAATCCACTGATGAGGAATGAAATTCCAAAAGCGCAATCGTTAAATCTCATTGTTCCATAGCTAGCATATTAGCTAAAGCAACTTTACCTTCATTTTAGACCCAGATCTAGATGAGTATTCCTGAACTGTGGTGGAAATAAATGTAAAAGTCTAATGTAAAAACTAAACTAGCTAGTCAAGCTAGCAAGTTCTACAGCTAGCAAACCGGGCAGTGGGGCGAATCCTAAAATGACTTCTTATCGTCCAAATTGTTATCTTATTAATTATTATCTTATTGGTCACTTCAGCTTGTAGTATGTTTAGTTATTATTATTATTATTATTATTATTATTATTATTATTATTATTATTATTAATTTATAATGAGACTGAAACGTAACAAAATAAGGAAAAGCCAAAGGGTCTAAATACTTTCTGAATTCTGACTGTACAATGCAAAAAGTGAAAACTGCTTCAATAAGGCTACGGTAAAAATGTGTCATCATGGATGTTCAAATGTTCAAACTGTATGTTTGATATATTTATCCAAGTACTTCCACATAGTTAATCTGCAGTTAACCATGTTTCCTCTGTATTTTCTCCATCATACTGTATATCTCAGGTATAAGGACATTTGTACTTAATTATTACAGTTAATTTAACCGACTCATTTCAGAAAGAATATTCGTGACTCCCTTTTTTATTTTTATTTTTTATTTTTTTTGCATTTATGTCAAGGAGTCTGGCTTTTTAATTGAAGGCTGGACTGCTATGTTAAAGTTCATACTTTAACTTCTTACTGTCTCAACTTTAAGTGTGTGGATAATATCTTTAACGTAACACAGATTTCTATAATAAATTATGAACAAAGCTAAATTTCATCACACATAACACAGTAGATCTCTTGTTCCCTGTAGATCTCTTGTCCTCTTTAATTATTAGTGAGCTCCTTATTCGCCTCAGCAATTTCTAATGATGGGGTGATTAATTAATGAGAGGGAAAGAGACACACTCCCTTGTTGCTTTATAGTATTTTTATACTCAAAACCAAGACTTCAGCGGTCATGTTCAGGCTTTGCCTTGTTTAAACTTTCAGTCTTCAGTTGGTATTTTACCAGTATGCTATAACATGTGGTTATTGACTCAAGGTGTACTTTATTTAGGGCAATCCAAGAATCATCGTTAGTGTCCATAGCATGGGACAAATGTACAATAACATTTGGCAAGACTTCGCAAATGACTTCGCCTCAACCTCCTTAAGACTGTGCCTTGACTTGATCTGGTCTTGGACTTGACAGTGGTGGTCTTGACTACAGCTCTACGTCAGAGGATATAAGAATACAACTAATCTTGAATGAAACACAGAACAGGTGAATACAATCAGTAACAAACCAATGATGCGACAGGAGTGGAGACAGGACCAAAACCAAAACAAAGGCACATGGCAAAATATGCTAAAATATACAAAATATGCACTGAGAGGGGGCATTCATGACACACATACACTTGCATTAGCCACACACATACACATGCATCAACAATGTAACATAGTAGATTTGGTGTAATCACATTTGCTTGTTTATCAGTTGTGTGCTGTTGCTGCTGTGTGTTCCTACTGAACAGTCTTACACACACCCCCCCTTGTGTTGCAAGTGCATACTCATGTGACGTGTGATGCACACTTAGTTATGGGAAGTTGATGAGGGCATGCTGAAAACAGGCAGCTATATTTAAGACTTCCTGTGAGGTTTGCTTATTAACACCTAGTCATGTAGCAAAGAAATGAGCACCTACAGTTAATCTGTGTGTGTGTGTGCGTGTGTGTGTGTGGATAGAAAGGGAGAACAGAAACAGTGAGAGACAGTAACTTATTGTGCCACAGTGTGACTCTGATTAGGGTAACAGACACTGAAAAAATATATATATACATATACATATGCACACATACAGAAAAGACTTGCTGTGTGTGCGTGTGTGTGTGTGTGAGTGCACGTGTGTGTAAGTGTTAATTGGGGGTGAAAGAGCAGCGAGCACTGTTGATGTGTGGACACACAGTGCCAGAGTGTGAAGAAGCCTCAGGATAAAATGTCACATCCGAGACTGGGAAAGAACACATACACACACACACACACACACACACACACCCCATCTGCTAACAGTCGAGCTTTATTATTCACTCTCTTCTCTGCTGTGTCATTTGTTTCTGAAAGGAAAAATGTGAATTCCACCAAACAAGCCAAAGTAACCAACAGTGGATGGAAGGCAACAGCCACCAATTAGCTTGAAGTCTTTTGCATAAACCTTTTTTTTAACCCCAGTGTCACCCAATTTGGTCATTTTGTGAATTTTCACTCACTAGCTATGTAGCTCTACGTCATAATACAACAGTGTTTAACAGGGAAGGGTGAAGGCTATCATGTGCTTCCTCTGAGACACATGGAACTGCCTCATCTTTTTGCTCATACTGCATCACAGGGCAGTGTAACACACTCAAACGCAATCACTATCTGCCCTCTTCCGCATACATGAGCTCACAGAAGGCCATGATTGGCTAGTGTCACTGTGATTGACAGGGAAATCGATGAGTAACGTTGTTAGCAACACTCTAGCCAGCTAACTGTGATGAGTGATGTATATTTACCTCCTCAAAACAGCAAATTGTATAGTCGATGTTATAGATTTAACAAGCGAATATATCTGTATGTTGATTAATCTAAAACCGGTACTAGTATATAAATTAAAAGTAACTGCTCTGAGCAGCCATGTTGATTTCACATGGTAAACTCCGGGTTGAGGTGACCTTCCCAACTTTCCGAGTAGGACTTTTTTTGGGGGGGAGGGATTTTCCTAATCCTGTGTCAGAAATTCCAGGTCACAATTTTTAGTTGAACGCAGCATATCTCAGTATAGAAGTCTATCATATATTCATATATTCTGTAATGATTTCTATCACACTCGCAGCATTGCTTTGGCAAAACTCAATAAGAATAAAGAGATTGCAAGGAAAAAGAAAATGAGAAAAAGACCCAAACAGATGGACAGAGAGAGAGAGAGAAAGAGAGAGAGAGAGTCATTAATAACTACTACAGAGCTTGTCTTCCTTTGCTTATCTTCATTCCTGATGCCTTTTCCTCTGCTTCTCCTTTCTGTACTTTTCTTCTCTCTTCCTAGCTCATCTCTTTTACCTTCATCTATTCTCTCCATGTATTCTCTTCCTTTTTTCTCTTTACCATCTTCACATCTTCATTCTCTTCTGTATTCTCTTCCTCTCTTCACTCCTTTTTGCTTACCTCTGCATCACTTATCATTTCTTCTTTCCTCTTCTCTCTCCTCTTTTCCTTATTTCTTTTCCCATCTTTTTTCTGTTTTGTGTTCTCCTCTCATTTCCCCCTGTTCTCATCTTCTCTTGCTATTTCTTATATTCTCTCTTCTTTTTTTCCTATCCTCTTTGATTCACCTATCTTTTCATCTCTTCTGCTTCCTACTGTAATAAATTATCCTTTGACATGTTCATGAGTCTTAATACTGCTCATTACACACACACACACACACACACACACACAGAGTTTTCATTCTGTTTATGCGGGTTATTCCACAGTGATATGTGTATACCTACCCATGACCTTAAGCGTAATCTCAATAACTAAAATGAATTCTTTTGGCTTTTTTATATTTTATGTAAATATTAATTTTAAGTAAATCTTCATGGGGACCCAACAAATGACCCAGAAGGGCAGAACATAATCCTCTGTATTCCTGATCAGAATCTATAAGAAGTTCCTGTTATCACTCACGTTATAGCAGCTATAAACAGTTCTCCTGAATTCTCCTGAATTAAAAACAAAAACAGCTTGTCAGCTGTTACCAAGCAACCAGAAAGCACAAAGTTCTCCATCCTGAAAACTTTTACATGTTGGAAAACTTAACGTTACAGCTTTACCTCCTACTGTTACAAAAGCACTGACACTGGAGACTCCTTCCACAAATGTTAAACAAACATTTCCCCACAGAAAACTTCACCATATCAGCAATTTCACACATTTCTTAATTCATTTATGTTGAACACCTGCCATATCCTATAAGTCCCTGTGTTAGCTGTTACTATAGAAACGATAACGAACAGTATTAGAGCGAGTGCATTAATATAAACCTGTGATTTGAATTACAGTTAAAACTATTGTCAGAGCTGATGTTATAGAAAATGAATCTACACCTTCTGACCAATCAGATTTGAGAATTTAACAGTGCTATTGTATAATTAAATATTATGTATTAATATTAATGTATTAATATATATTCCTATTGATCATGGTGACATTTGGTCCCCACAAAGAGAAAAATACTGTACATGCTATTCTTTCTCTCTCTTTCTATCTGTGTGTGTGTGTGTGTGTTTTACACGCTTTTATGTCTGATATCTGATATTCCAGGGACCCAAATTTGAACAGAATCTGGAGGATGCTATGAGGATGGTGTCAAGGTCACGTCATGACATAAAACAGGGAACAAGTGAACAAATAGCACCACTAGTGATACTAAAAGACAAAAATGTGGCAGAGAGGAATTAATTCAGTATTAGTAGCTTATTCTGCAAAAAAAAAAAAAAGAAGAAGAAAAGGAAAAAAAGGAAGAGGAGAAAGTGATATGGATGATATTTTCTATGAAGCCCACATTCATGAATTTGTATAACTATGCTTATTATTCTTTGTACACTGCTAATGAGTCCTTGTAAGTATTTCATAAGCTCTAATAATGTACTATAAATAATTCCTTGAGAATTTACAATCATGTTAGAAAACACAGAAAAAAAAACGCAGCTCTTCTTTCATATCTGCATCATATCGAATTAATGGGCAAATAAATGCTCAAGAAATGTGGATGTTGTCAGCTTATGAGGACTATCAGAAACTAGTCAGGACTGTTGCAGAGACTGCAGCGCCTTACATCTGCACTTGGGCCTCACTTTTCTGCCCCCATACACTACATGGCCAAAGGTTTGTGGACACCTGACCATCATACCTACTGTATATGTGCTTGTTGAACATCCCATTCCAGATTTTGCTGTTATAATAACCTCCATTCTTCTGGGAAGGCTTTCCACTAGATTTTATTTAATTGATTTAATGTTGGGTGAGGAAGCCTGGGGCACAGTCAGCATTCCAGTTCATCCCAAAGGTGTTCAGTCGGGTTGAGGTCAGGCCACTCAAGTGCAACTTCTTCTACCCAAACCTTGGCAAACCATGTCTTCATGGACCTTGCTTTGTGCACAGTCATGGCGTTGTCATGCCGAAACAGGTCTCAGTCCCTTAGGAAAATTGTAATGCTACAGCATGCAAAGACATCATATAAAATTGTGTGCTCTCAACTTTGTGGGAACAGTTTGAAGAAGGCCCATATATGGGTGTGATGGTCAGGTGTCCGCATACTTTTGACCATATAGTGTACATATATAGTCTTTACCAACAAGGTAATGGTAATTTTTTAAGGACAGGACTTCCCATCTGCCTTGTTGAACATTGGGCTCCATCTACTTCCAATGTCAACCAAATATCAACCAGTGAACGGTCTTTATTGCTAATAATGTCTACTTGAAGAAAACACATTCATTGCCGTAAGCAGTTAATGCTCTTCATCTAATCCAGTGTACTGCTGATGTTTGGAATTTTTGTTTTCATTTTTATATTTTTGAATCCCAAAAAAGAATAAACAGAGTCTCAGGAGACCAAAAGTTGATTTTCAAGAGCAAAAACGCCTTTTTGCAAATAAATCTGTGTGTGTGTCTGTCGCGGTTCACTAATTAATTCCCATGTCGAAGGTTTTTTCTGAGCTTCTTGGCCCAGTCTCTCTCTCTCTCTTCCAGTTTTTATTCTGCTGTGATACAGAGGAGAGGTTTTGGAATAATTTGTCCCAGAGAGAGCAGCTCAGTAAATCACACATGCTTTGATTTAGCAAAGCAGATTTAATTTTGTTTGCTTTATGCAAACCCAGTGTGTGGTGGCATGTTTTTATATCTTAGTGGGAACCAAATGTCCCCACAAGAATAGGAACATCTGAATATCTGACACTTTTGGAGGTCAAAAGCAGCCATTTGGCTAGTCCTCAGGAGGGAAAATCTCTTTCCTTTTGGTTACTGGGGTTAAAATTAGTGTTAGATTTAGTTGTATCATAACATTTGCATTAATATTTATGTCAATGGAAGGTCCTCACAAGGAAAATAAAGGGACCTTTACTCATGTTCATGCGTAAGGTTAACCAGCTGAAAACAAATTTCAATTTAACATTTCTGTGTGTGTATAATCCCTTTAATCATCTGTTATATACAGTAGACTGATAATCTCTGTGTGAACTTTTAAACTTTAATAATTTCACAATCAGAATGTTTACATACACTCTATAAGCCCATGTATGCGGAAGAGGGTAGACAGCACTTTGCCCGAGTGTGTTACCCTGTGTAACAGTTTGAAAAGATGTGGTTGAGTGTAGTTCCCCTCTCTCCAATCACAAGGACTGTGCTGTGGCTGAACTAATTAAAACCTCAGTTTTAGCCGGGAGGCGAGACATTTCCCCAACAGTGAAACATACACGAGCTGTATTTAACCACTGCTGCTCATCAGCCCAGTAAAAACACAGATAGAGAACTCATTTTAGTGCCCAAGTGAAATTTTTAATGAATCTTTCTTGCTGTTACCTTGATAAAATCATTTTTTGATGCTTTTTACAAATACCAGCTTTATAACATTATATAAATCAAGCCAAAATTAAGCATTTAGGATGGACACATAATATGATAGTATCATGTTGAACATAGGCTCCATGTATTTCTGAAAATAGGTCTTATTTTGTCAGTATGTACTCTAGTCAATGACAAATCTTTTGTTGAATCTCTAAAAGTCTTGTAAATGTTGTTTACAATGAGATGTCTTGCTTTCTCGCCCAGAACGACCTCCAGGATCCTAGCCAGTCCGACTTCAAAATGACCTGCTCCACAGAAACTACCCTTGTGGCTGATCCTGAAAAGATTCATGCTGTTAGATTAGGCAAACTATCATCGACCCTGACCCTTCTTGACTTCTCAGCAGCCTTACACACAGTCAATCACAAGAATCTTCTGTCTGTCCTCATGAGCCATGGATTTAGTGGCACAGCATGGTGGAGCTTTGCTTTCTACCTGGTCGGGACAGTCATATCAGATGATCCTTCATGTAGATTCTCCCTTGGAGTCCCTCGAGGCTTAGTGCTTGGCCTTCTTCTGTTTCTTCTCTATACTCGATATGAAGTTATATCCTGGCATGGTAACAGTGACATTTTCTTCCCATTGCTATGCTGATGACACTCAACGACCTCTCCTTTCCACTCTCAGACACTCATGTTTAAGCATGCATCTCAGCATGTCTAGCAGATATCTCCTCATAATGTCTAGCAGATATCTCCTCATAGCAGATATCTGCACCTAATACTGAATCCTAGCAAAAGTGAGCTGCTGTATATCCCTGGCAGTTTGTCCCCATGTCAAAGTCTTGGAAAACTTTCTGATCACACTATCTTTGATGAACTTTGAGATGCTTGTTCAGTCCCTTGTCATCTCAAGATTGGACACAGCATGTCGCTTTTGGCAGGTTCTCCCTCATCACTCCATTGCTGCATTCCCTCCACTGGCATTCTGTAGCTTTTCACCTTGGATTTAAAACACTTGTCCAACCTACCTGAAGACACTTACGAAAGCCCACACTGTACCACATTCCATGTGAGACACATTTCTGGCTTGACTTGAAATGTCATCCCTCAAAACACAAGGCTAGACTTATATTCTGTGTAACTGTATTAACCCCCACTCTAACAGGGTCGTAGCTTATGGCATCTTCACACTTGCTCTGAAAACTCGAGTACACATTCAGGACTCATTCTGGGCTCATTTTAAGGAGGGGTTTTGTATTTTCAGGTTTGCATTCACATAGAAGATTTCCTTCTGACTCGATTGCAAAATTCCATACGACATTTTTGGGCATTCAGGTTTGCAAAATGCTAAGCACTAGATTCTGTTTGGTATTTTTATTATTTTCCTGTGGAATGAACACTTAAGCAGTAAAGAAAAATGCTATTTTGGATGCAGGGTTTGTCATTGTGCAGGAATACCTGCAAACACAGAGCTGATCTTGTATGCAGGCAGACACGACACATGCCTTTTTCACTGTGCTCTAAGTGCGAACGCTCGTGCCATAAAGGTGAACTAATTACAGTGCTCCAGTGCTATGAAAGCCTGTCTTATATACCAGTAATCAAAAGTAGAAACAGGAAGTTATGTGACAAGTTGAACCAATTATGTTACTAGGCCCTAAGCGCAGACAGCTTCCACTGCTATCTGATGTGGACCATGCTATGTATGATTCAGGTGAAGCGAACCCCAGACTACCATTTTCAAGAGGGCCAGGGATCAGATCTCTGGACTGCTCCCGGGCTTGAAAAAAGCATTCATACTTCAGTGTAAAGGTACATCTATGGCCAAGTCCTAACCTCCAGGCACAGGCAAATAGGTTTTGTGTTAAAATATCCTTTGTGCTTAGTGGAATTCAATCTTGTATCACTATTTCAGATTTCTATTTCATCACAAGACACAAAATAGACCAATGATCCAACATATTTTGCAGTATGTTTGCATGATTTTCGTTGTACACACTCACGATTTTTCACCAAACATCACGATGGTATGGCCTTCATGGCCAAAAGATGAAATGAAAATGTAGTTTCAGTGACATTTGTTGAAGTTCAGGAGCTGAAATTTGTATTTTGGGGTGAGGAAGGCCTTCTTTTGTGCAACCCTTCCAAACAGTTTGTTGTAGACCTGGCACTTAATAGCTTTTATGGGTCAGAATGATTGTCAGTCCTAATTTATTTACTGTTGCTAGGCACTATGCACTGTTACTCAGATTCACACACAGACACACACTCTTACATCTGGGCCAGATACGTATGAGCACAAGAAACTTTTAACTTTATCTAATTTCTTTGGGAAGAATCAGAGAAAACCCGAGTAGTCACAACATCAAAGGAGGAAAAAGATCAAAGATTTTTTTGTAAATATGAAACACAATGTAGGGTTGTGTGTGTGTGTGAGAGAGAGAGAGAGAGAGAGAGAGAGAGAGAAAGAGAGAATGTACAGTATGAAAAATGAGCATGGATTCAGATGGCCGTGTTTGAAAAATGATCTGGGCTTTATGAGGCTCTATTAGAATGTTTACATTGCATTCTGTATCTGAAGAATTAATTGCCACCATTTGGAAATTAAATGTGCATTACGACGCAATTAACAATGCAAATGAATCCTGTACTTCCTCATCCACAAACACACAGAGAGAGAGAGAGAGAGAGAGAGTGTAGCAGTAACATGTTGTGTGATATTTTCCAAAGAAACATCCACTAAAATTTGCACAGTAGGTTATTATTATTATTATTATTATTATTATTATTATTAGTCATAGTAATAATTCATATACATAAAACTATAGATGGAAAAATTACCAATAGACAGATGGACAGACACATAGGCACATGGAGAAAATACAGACATATAGATGCACAAGACACATGGAAATAATACAGACAAGTGGATAGACAGAAACATGGGGGAAAAAATACAGACAGACGCATAGACACACAGACACATGGAAAAATACAGACAGGTGGATACACAGAAAAAAATGCAGACAGACACAGACACATAGACACTTGGAAAAATACAGACAGGCGGATAGACAGAAACATGGAAAAATACAGACAGACAAATAGACAGATGTGGAAAAAATACAGATAGACTGATAGACACATGAGAAAATAGACATAGATAAAGAAGCAGATGCAAGAAATAAATGCAGACACACAGATAATGAGTTAGCAAGACAGGCAGATAAAGAGTAAGCAAGACACATGGACAGACGGTCAGACAGGAAGACATCTATTTGTCTATCTTTCTGTCTATTGATCTGTCTGTCTGTAATTAATAGTGTCCAGTTCACCATAATGTCAAACGTATTTCACATTAACAAGCTGCTTTTTGTCACTGATAATACTAGAGTGTCTGATTTGGTCCATAAAACCTGAGCCGGCCATAACCTTCCCTCTTTGGAGAAAAAAAAAACAGATATAAAAGTTTATAGCATGTGTTTTAGTGCTGCCTGCTCATCTCCAACACACACATGCACAAACACACACACATACACACACACAGCTGACGGATGCCTCGTGTCGCACACGCTTTAATTGGTCATAAATTGACCTGGAGAAACGGCTTTTCTACTGGTGCTGGAATAAAGAGAAAGAGACAGAGAATGAGAGAGACAGAGATGGAGAGAGACAGAGACAGAGAGAAAGAGGGCACCATGCCCAGTAGAAAGCTACTCCCTATATAACTGCACTAAGTAGGGTATAAAATAAGTTCTTCTACACCCTATGTAGTGCACTATACATCCAGTAGGGAACCTTTTGGGACACAGCTCCTGACTTTCTATATAACTGTACTACAGAGATAGGGGAAAAAATGTACAAAAAAGATTTCTTGGATTTATTTATTTATGAATTTCTTGGATTTTTCTGTTTCTGCCCCCAGCAAAACATCAAAATTGTGACTTGGCATGAATTATGCATTAGCGGAGGCTGAGATGAGGCCCCTGGGGGGACAAGGGGCTGCCCGAGCGCGTGCCTGCTCAAAAACCCCCTGCTGTGACAAACCTGCCCCCCCACAGGAAGCACATCACTCTACTTCCTCTGTCCCCGAGGGCGAGACGGCATCTCACACACTCATTCAGCCAGCCTGTCAATCAGAATCACACATACACTCAGTGAGCCACAAAAGGCCAACCACACACATATATACACACACACACAGACACACAGCATAAGTATGTATAGTACACTTAGGCTTTCAAACATACGTAAAAGCAGATGCAAGATGCCTCCTCCTCATCACCTTCATCTTTTTTATGTTAAGACGCCGTTTCATGAGACAGCATGAGAGTGGTCATGTGATTCTGTATGTTGATGATGATTTCATTTTATGTTGTCGGCCAATAGCGTTCAGGATTCTTCACAAGTCTAAACAAACTTAAAAGTATTTAAGGTAGCTAGCTAGCTTGATGATGCACCCATCCACCCCAATATACCATAATATACCCCATGACAACACACTATTTCCTAACAGGATATACTCATGTACAATCCATCTATCCATCCATCCACTGTACCGCTTATCCTACACAGGGTTGCGTGGGAGCCTGGAGCCTATCCCAGGGAACTTGGGGCACAAGGCGGGGGACACCCTGGATGGGGCGCCAATACATCACAGGGCACAATCGCATTCACATGCTCACCCACCCATTCACACACTACAGGAAATGCCAATCAGCCTACAATGCATGTCTTTGGACTGGGGAAGGAAACCGGAATACCCAGAGGAAACCCCTGAGACACACAGGGCGGAGGAGAGATTCAAACCCCCAACCCCGGAGGTGATGATGCACCTATGGGAGGAATTAAGGTTTGCAGGGGAGGCAAAAACATGTAGAAAAAATATGTTTTAAACAGTAAAAGACAAACCATACTAAGTGTGCTACGTATGTGTATATGTATGATCATAAGTATGTTTGATCATATTCCGAATTAAGGCCTTCAATACTTCATGTTGAGATGATGTTTGGCTGGCTTCCATAAACAATATGTTGTAATTGTGTAGCAAATGCTTTGCTCATCATGTTGTGTACATGCGGCGAATTCAGTGGATGAAAAATCGACGAAACCAAGCCTGTGTTTATTCTATCCTAGCATTTCCGTCATGTCATCTTTCTGTTGCGATTGCCATATTTTGTACTGAAAATCTAGTTGTACTGAATTTTCGTTACGCAAACGTAACTAAAGGTGATAGATGGCTAAAATTACTAAATGGTACTTTGTCAAAGCTGATAAAAATAGACTGTGATACTTGTGTACTTTCTTTCAAACTGATGATTCCATTTAAACTATCAGAAAACCTACCAAACTCTGTGTGTAATTTCCTTGTTTATATTAATCTCTGCCTTTTCTGGAAAGTGCCTTAAACCATTTAACGGCACAGAAGCCTACCAGCTCTTCACGTCCAGATGATTACAGGATGTTTCATTAGTAGGAGAAAAAAACTCTTTGTCTTTCTAGGGAAGCTAGGTCGATATTAGTTAACTAACTACCTTTTGCTAATGTTAGCAATATTAGATAATCTTTTTACTTGTCCTATAATGTAGCTAGCTAGCTAGCATAGCTACGAGGCGGCATGACATGGAGGATCCGCTGCACTGCTTCTTATTGAGATTGAATTGTATGTAGTTAATTATCAGTATAAATGAGAATGAATTTTCTTATTGAAGCACAGACACAATAATATTGATGCGCCTATTTGGTCCACAAAATGGCAGTGAATATACAGGCAAAGAATGAAAGACTCTTATTACTCACCAAGTGTTTGTATGTGTGTGTGTGTTTGTGTGTGTGAAATAGCGTGAAGCTCCCCACTAAGGTGACCCTAATGTCCAGTTCACAGCCAGCCTCAATCTGGCCTGAGCACTTAATTATGCTAAGTAATCTTAATTATCTTAAATTAAATGAGGACGCTGGAGGAAGTGCCGGGTTGTGTCTTTATTACACGTCTCATGGGAATGAAAAAACTGATATGTGGCATCCTTTCAATGTCTTATTTACTTTGCAAACGAGTCAAGAATAGCCCAATTATTGTTCAACAAGATGACGAGTGCGATGGTGTTGATGGCGTTATTAGCATGACCGTTGATGAGGAGGTGAGAGATGATTTGGACAAACTAAAGGACTAAAACTCTGCTGCATCACTCTCTTTAGGTAGATATGAAGGGCAGGCTAAATCCCACTACCAGCAGGTAGGTAAATGGCATTGTGGGTAAGGTAGGAACCTGTTAACCAAAGTGAAAATAGACCAACTTATCGATAAAAGGAGTCTTTTACACCATTGAAGATCACATGTTAATTATAAAGTTTAATATGCAAGTTGTTCAGGGTGGATTTTGCCTTTAATGTTCCAGTTGTATTGATGTAAAATCTAAAGGGATACGACAGTACAGAGTACAGAAGAGATAAATGGCACAGTGTGTGTGGTCTGTGTCTCACTGTTGTGGATTATAGGATTATTGAGATGTGTGAGAAAGAGAGAGAGACAAAGAGAGAGAGATGTATATCTATTTGTTGGCCATCATAGGCAATGTGTAAGCATATTGTTTCTTCTCCAATGTCAGATGTACAACTAATTAGCCTTATTAGGTTATTAAGATGAGAAGTCTTAATTAAACACATTGACACCCACACTCCCACACAAACACACAGGGCTCTGGGAGGTGTTGACATTGTATTCATAGTAAACTGAATCTTAGCTGTGTGTTATCTTAATTCAGTGCATCGTCAGCAGTAAAAACTAAAATGTCAAAGCAAATAATGTCACTGAGAGTAGAAGGCCAGGCTGAACATGCCAGTGTGTGTATGTGTGCGTATGTTTGTGTGTGTGTGTTTGAGCACGCAGTGGTGTTGCTCACCTCTTTCGAGATCAGATGAGCTGCCAATGACTCTCCATTCCAAAAGCTGTCACTCACACCACCTCAGCACACAAGACTACCACCCCACCTATACACACAAACACACACATGCACACACACAGCATTCTGAAAAGGTGGTCGACACCACACAGCAAGGTCTCAAGGAGGGCACAGAGGCATGAAAGAGTGAAAGAACCCTCAGACAGTTAAAAGAGAGAGCGAGAAAAGGAGAGAGACAGAGGGGAGAGCGAGAGACAGTGGGGAGAAAGAGAGATGAAAAGCGACATTTTTTTCTGCCGCTTCACTCAGTGACAGCCTGAAAAGGAGCCTATGGATCTGTAGATGTGATATGTGAAGAAGGAAGAATTTCATGCAGTGCTTCCTGGCTAATACAAGAGCCTGTCAATCACTGATTCAGGCAGACATGAGTTGAAATTCTCTCTCTCTCTCTCTTTCTCTCTCTCTCAAACACACACACACACAATTTCTGTCCAAATTTAGCTAGCTGATAACCCATAGACGAAAGTTTTGTATAGTTAATTGCTGGAAATAAGTTAGATTTCTGTCCATGTTGGGTTGCAAAGTCTCTTTTTCCCAAAATAAAACCCAAAATAAAACTACACTGCAGAACAGAGGGTGTTGGAGGGGGTATTGGTGTAAGTAATGGTATGAGTGGGTAGGTTGTAGGGGGATATATGTATATATAAATTGGATTGTATATGGGAGGCATGGTGGCTTAGTGGTTAGCACTGTTGCTTCGCACCTCCAGGGTTGGGGGCCCGATTCCTGCCTCTGTCCTGTGTGTGTGGAGTTTGCATGTTCTCCCTATGCTTCAGAGGGTTTCCTCCGGGTACTCTGGTTTCCTCCGCCAGTCCAAAGACATGTGTTGTAGGCTGATTGGCATCTCTAAATTGTCCATGGGTGTGTGAGTGTGTGTGCGATTGTGCCCTGTGATGGGTTGGCACCCTGTCCAGGGTGTCCCCTGCCTTGTGCCCCAAGTCCCCTGGGATAGGCTCCAGGCTCTCTGCAAGCCTGTGTAGGTTAAATGATACAGAAAACGGATGGATGGATTGTATATGAGTATATTGTATTAGGAAATAGTGTGTTGTCATGGGGTATATTATGGTATATTGGGGTGTATTAAGATATACCGCATTTTATTGCAGTGGATTAGGTTATTATGGGATGTATAAGGGTATACTAGGGTGTATTAGGAAATATTTGTTTGCTCTGTGATCTATTGGGGTGCATTATTAGCCTATATGTTGGGCTGTGTTGTAGTATATTGGGGTGTGTTGGGAAATATTGGGTTATTCAGAGGTATAGTGGTGAGTATTAGGTCATACTTGTTTGTATTGGGGTATATCAGTGTGTATTAGGATATCCTGGTTTGTAGGTGGGTATATTGGGTTGTATTAAGATTCATTGTGGTGTATTAGGATATACTGTGTCGCATTAGGTTATCTTATGATATATTGGGTTGTATTGAGGCTCGTTGGTGTCTATTAGGATATATTGGAGTGTATTATTATACATTGGGTTATAGTGGGGTTTATTGCAGTGTATTAGGAAATACTGGGTTGTATTGGGGTATATTAGTGTGTATTAGGATATATTGTGTTGTACTGAGATTCTCTGGGGTGTATTGGGTTGTATTAGGGTTCACTGTGGTGTATTAGGATATACTGGGTTGCATTAGGGTGTACTGTGATATGTTGGGCTGTACCGGGATAAAGGTGTATCTGTATCAATGTTCAAGTAGAATATATGGCGTTTTGTTGGGGTCCATTTAAGTGTATTAGGAAATATTGGTGCATAGTGGGGTATATTTTGGGGTCTATTGGGGTATATTGGTACCAAATGGGATTTACTGAGGTGTAGAGAGGTATATTGTGGTTTAGTGCAGTATGCTGAAGTATACTGGGGCATATTAGAGAATAGTAGGATTTATTGGGATGTACTGGTATATATTGGGTTCTGTTGCAGCCAGTGGAAAATGGATGTATTGGGGTATACTGTGGAATCTTGAACCTCAATGTACTGGGTTTTTTGAAGTACACACAGATGTATATTACTAGGAACTGAATTTCACTAATGTACTTAAATATATTTATTGCTTACTGGAGAATACTGAAGTATATCGGGGTGTACTAGCATATATTGAAGCCGCTGTGTTGTGAATAATTGATGTAGGCTATTTGGACTGCAGCCGGCACCACACGACTCTCTCCTGCTGATCTACATGTGTTCACACAGCACGAAATCTTGCTGGCACCAATCCACAAGCACTTTCTTCTTTTCTTTTTTTTTTTTTTTAACTCACTCTCTCTGTGTATCCTACAGTATCTCTCTGAATCATGCCCACTGTCCATTCCGCAATCTCTTCTGCAATTTCTCCCGCTAATCTTCCTCTTGCGCCGTGTAAAATCATCCATCTCTCTTTCTCTCACCATTTATCTCTGTCTGTTTCTTTGTATCACTCTCAGAATGTACATTTTTCCCTGTCCTGCTCTCTTTATTTCAAACTCAGCGTGGGGTTTTTTTGTATCCTGGTCTACTGTTTTGATTCACAAATAATGATAATGGTTAAAAAAAAAAAAAGTGACAAAATTAGAATAAAGGAAGTTGGTCAGAAGAGTCTTCTGCTATATTATTATATTATTTTATGGTGCTTAATTTTAGATTTTTATAGCTGACTGTGGTATTGTTATTAGGCAAGTCTCCAAATCTGTGTCGTTAAACTATCGTAAATGTGTTGCTGTGTGTAGCCGTGTTTTTTCCTAGGCAGCAAAATATAGTTATCAGTAAAAGGAAAAGATGTACACATGCTTATTCATTCATTGCAATTATCCGATCAACAAATCACATGGCAGCACACAAACGCCAGAATGGAAAAAAAAAAACATGTGATCTGAGTTACTTTGACTGTGGTATGGTTGTTGGTGCGAGACAGGGTGGTTTGAGTATTTCAGAAACTGTTGATCTCCTGGCATTTTCACACACAACAGTCTCTAGAGATTATACAGAATGGTGCGAAAAACAAAAAGCATCCATTTAGCAGTGGTTCTGTGACTGGAAATGCCTTGTTGATGAGAGAAATCAGAGGAGACTGGCCAGACTGGTTGGAGCAGACAGAAAGGCTACAGTAACCCAAGTAACCACTCTTTACAACCGTGCTGAGCAGAAAAGCATCTCAGAAAGCACAACACAACAAATCTTGAGGCAGATAGGCTACAATGGCAGAAGACCACTTCTGCCAGTCAAGCAAAGGAATCTAAGACTACAGCGAGCATTGGGCATTGAGTTGTATTGTACGTGTAGATCTGTATGTGAGTGACAACCATCATTGGTTTCACCTCCGCCCTGTTCAGAACCTTTTGGCCATTGGTAAGAATGTGGTCTGTCAAAGTCTTAACTCTGGTAAGCTTTTTAACCAGGTAGAAGAGCATTGTTTTAGTGTCTGCTGTGTCGTTGTATTCTCATTGCAATCAGTGGCACAAGGTGGTTTACTAATGAACACCAAAATCTCCTTTTGATCTATAGTGGGCAGCTAAGCCTTTCAAATAGTATGCTCATCTACAGTGCCCCTCGGGATGTACATGTTTATTAGAACTGTAGCAAAAAAGCAACAAAGGAACAAATTGAATTTCATTTTAAACCCAAATTTAATTTTGTGGATGCGTGTTGTTAAAGGGAGCGATATCGACTTTGAGGGGAGAGAGGAGTGTGTCTGCGGAGAGTCGGCTCTCTGCTTGTGGTGAGAAACATTATTGATTCACCGCTGACATCCGGCAGCTTATTTACCAACAACAAATCGATGCTGCCCTCCACCAAGGGACGCCAAGAGCTGTTGTTAGAACCACCTCTGTTCTGTACTGTTACAATGAGAAGATCTGGAAATCCATCTGTGTTTGCATTGTTTTCTCTGCCACCATGAAGAGCCTGCATTATGTTTGCATTTCGACAATGACAAGAACCTTTGAAATGATCAACCATGGGATGATGGGATTGTGCAATGCAGCCTGAGCACCCCAAAGCTGATTATTTTCCTATGACAGCACATCTTGAAGTGTTTTATTCCTCGTATACCACAGCAATATATAAAACAGTGATTACAATTTATTAAATAACAACACGTTGTGCTTTTTATCTATTTATAGTTACATTTAATGTTGTGGAATGTCCATATAAACCAGTCAGTTCATTGTTATCACTTACTTTATAGCAGATACACTGTAAACACCAGCTCACCAGCCTCTCTGTTTTCTTTTTCTTGACTTTAATAAGATAAAAATACGCAGCTTGTTGTGATACTGAGAAACCACAAAGCGCTCCGTCCTAAAGACTTTCCTGGGTTGGAAAATTTACCTTTAAACTTACCTGACTGTTACAAAGCACTGACACTAGAGACTCCTTCCAAAAATGCTAAATAAATGTCTCCTCAGAGAAGACTTCACCATATCAACAATTACACACTTGTTTAATCTTTTCACGTGGCATGTCCACCATAAGAGTCCCTGCGGTGTAAATTGTTGCTATAGAAACAACGACGTATTAGAACGAGCGCATTAATATAAACCTGTGATTTGAATTACAGCTGGAACACCTTCTGCCCAATCAGAATCGAGAATTCAAGAGCACTGTGGTATAATTGTGCAATATATCGCATGAGCAAGAGTGCGTTTATACTGATTATCGGCACAGCTGTGATTAGCTACGCTACTCAGTCTGCAGCTTCGTGCCTACGCAGAATCACAGCCGTGCTGATTGCGAATGTGATAGTGGCTTTATACAACAGTTCTATAAACCAAAAATTATTCTCAAGTAACTGACATTTAACTCATACAGTATGGTCAAATGTTTTGTTTATTTTTGCTCCTCTAGCTGCAATACTGTAGATCCCAATGAAGCTACACTCACTAGCTCACATTGATTTGTACATTCCTGTTAAAGGGCGCTTCAGGAGAAATTGGAGTCCCTTCTTCCTTTTCATCTTCATCTGACAGGCTTTCATATTTTAAGTCAAAATTTATATTCCTGAAAAATGTATCATTTGCCCTGTCCGCTGATGATGTCACTAACAGTACTGTAGTAAGTGTTTTGAACTAGGAAGTGGAATTTTATGTGGCAAACACCGACAATACAAACAGTGAAACATCCCAGTGCGGTTATACTAAATATAAGCACCCTTGGAATGCCGCTCGACCAATCAGATTAGTGGACCGGAACTAACTGTTGTATAAGGAAGTTCAGTTACTCTAACTCTAAAATTCATACTTTTGGCTTTTAACTCGAAATCACACCTAAGGCAATTAACTAGAAATTAATCCTGGATGCATTAGTGACAGCAAGACAGTCGACTGTCCTAAACCAACTGTGCCTAGGAATTGGTATAATAAACTATAGAGCCTACCATACCAAGCAGAAGAACCCTAGAACCAAAAACATTGTCTATGCTAAAGGAAAAGATCCAGATTCTTTATTGGCTCTGTTTCAATGATCACACCTACAAATAAAGAAAAAAATGTTGGTACTGCTCATTTCCGACAAATCCACACATGACTGATGACGGTGATGATGTCTGTATGGTTTCTGTATTAGCGTGCTACAGTATAGGAAATAGGGTGTAGGGAGCCATTTTGTGCCTAACACTGTATGTCTATCACTCTCTGAAAGCTTTGTTACTTTAGCTCACTCCCTCTCTCATTCTTACTTGGCCGTGTCTGACCACTGGGTTCTTCTCTCTTTCAATCACACTCTCACAGTGTGTGTCCTCCAAACACACAGTCCAGCCCAGCGTGTGTTCGCTCTGGAGTGTGTGCATGTGTGCGTGTGTGTCACGCCTCTTAATCCAGCTTATACCCTCGTAGTGTGTCTAACGAGACAGCAGAGGCACAGAAGGTCTGACACACATCACTGACACAAGATGGCTGGAACATACTCATGAAAATCTTTACAAAGCGGCATAAATGGACGTTTGTTTAGAGAACCTGAGAAAGATCTGAGAATAGAAATGAGAATGACTGAGTGGGCGTGTCTTTTGAAGTCAGAATAAAATCTTCAGAACTCACAAGCAATTCATTTCCGATGAATTAATTTCCATAATCTACATAATAATGTGTTTGTTACATATCATTTTACATTCTGATGCTCAGTATTGTGTAAGTAAGGAGTAAAACACTGATAGAGAAATAATCAATGATATTGTAAGCAGAGTTACTGTTACCTTCAGGTGAATCCTGATTGGTTGAGGTGCGAAGGTGTGTCTGGTTGCGTATCCAGAAATGTGGAGTGCATTCAAATTGAAATTACTGAAACCATTTCGTTTTTTGAATGCTAACCAGCCCATGATTTCGTACCGCCAGAGACAGAGCAAATCACAGAAAAGCATAGAAAATCACTCATATGTAGAAATAATTTACCGCGATGAATCTGCAGATTATCGCCCCTGATTACGAGTGACTTCTGTTACGAAAGTCTGTTCTGACTTTTGTGAGGAGCCGCTAATTAACTCAGTTACCTAGCAAGCGATAACCTCCTGTGGTAACTGTAGCCTGTAGCTGCTAGCGCTGAGACTGAAGACTAAATTACGCAACAAATCTCACAGTCTAACTGAAGTATTAGTTTTTGTGTCTTTGACATTCTGTTTTTCACAAGGTCATGCTAGTTTGAGCTTCGTGTTCTTGCTACAGAGTTACAGAGTCTGAAATCACACCCTGTCTTACCAAAATGGAGGTGTTTCTCATTTTGAAGTAAAGCATAGTGAAGATTATTCAATGCACTCATGAAATCCTGCAATCCTCTATGCTTTCTAAAAAAAAAAAAAGGTGGCTGATGCTGAATACCCATAATGCCCTGTAGT
Source organism: Pangasius sanitwongsei (assembly GCA_037576675.1). Classification (NCBI taxonomy): domain Eukaryota; kingdom Metazoa; phylum Chordata; class Actinopteri; order Siluriformes; family Pangasiidae; genus Pangasius; species Pangasius sanitwongsei. The sequence goes on from CM075023.1 coordinate 4,563,337, forward strand.
GTTTGTAGGGAAAAAAGAATAGTGCACCAGCCATACCACAATTTCAAAATGTGTGTGTGTGTATGTGTGTATGTGTTTGTGTGTGTGTGTGTGTGCGCGCCCGCGTGCTGGAAATACCGAGAGGAAAACAGAGAAGAGCAAATTTACTCCATAACAATCAACTTAGATTTGAAAGATGACACATGATGTGCTGTACAGTTAGGAAATAGTCATTCAGAATGAAAACATTTTCAATAAAGCTAAAAATACAATAAAGAAAATAAAAGTACAACTAAAATGAATACACAGAAAGCATGATAAATAACACACAGACCACTATAAAATGTGAAATGGCAATGAAATATTATATTTGCTGTTATAATAATATAATGCTGATATAATAAACTCCACTCTTCTGGGAAGGCTTTCCTCTATATTTTGGAGTTGTGGCTTTGGACTCACCAAGAACACCTGTCTGTTGGGAAGACAGAGCATTTTTTTTTAAAACAGAGATTATTTAATAAATGCTATATATGGAAAATGAATATTCTGTAAACCCCATCTGCTAAGCTACATACTGTATAACCTTTAGATGTTTGCGTTCATTTTAACCTGCTAGCTTCAATTAGAGCAGTGTTACAGACGTTAGCGTGCATCTCCAACCATCTGCTCCACAAATAACAAGCCATGTGTGCTTAAATATGTCAATTAAATGAGTGATTGCAGAGCACTATCCCCCTCTCTTTCTTTTGCTCGCACACCATACCCACTCCCGTATGCCATATATATAGCATCGCGTGGTCTTTTTCCAATCGTCAGCTCTCCGGTTTGGGTGAGTCTGTGCCCAGTGTAGCCTCAGATTCCTGTTCTTGGCTGACAGGAGTGGAACCTGATGTGATCTTCTGCTGTTATAGTCTAACATATCGTAACTTAAACTCTAGAAACTGTTGTGTGTGAAAATCCCAAGAGATCAGCAGTTTCTGAAATACTCAAACCAGCCTGTCTGGCACCAACAACCATATCACGGTTAAAGTCACAGACATCACACTTTTGATGTGAATACTAACTGAAGCTCTTGACCTGTATCTACATGATTTTATGCATTGCAGTGATGCCACATGCTTGGCTGATTGGAAAAGTGCATGCATGTACAGGTATACAGGTGTGAGTCTGGTGTGTATATGCGACTTATATATTCTTGAAAAGTACAAAAACAGTAAAATACAATAGATGATAAAAGTTGTTTCTTTAATTATCCTAGTTTAAACCTGAGAAAATCTGTTTGGTTAAATAACAATTTTTTAAAAAAACTATACAGTCAGTGTGTTACACTGCATAATACCATTAAACTGCTGTTTATTTCGCTCTAAATATACTTTACATTTCTAAAAACATTTGTAGAGTTGGATTATGTATATTATGGAATATAAGCATGGATTGTTAAATTATTATTATGGATATTAAATTATATATATATATATATATCAGGATGAGGTTATGTTAAAGCCATTAGAGAGCTGTAATAGATCAAATCATGTCTGATATGCAACATGTTTCCATTTATTTCAACATTTGAATTATAAGACATATTGAAAATATACAATAAATATGTGCTATATTTATATAGAACATACTAGGCTATATATATATATATGATGCCTTCAGGACCAGTTATTTTTTGTATAAAGCCATTAAACTGTGATTCATTTGGATAAAAATATAAAATAGAATTGGAATATAAATAATTGCATATAATAGAAAAAGGCATAATAAGAAAAAGGTTTTTATCTATTATATTCAATTACTTAAATACTAATTCTATTTTATATTCATATCCAAATGGACCACAGTTTATTGGCTTTATAATACAGCAATTAGACTGTATCACATCTGGCTCTAAATATATTCTGATGTAATAATAGAACAGACATAATTTGATATAATAATTCATAATAATCGGATGTATCAGTCATTCATTTTCCCACTGTTTTTTTTTTTATGCGTGTTTGGGTATTTTTTTTGTTGGATGAAATGAAATAAAATTATTTCAGCATGTGATGGAGATGAATGTGTTTCAGTGCACAATGAAGAAAAGCTGAAGCAAATCCTCAAATAAACGGCGAGCAGGTTGGAGATGATTAGATATTAGAATCCAATTTGATTTCACTTTATTGTCATTGTGCATATAATGGAGTAGAGGACAGCATTATGCAGCCTACAGGACTGGGTACACTCAGAAAGCAGGGATAATGCGCTGGTCGGCTGATGTGCGCATGCGCAACGCCGTTTGATCGTCATGGGAAGAAAAACGGCGCTTTAGTTCGTTAACAATGGATACCGTGCAGCTATTCACCTCGCTCCCTTTTTTTAAAGATCTAGGGGACACTCTCTCTCTCTCTGTCTCTCTCTCTCTGTCTCTCTCTCTCCCTATCTCACTCTCTCGGCTCTCTCTAACTAACACACACACAGGCACACAAGCAGGGATGCACACCAGGGTGGTCGGTCTTTTCAACCCCAACAATCACCAGCCGAGTTTAGAGAGGGACAGATTTAACGATGTCTTTGTGCTGCCTAATTGCATTGGATTACGAGATCCTGGTGAAAGATACCCCACCACCACCATCACCACCGGCAGAGAACACTCACACACTCTCACTCATTCTCGCTGTGTGTGTGTGTGTGTGTGTGTGCACCCGCCTATGTATGTGAGGAGAGTTTAATGCTGGAATGTGTCAAATACTTCCTCACACTCTCTGAAAAAAAAAAAAAAACTAAAACATACCTTTCTTTGTACTCTCAAGTGTACACCTTTTGTACCTTTAGTTTGCATCTTACCTCAAAAAGTGGATATAGTGTACCTTTAAAAATGATTTCAATAAATGATAGGGATATACATGGACTGTAAATAGTTTCTAACGCTTCAAAGGTGCACTGCATGTACCTTTCTGGGTAAAAGATGTACAAAATGTGCACTGTTTAAGGTACCAGCCCAGCGACAAGGAAAGATACAGTTTAGTAGAGAGTACAGCCCGCCCCTGCTAGTAGGCTAATAGCCATGTGTCTTTTGATTTCACCCGATTTACAGCCTGTCCTCACAAAACATGCTTAATTATTTTTTAACTCCGTGTTGGAACATGACGCATGAAACCCCGCTGCTGTACAGGGAGACAGTTATCCAATTAGACCATAAAAAATGAGAAACTTTATAGCATGCAGGTCACATAATTACAGTTAATTTAACGCTTTGAGTCTCCCTCTCACATTTTTATTCCCTAATATTTAGTTTGGGCAACGGCTCGCGGAGCTACATGATCGCCTGGATGGGAGTGGACATGAAATCACCAGCGCTTCCTAATGAATCAGCACCGGGCCTTGCGCATCATTTATGCGCTGTTAAGCCATGTAATTGAACGAGGCCGTAGTTTGCATATTAGGCCATTAAATGTAATGTGCTCTGGTTTTCTCACAACACGGAGTGTTTAAGGCTTTGTGGTGACACGCTAATGCGATGAATTATGACCCTAATTGCACACAATTGTTCTTTTGATTTGGTCGATTTGGCTGTTAGCCGAGCGACGATGTTCATTATTGCACCGGTGGATTTCCGGACCACGCTGAAGCCTGAACGGTTTGGACACGGTCTGCGTAAATCATTTAGCTCGTGCGCAAAACCCTGCTAGTATGCATGGCACGACTCTGTTCACATGCTTTTAGGACCTTGAGCAACATTCTAGCATTCAGCAGGCGCACAATTAGCTGTACTCATGTAATCATTCCCAGAATTACATTAACTGTGGTGACACCACAGAGAAAATAACCAGGATTTTTTGCAAATGCCGTTTTTGCCTCTTTCTATGAGTTCACCATCTTCTACGCAAAGTTGTGATGTCAAAACTCATTCAAAATATCTTACATAGAAGTCCACAAGCTGAAGTATCCATTTGTTTTGCTTTTTATATCAAGGCATGCTAAAGGCATCAAAAATCAAAATTCTGTTACGACCCTGAATCATTTTAAGGTGATTTTGCACTAATCACCTTAAAAGTGAGGTGTCTTTTGATACTACATTCACTGCATAAAAATATTTAACGTCCAAAATTAAGTACATTTTAGGCAATCAGAGCTATTTACTAATATCAGTGGCACTATCCAGGCGTTCTATTGGTCCACAGGGTTTGGGTGTAATATCCATGGTAATGCAGACTAGAACAATCAAATAATAAAAAGTGGCATAACTAACCCAGCAAGCATCACAGGTACCATGCAGGAAAGTGGATCTGATGCTGTGGGTTGTGTGTTAAACCACCCACCCCCAGTCATTTTTAAGATGGCTGCCACAGCTAGCCTGACATAGGCTCATACAAGCTAGCATGGGCGAAAGCAGACCCTCCCACCTGAGACTGCTGCCGAGACTGGAATTTAACGTTGTGGCTCAACTGGTAGGTGCAGCTGTAGAAATTGCATTCTCATGCTCATCTGATAAGGATTTGCACAGTCTCATATCCTGAGTCATTGATTTCTGCTTGCATCACGAGTTCTGCTAGCCGAGTATGGTGTGTCGACATTGGTCAGTCCAAGTCAAGTCCAACAGCTACATTGAGGTATTGAGCACATTGCCAGTTAATAGTGCATGGTACGTCAAAGGAGTACTACACTACGACGCTAGCAACAGATTAGCCACAAGCTTCTATTGCTCTATACTGTGTTCATGTAGTCTGATCGAGGCAAGGAGTGGAAAAGGATGTATGCTGCGGTTATATGTCTAGCAATATCCAGTGAGCTAACCATGTTTAATTTCTCTTTGTGCCTGGGTTACTAGTTAGCTAATGCCAAATCCATTTTCTACAACTTGTCTATATAATAGCTACATTTACACTTGTATTGAATCTTGTTTATATAAGTTAGCCAACAGGATTAAATTCCATCCATCCATCCGTTTTCTGTACCTCTTTGTCCTATACAGGGTCACAGGGAGCCTGGAGCCTATCCCAGCGCACTTGGAGTACAAGGTAGGGGACACCCTGGATGGGGTGCCAACATAATTTTAATACTTGGATGAAAATCCTTTGCAGTCAATGACTGCCTGAAGTCTGGAGCCGATGTTCTCAAAACTCAAATTCTGAGTTTCCTCCCTGGAGATGCTTTGCCAGGCCTCCACTGCAGCCACCTTCAGTTGCTGCTTGTTTGTGGGTCTTTCTGCCTTCAGTCTTGTCTTCAGTAAGTGAAAAGCAT
>CM075023.1:4584371-4596534 GCA_037576675.1 Pangasius sanitwongsei
CACACACACACACACACACACACAATGACTACACATTACAAACACCTCTGAATCCTTATTACAGACAAATGTGTTGGAGAATGTGTAACATGTTCTTCTCAGAGAAGGCAGTCTCATAATTCTGTGTCTGAAACACAGTGAAAAGCGTAACAGTGTAATACTGATCTGGAAAATGTGTGTGTCTGTGTGTGTTTTAGTGTCTCTCCTCACCCAGTATATCGAGGTGCTCCAGTGCAGGACAGTGTGTTGCGATGTGTTCCAGGTCTGCGTCACAGACATTGCGGTTAGCGGTGAGGTAGAGTCTGCGCAGGCGGCTCAGTCTGCGCGCTGCATGTCTGAACGAGGCAGATCCACCATGGAGGGCAGAGCCACTGTGGAGGGCGGAGCTCCATCCCAGGTCGAGCTCCTCCAAAGCGCTGCAGCCCGACACTAACTCCGCGAGGCCGCGCTCGCTCAGACTCCTGCAGCGCCACAAATCCAGAGACACGAGGGAACGACAACGCGCGCTCAACACACTCACCACCACATCGTAGTCCTCAATCTGGAGACAGACAATGGAGGACACAACACTGCTACCTCATATGATTTCATGGCCAAAAGTGAAATTAATTCCAAAAAAGTGAACATTTCAGAATATTTGAAAGCGGAAGAAAAAGACGATTTCATCAAAAGACGCTAAATAGCTACGAAAACTCACCATCACGCAGCTGCCTAAGTTGAGGTGTCGCAGGTCAGTACAGAAAGTCAGGATGCTCAATATGGCTGTTTGCTACACAAACACACACACACCCACACACACAAGCAAATGAGAGAGGATTTTTATTACGGACCACAATTTTGCAGCCTGTTTCAATGTTTCGCTGAGTAGAAGCTCATTATTTCCTGTTTACATACAACTAGGCATTTGGAATATAGGCTTCTGCATCTTACTTACAGCAATAATACACCGACAAGTAATGAATAACACTTGTGTATAGGAAAATAATCAAAGACAGGGTGGTGTGAGGTGGCCTGACACGAAGCAGAGTTACTGTTATCAACTTCAGAGTGGAGGGTGCAACTTCATTGCACGACATGTCACACTTTCTATTTATTCATTTATAGTTACATTTAATGTTGTGGAACGTCCAAGAAACGAGGTAGTTCTCTTATCATTAAAGTTACAGCAGCTAGAAACAGTCTTTCTGTCTTAAAGGTAATAACACCTAATTCCTGTGGTGGAAAAAAACGTACTAAATGTTGAACGTGTGGAAAAACGTACATCTCGTCCACTTTTCTATTTTCTGTTGAAGAATGCAGCTTGTCATGTTACTGAGAAACCAGGAAGTGCTCCTGAAGGAGACTTGCCCGTGTTGGATAAAAAAAAATGACCAGCTTTACCTCCGATTCTTACAAAGTACTGACACTGGAGACTCCTTCCATCAATGTTAAATAACATCTCCATAGAGAAAGCTTCAGTGCATGGGCGACAATGTTTTTGTTAGAATGAGCGCATTCATATAAATCTCAGAGCTGCTGTTATAGAAAATGAATCAACACCTTCTGACCAGATTAATAATTAAACAGTCATATAAATCAGATCAAATTAAACATTATATTCGTGACTAATCAGGATGAGCTGAGCAGAACGTCGGATTAGTGTTTACTAATACTGATGAAATGAAAGCTCGTGCACTCCGACTGTATTCATGAACCCTGAGCCAAGGAGGCATGACAGGACAAACACTTCTTATTAAATAATTAAAGAAAACAGATCCGTGAACCACAAATGACTGAGAAAACCCTCGTTCTGAGGAATAGAGATGTCAAAATAAAACTATTACATGACTTCATGGTCTGGCATGTATCGCTAAAACTGGGATTAAAAACACAGGGGTTTAAAATTTCAGGAAAAAAAAAAAAACCCATCTTAATTTTCACACAGACTAGCTGAGTTAAAAACACGTCTGTTAAAGCACAGAGAACAGAGCTATTGTTCTGAGCTCAAGTTAAAACACGCCTCATGTGAAGCGTGTGTGTGTGTGTGTGTGTGTGTGTGTGTGTGTGTGTGTGCACACGTGTGTGTGTGTGGTGATGTTTTTTTGACTGTACATCTCTTATTCTGCTGATGATGAAAAAAGAAATGTGTTAATTATATCAGTGACAGCATAATAAGATGATTTGAGAGTGGAACAGATATAGCTTACACAGATAGAAAGAGAGTGTGTGTGTGTGTGTGTGTGCGCGCGTATAAGTAAATAACACCCCAAAACACTATGCGACAAGATCAGTTGTGTACTACAAAAGGGGGCATTAAGAGGCCACAACAGCCCTGTATTTCCTCTGTGCAAGATAACACCAATCTGGTACAGTGTTTATAGTTATTGTAGCAAAACACTTATCAATATGACTGATATCTAATGATTCAGGCCAGGCCAACTGTAACATAATCATAAATATATACAGTCAGGTACATAAGTATTTGGACAGCGACACAATTTTCATCATTTTGCCTCTGTACACCACCACAATGGATGTGAAATGGAGCAATCCAGATGTGATTAGAGTGTAGACTTTCAGCTTTAATTCAACTGGTTTAAAAAAATATTGCATTAATTGTTTAGGAATTACGGCAATTTTTTTTCACATTCATCAGGGCTTTGACAATATACTCCTACCTCCTCCAGAGTGTTCCTGACTTGGCTAGATGTTGTGAAGGAGTTTTTCTTCACCGAGGAAAGAATTCTGTGATCATCCACTTTAGTTGTTTTCCGTGGTCTTCCAGGCCTTTTGGTGTTGCTGAGCTCGCCAGTGCATTGCTTCTTTTTGAAAATGTACCAAACTGTTGATTTGGCCACTCCTAAAGTTTCTGCTTTCTCTCTGATAGGTCCGTTTTCTTTTTTCAGCCTAATGATGGCCTCTTTCACTTGTATCGACACCTCTTTGGACTGCATGTTGAGTTCCCACGAACAGCTAATAAATGCATATTCAACGCTTGGAATCAACTCCAGACCTTTTATCTCCTTAATTTTTCATGAAATAACAAGGAAACCGGAAACAAGGCCATGAAACTGCTTATCAGTCAATTGTCCAATTACTTCTGAGCTTGTGAAAATGGCTGTAACTCCTAAACAGTTAATGCAATATTTTTTTATTAAACCCCCTGAATTAAAGCTGAGAGTCTACACTTCAATCACATCTTGATTGCTTCATTTCAAATCCATTGTGATCAAATTGCTTCATTTCAAATCCACAGCACAGTTTTCAAGTTTCAATCCTGACGCATGGATCATGACTGAACTCCTACCTTCACCGCTACAAAGACGCGCACTGCTGCTGATTCTCGATTCTGATTGGTCAGAAGGTGTGGACTCATATTCTAGAACAGCAGCTCTGACGGTAGTTCCGGCTGCAAGGCAAATCACAGGTTTATATCAATGCGCTTGCTATCATTTGTTTTTGTGATTTTTATGACTTGTAATAAAAAAACGCACCATCCATCCATCCATTTTCCATATCGCTTATCCTACAGAGGGTTACAGGGTAACCTGGAGCCTATCCCAGGAGACTTGGGGCACAAGGCAGGGGACACCCTAGCACAATCACACACATATTCGTGCATCCATTCACACACTGCGGACAAATTGGAAAAGCGAATCAGCCTACAATGCATGTCTTTGGACTGGAGGAGGAAACCTGAGTACCCAGAGGCAACCCCCAAAGCACGGGGAGATCATGCAAACTCCACGCACACAGGGACTTGTATAACAGACGATCCATACAGTATAAACAGATTTAAAAAAAAAAAAGTGTGTAAATGCTGAGAGTATGGAGCTTTCTGCAGCTTTTTTTGTTTCACATTTTTGGAAGGAGTCTCCAGTTTCAGTGTTTTGTAACAGTCAGAGATAAAGCTGTAATTTTAAGTTTTCCACCATGAAAAGTCTTCAGGATTTGGGCTTTCTGGTTTCTCTGTAACATGACATTCCAAAACATAAACTGTAGCTATAAATTGATTAAAAAAGTATGACAGGTAGTTCTTTAATAAATAAAACAGCTTGTGTTGGCAAATTACTGTGGTATAAATGCCCTGTTTTATTCCTTACTTAAAATCAGAGGATATCCACAAGAAAAATGCAGTTAAGTTGAAAGTCAGAACAGCAAATAGATAAGTGATATTTATTTTATGTCTGAGCAGTCCTTAAAATCTCTAGTTAAATCTGATTAAAATAATTAAATCAGATTAAATGATTAAATGCCTGGCTAGGACAAATGTAAAGAAACGTGTCTCTCTTGGAGACAGCAATCCCATAATTCTATTCGGACTGAACATGAGAGAGTGATAAACACAGCGGTCCGAAATGTTCGAGTTGGATGTTTGTGTTCATACGTTCACTGTTGCTAACGTAACAGCACCAGGGCCACTCACCTCGATCTTGGTGCGGTACAGGACGAGTCGGCGCAGACGTGCGAGTTTAGCGATTTGGTTGAATGCCTGAGGTTCGAGGCGGTCGCACGACGCCAGATCGAGCTCCTGGAGGCTCACACACGTCTGTGCGATCACCTCCAAACACATTTCGTTCAGGAAGTGACAACACGACAGCTCCAAGGACACCAAGCCTGCTCCGCACGCCCTGATAAAACTGAGACAGAGAGAGAGAGAGAGAGAGAGAGAGAGAGCGATAGAGCGAGAGAGAGAAGTGGAAAAACACTATGAAAAGTCATGCAAAAGAGATGCAGCCAGTGGCTACGTTTACATGCACATCAAAGTCCGTTTAAGGTCTATATTCGGGTTGCAGCCATATTCCCAATACGATGTTTATATGTGTACAGGCATCGGAATATTCCTGTATACATGGTTGTTGTAAGTACGCCTGAGTCGCCATTCCTAAATACCTAGCCTACAGCTAAGCATCTGTTAGCACCCACAATTCCTTGCGGACTGAGCATGGGCATATATCTCCTTTCAGTGGATTTTCTGAATAAGGTGTTTACATGCAAGAAATTACGATTCAAACAGGCATATTCCAGGGGTGGGAATCGGAATTTGGGGAATCATTGGGGAATACTGTCTTAATCTGAATCGGGCGATCGGATTGCAGCATTTACATGACTCAATGCTAATCAGAATATTGCCAAATTCCGATTCATATCAGAATACTGACGTGCATGTAAACATAGCTAGTGTTAGCCAGCTAATTAGTTAGTTTGACATGTTAGTATTTCTCAATACTTGCACACGCTTTTGCTACACACTCAAAAGTATGTACCTTTTCTTCACTAAAAGAGTACAAACTTTTAGTGCATAGTATAAGTAGGTGAAATGTATCATTTAATTTACCGTTCCCTTGATTAATTTTTCCACATTTCATTTACACTTCTCCAAAATGCGCACGGAGTTGTGGGCAATATCAGCTGAAAAAGTATCCACGGTTCCACTCTACGAAAATTTACCAGAAATAGTAGACCATCTGGGTACCTCTGGGATACTCATTTCAAAATACTATGATTCGGGACGCACTAATTCTAATCTCAGATACTATTTAGGAGGGATAGTAGACGAATTGAGACTCAGGGATGGTCCCCATTTACTCTGTCGAGAAAGAAGGGTTCACTAAGCTGTGCAAAAACAGTAACAGCGCCATCTATAGCAAAATCTAGATTTTAATATACATTTAAATATCCTTTCTTTAAAAAAAACTTTGTTTACACTATTTGCTATAGATGGTACTGTTACTATTTTTCCAAAGTCCATTCTAATAAATAGAAAACTTCATAAATAAATTGCGTAATTTTGCTTTATGTAAGAAAAAAAAAATCAAAATCGTAATCGTAATCGAGAATTGTTCATCAAGTTGAAAAAATAAAGATTTTTTTTTTTGACAATACCACCCAGCCCTACTAGTGTTAGTCAGTATTGGCACATGGCACATGGTCAAATTTGCGATTTGCGAGAACCTTCATGTTCTCATCAACCAATACTTGTTAGTATGAGCTCTATAAGAACCCTTGTTCTTTTCAAACTCTAGTTTTTGGGAAATTGTGAATAATAACAAAGTTGGACACGAACAAGGAATCATATAGTAAGCAGTGAAAGGTGATTATCATGATTTAATATCGGTACATGGCTGCTATCGTGTGCTCTTGTGTCCTCATGGGCTACATCTTAAATCATCTCACCTGCAGAATCCGATGGCCGTGACGGCTCCTCTGTTTCCAGTCCAGGACATGTTGAGGCGCTGCAGGAGAGCGCAGCGGGATTGTAAGTGTGCCAGAGACAGATCGTTCAAGCGGAACCAATATGGCTGCAGGCTGAGCTGAATGTACTGCAGCGGGTCGTAACAGTGGCGCTGCAGGAGCTTACAGCTCTGAGCCAGACGACACAGATCTGGCACGGCCAGGTGACTCGCAATCAACTGGATCAGCTGGGGAAAGACACACTGGATTTATTATTATGGCAGCAGCATTTTGCTGTTTTTCTAGGCCACAAGCACCTTTGCACCGGTCAAAAATGACTTTCTGAGCTGACACAGGAGGAGCGGCGCCGATTCAAAATCTGCCGGTGCAGTGGAATTTTCAAGTCTATTTTGGTCATGTTTTACCATCTCAAGCAAAGAATTCTAAGCTTGTGATTGATCACAACAGAATTCATTGTTTTCTCAGTAACAGATAAGAACAAACAACTCACATGTGGCTTTTAAAGATCAATTCAGACACGAGGACTTCATGACGTGTCTTTTAGTTGCATATAAGCTTCTATTTCAACCAGCTTTGGAGTTTAGATACATGGACGTTTATGTAAACTCCATAGAAATCCATCCAATTCTACAAAAAATTGGCATTACTCTATTAAATCAACCAGTTTATTTACATAACAGTGTTGATAATGCTGACTGTTATGATACCAATAACACTCTCAGTCATATTTGCACTTCACTAATTCAGATTATCTAAATTATAGGTTCCCAACCCTAGTCCCAGATTACCTCTTATCCTGCCGGGAGCCTAAGAGCGCAAAATTGGCCGTGCTCTCTGGGTGCGTGGGATCTCCTACTTTCTCTTCCCTGTCAATCTCAACAACGCTAGCCAATCATGGGCATCCATGAGCTCATGTATGTGGAAGAGGGCAGATAGCGCTGTCTTCCAAGTGTGTTACGCTGTCCTATGCCCAGGAATTTATATATATTAATATATTTATTTAAACCTGAAAATAAAGCTCAGAGAGTTTAGTACAAATATACATATTTACAACTCAGATAGATGATGATGTCATTCGTTCCACAGTGCTGTTCTGCCGCTTGATCGACAGTTAAAATCATGTGAATAATATAATACGAATTAGACTGTTGTATAATATGATATGGCTTCAATCATGTGCTGTAAGACTGTCGTTAATGCGTGTTTGTATAGCTGCATGCTCAATTTGTTCATCATAAAACCGGAACAAAGCTTTGCAGACACAACTAAATGTCACCGGAATACATGTTTCTGTCTGTGGTGTTAAAAACATACAGGGAAGAATAAATAATGATGCCGCAAGTGTGTGTTCTGGGATTAAAACAGTGGTCTAATATTACTGAGAAATAAGAAGCCCTGGGAAACAATACACTCAAGAATCCTGTAGCTAATCTCTAAACAAGCAGGAGCGTGTCAAACACAGTGTCAGCTGGCACATAATAGCTGTATAGCATTACAGATGTAATAAAGTGCTAGCGGTTTGGCTATAAGATCTGAGCCGGGCTAGCAGAACACATCATGCTGCCATTTCTAAAGTGACGTCCTAATTATCCAAAAATGATGATACACATGATATAATGAGGAGTCGAGTCGGGACTTGAAGCACGTTGCGTTGAAAGCATCCAAGAAAGAAGCACCACCATTTTGGATCTCGTTCATAAAGCACTGATGTCTTAAAAATGAACTGAACTGACCTCTCCTGCGTGACGAGACGCCGATTAGATATTATTAACGTAATAGAGCTGAAAGATGATCGTCCACTTTTTCAGCAGCCATGTTTCTCTTCCATTTATTACATTAATAGACAGTTTTTAAAAATGGATGTTTGCTGATAGTTTACAATTTATAACTGAAATTATAAATGCTAGTTAAAAGACAAGGCTAACATGTTTAACCATCGCTTGACGAGTCAGTCTCAGAAGACGTTTTCATTATCGCTAATACTATCACAGCGCTGTTGAATCTCAATTCTGATTGGTCAGAAAGTGCTGATTCATTTAATATAGCAGCAGTTCCAACAGTGGTGTTGAATTCAAATAATAGGTTTATATTAATGTGCTTGGTCTGATCCGTTGTTGTTTTTATAGTAATAAGACATTCACAGGGACGTTTCTGAAAAAGTATTATTGAAAAATAACACAAGAAAAATGTATTTTGAATTTTTTTTTTTTATCATTTATGAAAGGCGTCTCATCTTTATGGATGAGGTTTTCCACCACAGGAAAGTCTTCAGAACAGAGAACGGAATAGAAAATATATTTTACTACTTAATTTCAACATCAATAGATACACTGAATTTAATTTTTTTTTTTTTTTTAACCTGGGATCCCTGCACAAGCAACAGTAAAAAAAAAAAAATTGTAAGCTTATATCATGCCTAAATAAACATTGACTTGAGCCTATGCTTACTGATCTTCAATAAACCTCCGCATTTCATTTTCCTTCATGTTATTGATTAACGTTAATGCTTCAACTGGACTAATAATTTTAATTAGGCAGAAATAAATGACTGCAACAACAGCATGTGCGGAGGAAGACTACAAAGTTAACTAATAAGGAGTTTGCAATCTTCATAGCATTGAGTTATGAGTAAAGAAAAATACAAAACCTTTCTTTTATTTATTTTTTTTTTATATCGAGCGATTTCTATTCTTGGGTGATATTTCCTAAAAAAAAAAATTACACTGAGGAATGACATCATTTCTTCCAGATCCTCACTCCTTACGTCTGTAGCATTATAAATTTGTGCTATATTGCTACATGTGTTATAACCTTATCATTAGGCATGTGCTGATGTTCCACTGGAAGTATTCTGCCTGGGTAGCATTTTGAAAAGACATGTGGTCTAACAGCTTTTAAAATTTTGGACAAATTTGAAGGCATCCTGGAAGTGTTCTTCATGAAGAACCCTATAATTCCAGTGGTAATCTATCTATTTGCACTAGAAGGTCAGGATAGTATCATTTGCTATGATGCAGTATCAGTTATCGTCACCTCGTATGGTAGTTTGTCAAAGTAGCCGTTGCCCAGGTTGACATCGTTGCTAGGCATGTCGCTGTCCTTGTTGGGTTTGGTTTTGGCGATGACGGGCGTGGTGATGCTGCTGACGTGGTTACGCACGCCGCGCAGCACAATGGCGTCCAGCTCGGTGTAATAATCCAGTAGAGAGCTGTTTACTTCCAAACGCAGTAAATTAGTGGCAAAGCTAATCTGACGGATGGGGGGGCAAAACTGACGCGCCTGAGGACTGGCGACTTTGGTGGGCTCCCCCGCCCACAGCACCTCCCATCTGCACACATTAACAAGAAGACATCATCAGAACGTTGGCAGTTACTCATACATAGTCCTAAAAAAGGCTGGAAAACACACTTCATTGACTTCATTCCCATCATCGTTATCGGTATGCTACTGCAATGAACAGTTTGTCAAAATAGTAACAGGATACCATAGTTGGTGTACACCCTAGACACTACAATAATATGTTATTGTTGTTGGAACATTGTTATTGTGATTGGAAAGACACCACATTGGCCACAGTACCTGTAACAATCGACCCACATTCATTCAAGTGAGCCAATACTTTAATCTTGTTGAAATTAGAGAGAGGTCTGATGGTCATGATTTGGCTCAAATGGCATTTTATCATATACTGCATTACATACAGTATGTTCAGAATGTCTAGTGAGTATAGACAGCGAATAGAAAGAGAATGGGAAAGAGAATGAATATCACAGGCACTATACTATAACTATAGGTCACTAGTTAAAAAACAACAACACAATGTTCTGAAAAATTTCTAATCCAGTACATTCGGTCATAGGTAGCTTACAGTCACGTGGAAATGGAAAGAACGCTAAAATGCGGGCTTGAGTAGAAAAGTGTTTTAGGAATCACAGATATGTAGTATGTAGTACTCTACAGTACTCTAGTACTAGTTTATGTAGTGCTCTAGTGCAGTGGTTCTCAACGTGGGGACCCCCTGGGGTAGAGGTGTGCATCAGGACTGGGAGGCATTTGCTGCTTATAAATTCATTTGTAACTGCATTTATAACAGTAACTGCTTTATGTGGTTCAAATTAGTTGTTTGTTTATATTTTGACAAACTGACCCAACTAAGTTCGGCAAAAAAAAAATCGTAGGAGGTGCAAACAATAATAAGTGTGGGAGCAGTCTGCAGATGCGAGCGTGATTGGTCGAAATTTGATCAGGATTCCAGCAGGCATGGAATTAAAAAACAGTCCAGGCTCCTGTGGGGAGCAACAGAAGCCATATGTTGCCGTGCTCTCAGGGTGGGAGGGATGGCATTACTGTCTTCCCGCCTGTCAATCAGAGTTGTCTGTGAAAACAGGGTAGATAGTGCTTCCCTACCCGTGGGTTCCTGAAACATAGAACCAAGGGGTGCATGATTTTTTTATTTAGTTGCACTGCTGGAAACCCAACCAACCATTACGAAAGTCAAATTTATTGGATATCTATAGTTATTAACTTGTCTGATTTGGTTTCTTCCAAACTCTCAAAACGATTCAGCCTATAAATAAAGTCAACATGGATCTAATGCATTCTGTCCATGGAAAGTGTAGTAATAAAAAGCTTCATGGCTCTAACAAATAATAATAAGCAATAATATTACTGTACATAACGTATTGTATTATTGTAAACAATGAGCCTAATATTTGCCGGCTCCTACTCCAAGGATTCTTCATCATAGCTCCATTGATGTGTGTAAAGCTGAGACAGTAATGTATAGAGAGAAAAAAAATCATTGTATAATATTTTGTTCTTTGTATTCCCTTTCATTCACCTGACATCAGTAGTGTGGTTTTCAGCGTAGGGGTTAAGTGAGCAGGCGAGGATTTGGACGATGGCCCCAGGGTGGTACGTCTCCAGAACGGTGATGGCGGTGGGGAAAACCTGCTCCTCGAACGCCACCTCGAGGAAATCTCGGCTGTGGAAGGAGTGTGGCGTGCGGCTGAAACTTTGCTCTACGCGCTCGTCCTCCCACCAGCGTCCGTACGTGCGGAACACAGCCGTGTGCGTGAAGTCCCCTGAGCTCGGGAACACACTGGGGGCTCCGGCTGCGTTCCACATGGTGTACGACATGCTCCCTTCGCCGCCGTAATGCGAGCTGAAGTCCAGTACTTCCTTGGCGTACTGGTCCAACTCTGCCTCCATCTTCGTGGTGATGGGAAGATCTGTGCGTCCGCAGTGAAATGCAGCATCGTGGCGTGAGCCGCTCCTGCACCGACGCCAGTGCACAAACACGAAGGAAGACACGCCCAGAAGAGAGAGCATTTGGAAGATATGGAGCACAGGCAATATAGGGAGTGTACGAACTAAGTGAAAGGGGAGCTATACATTATATTAGGCTATTTAGCTACACTAAGCTACTTTCTAGGGAACAGTGGCACCTAGATGAGCTTTATTTATTATAACGTATATCTATAACTATATCATAAGCTAAGTTATGTGCTGAGAAGCGTAAAATTAGGGAGCCTGCGGAACACACGGGGTGGTGGAGGCAAGGCGTCTACATTCCTACAGGCCGAGCTGCATGCATGACCTGCGAGACAAACACACACACACACACACACACACACACACAGTGAGAGAGTTAGAACAGCAACATTACAGCACACCAAGCTTCATCAGATCTTCATGTACCCTCTTCATTTACGACATATTTTTATTTTCATTTGATTTTATTTCCTTGTGTCTCTAAACGTGTATGAATATTCGTATCTGTCTTTACAGAGCTTTACACAGACCACGAACAGGACACAACAAGCGTTGTTAACTACAGCACAGACATTTTCACTCTTTCACAGGCAGCTTCAGAATTATTGGCACCCTTCAAGAACAAAAATTATGACATAAAATCAACATTATATACACATGATATACAGTATTTCAAATTTTCAACCTCAACCTCCACCTCTTACTACTTAATAGC
>CM075023.1:4596634-4612459 GCA_037576675.1 Pangasius sanitwongsei
CTTAATAGCCACCACCCTCTTTGTGAAATTGTCTCCAGAAGTCAAATATGAGATTGCAAACAAATAAAAACACCTTCATCTTTCAACACAAAACGTCGACCTGGTAACTCACTGTACAACATGGTGGTAGATCAATGATGCTTTGGAGCTGTAAGTACCAGAATATCTCAGCACAATGCCTGGTTGCCTCTGCCAGGAGGTCAAAACCTAGAATTAGACAATTCTTTTAACAACATGATGACCCAAAACACAAAATCGGTTTTGCAACGGTAACTTCGGTGTTTGGATTTGAGCCGTAATAAAGATATGTGGTCTGGATTAAAGACGCACAAATCTAAGAATCTAATAGAGCATGAAGAAAGCTCTAACTTTACAGGAAAAGGCACAGTGCTGTTATTCTCTTTCAGAGAATTCTCCATATTAACTGAAGAAGTGTTTTTTTTTTAATTTAGAAAGTAGAATTTTACAGAAAATGCTTACAATACTTAAGAAAATGTTATGCTTGAAATAAAGTATCGCTAAAATAATACTATATAGATAGTCCATATGTTTAGGCTTTAAGAAGGGTGCCAATATTTTGAGCTGACTGTAACTACATTTAGCTTGGGTAAGGTTAAACAGTCCAGCAAGCAATTCAATAAGTAAGGAACGAAACACAATAGGGAGTGATGTTATAGGAAAACAATCAACGACAGGGTTGTGCATGTAGCTCGAAGCGGAGTGAAATTTTTAGCACCCCGAAGTTGATTAATATCCAATAACAGCATATCCTGAAGTGTTTTATTCCTCTCACACGACAGAAATCTGCCAGTAGTTATATTTTGTAAAAATTAAAGGGCTTCATGCCACACTTTCATTTGTTTACAGTTACGTTGGATGTTGTAGAACGTCCACGAGATTCGTTATTTCCCGTTATCAGTTATGTCGCAGCAGCTATAAACAGTCGTTCCCTCCCCAGCCTCACTTTTTTCTCTCTCTCTTGAAGTTAAAAAAATGCAAATCATCATGTTAATGACTGTTCTAAAGCTTTGAGACTGGAGACTCCATCGAGCCAAGTGTGGTATTTTTGTATAACAACACGGGCTGGAGTGTTTTATTGCACTTATACCACAGCGAATTGTCAACGCTTACAATGTTTAATTTATTAATGAACAACACGGCACACGTTTTAACGCTTTATAGTAAGATTTAATGTTGTGGAATGTCTAAGAGACAAGTTAGTTCCTGTTCTGATCTACATTATAGCTGCGATAAACAGTCATTCATTCATTCAGCAGCCTCTTTCTCTCTCTCTCTTTCTCTCTCTCTCCCTCTCTCTTTTTCAAAAGCCTGCCATTTTACAGAGAAATCAGAAAGCATAAACTCCTCTGTCCTGTAGCTTTTCAACTGAGACTTCTTCCATAAATATATATAAAATAATAATAAAAAATATATTTATTATTAATCATAGATTATGTGGAGCATCCAGTATAAGAGTCCCTGTGTATGAGCTGTTGCTATAGAAACGATAACGATATTAAAACAAGTGCATTAATATTAATCTAGCATTCACATTACAGCCGGAACTACTTTCCAAGCCGTGCTGTTACACACCTTCTGAAAAATCAGATTCCAGCATTCAACTGTGCTGTGTTTTTTTTTTGAATACATTTATGATTAGCCTTAGATTATGCGGAACGGCCACCATACAAGTCACTGTAAATCAGTTGTTACTATAGAAACAATGACGTATTAGAAGGAGCGCATTAATATACGCCTGTGATTTGACTTACAGCCGGAACTACTTTCAGAGCAGCTGTTCTAGAAAATAAACCAACTGACCAATCAGATTCGAGCATTCAACAGTTTTAGAACGTGGATTATTTAAATAACCATCATGCACAACACGTAAAAAAAACCCAGAAATTAAATGTCAGTGTTCTTTTAGCTTTGATAATAAAGCGCTAAGGACTGTATTTAACATTAGCGCTGATGCTAATTTTAAAAGTAGCCTATCTAGTTTTTAAATTAGCAACGTGTTTTTTGCTAGCGAGATTACTAAACAAAATTTTAAAAAAGAATACAGTAAAAACCAGCTTTTGTGACCAAAACAGGGATATAAGCCGGCTGTAGGAGAGGAGAACAGTTCACCTGTGCAGTGTCAAATCAGCAGAATTAAGGAGTAAGCTAAACGGCTAAGAGCAAAGCAGCAGCACAACTAGTAACTTACAGCGACTCAGACTCCGGAAACCGGAAGTCCATCTCTACTTCCCTCTGTCCCTCCACACATATATTCAACTATAGTCAATACGCGAATTTATGACTATTTATATATTTATATTATTGATACTCATGTGTCATTGCAGTCACTCATAATGTTTACTTCCTATATCCACATCCGGGGAAGCGGTTTCCGCGCTAAGCATTGTGGGATTTGTAGTTCATGTCGAGCTTAGTAAATGATTCTGCTTGGAGCATAAATCATAGAAATAAAGGCTGCATGGGAGAAGTGCAGCACTGTGTAGAAATAAAAGAAAATATATTTCAAAAATATATTCACTATGTAATCATCATAATATTTATTTATATCATAAATAATAATAATAATAATATTTAAAAAATAAATAATAAATGTAAAAAATAAAATAAAATGTATTTATATTGTTTATATTATTTATATTATATTCTGTGTGTGTGTGTATGTATATATTTATATATATATATATATATAAAATTGTTGAATATAAACTGATAAATTGGAACATGTAATTGCCAAAACAATATTATAAAAATGATATTCTAAAATTAAGTCTATTTTTTCCTTTAACAGTTTGTGGTCACATTCTACTGAGTCTATTTAAATTGGGATTATTTGTTTTATTATATTTTCTTTTATTTATTTAATTTAGAAACAAATAGCAATTCATATGAGTGAGTGCTCATAAAAAAGTGCTGCATTTATCATATAATGTTTTAATAATGCATTTGTGCAACAGTATGCAGTAAACAGATAAACATGAATGGATGCAGTAGTGTGTGTGCTGTTTAAATCTTTAATGAAGACGGTTTATATTCATAGGCCTGTAGTAGTCAAGTAGTCTACAGTATACCGTCATTCAAAAACCCAGAACCTGTGTGTGTGTGTGTATGAGACAGAGAGAAAGAGAGAGAGAGAGAGAGAGAGAGAGAGAGGGGCTTTTTCACCCAAATGTCCAGTCTAACAATGCCTAACAGCTTAATATGTCTGCTGGATGTGCTGAATAAAACATTCTCCCAACACAAATGAACAGACAATGTGTTAATTGTGACATTTAGCTATTTTCACCATAAATGCCCGTTCCCTGGTGCCATGCCCAGCTGCGTCTCGTGGGGTGTGGCTCCGAGCTGAGTGGCGTACGCAGAGAGTCACCCTCGTCCATCACGCATCACAAGCCTCTTTTGGAGAACGATGGGATTTTTTTGGCATGACATTTACATTTAGAGGGATGAATGGCTCGTGCAGTCTCAGAGGAATTGAGCCACAAAGAGCAGGAGAAGAACAGAAGAGAGTCAGTGAAATAAGAGGAGCGTTCACTCCTTCTCTGTTCTCACTACAAAGGCTGTTTGTGCACCATGAATGTCTAATTTTCAATAAATACTATTTGGGTTTTTGTTTTTTAATTCCGCAACCTTTACTGTTGCTAATGGGCTGTTACTGGGGTCCAGTTGGGCTGTCCAGAAAACACACACACACACACACACACACACACACATACATACATACATACATGGGCTACAAGTGGGTAACCCAGAAAGTGTACACTTATTCTATATCTTTTTGCAGCAGTAGGTGTGTTTTGATCAATTTAAGATGCATTACTCTATGTGGGGTTTGAATGAAATATGGTTTGAAGCATGTTCGGATCTTGTATTTGTCGAGGTATAGCTACAGGGCAGGCATGGCAGGCGATTGCCTGGGGCCCCGCATTCTGAGAGGGCCCCCGAGGGCTGATCATTTAAATAATCAGAAATTTTCATCTTAAAATAATGTGCAGCAACATCTCAGAAACCCCCTTTGCAGGGCGCTGTCTCGTTTGAAGCCTCGTTCATGTTCCTGCGCCACCCCTCCACACTCGAGTCGGGCGAGCTTTAATTCCTGAAAATGAAGAAAAAGGTGAACATACCTATCTGGCATTTGGTTTGCCTCTCTGAGGTTTGATTTCCTATTTGTAAAACACTCCATGAAGCTGTAGAAATTGAAAAAAAAAATGCTGTAAAAAAATTTTAAATGTACATTATATAATGGTATCTCTGGGTAGCATGAAGACATAATAGTAACAACAAAAATCTGTCAGAAGGACCCCATGCATTTATTCTGACAGGGGCCTCCACATAATCTAGGTTCACCTCTGTGTATTTGCGACCATCTCTGGCAGTGTTTTTGTTCCCTTAAACATCACTTCGACATTCACTTTTGTTCCCTCTCGAACGTGCTTGAAGAGTGTAAGTGCAAAAAGCATTAACCTAAATGCTAAAAGCTAATGATTAATGAGTGTTTCTGGTAATGCCATACAGCAAAAAATGTCCTTTCTGCTTATTATTATTCTTGTCTATATTAGGCATCACATGTTTTTTGAGCAAATCATTAAATCTTATTGCTCCGAATGCGTACAAACATTCAAACCTTCCAGTATTAAAAATCAGCTGCTGAATGTCAGATTCGATTCCCAGTCTGTGACTGTATTCGTCTGAAACATCCTCACGCCACATTCCAATACGACAGCGGCAGGCTAAGGAAGGGTCGTAAATATGCACGCCCTCACAATATTCTATATTCAGCAATAGATGTGTCTTGATCAATTTAAGGTATGTCTCTATACTAAGTGGGGTTTGGATGAAATACGGTTTGAAGTATGTTTGGATCTTGTATTTGCGACCATCTCCGGCAGCGTTTTTGTTCACTTAAACATCACTTAAACGCTCACTTTTGTTCCCTCTTGAAGGTGCTTGAAGAATGTAAGTGCAAAAAGCATTAACTGCAAAGATGGTGAAAAAGCAGTGGTGAACAGGGCCCATGATGGAAAGGAAACCATGCGCACAGCATCTACTAGCAGCTAACTCAAACTACTCTCAGAGATAATTCATTAGTTTTGGATGGTTTTGGACAATAAATTGTATCCTTGTCATCTGAAAATCAGGTAACCGTGTAAATAAAATATGAATATTTCTTCGCTTTCCTCAGGAATCCTGATGTGCTTTGGGATGGATGAATATTCCCCCGTCCTTAACACATTCTGATGGGATTTTGGAACATAGTTAAAGAAACTCTATCTATTTTGTGTCATTGAGTAACATTATTGCTATATTTAAGAAAAATATTCAAGTTATGCTATTGCTGTTATTAGTACTGTTATTAATTAGAGGTGTAACGATACACTCCGGTCACGATTCAATTTATGATACTGGCTTCACAATTCACTTGGATTCCCAGAATATTTTGCACAAAATTTGAATTAAGAAAAATTATGACTAAAAAGACTCCTCTGCAAAAAAAGACAATTTGCCTTTTTGTCTGTATGAAAGTAATAAAATAAATAGTAATCAGAAATTGCTATGAACAGATATTTAATATTGTAAACAATATGTACTACAGGTTCATCATATGTTAAAAATAAATATTAACACCTTCCGACCAATCAGAATCGAGAATTCAAAAACACTCTGGTCTACAAACAGTGAGTGACTTTGAGCGTAAACATACGGAGGCGCCGTATAGTTTGACTTCAGTACAATCTTTAAAACTTAATACATTTCCTAAGTGGTGCTATTTTTCTGCAAAACAGTGGTTTCGAAAATATTGGCACCCTGACAGCTAATATTTGTCCCCTGGAAAGAGGGAGGTCGTCTTTTTTTTTTTTTTTCAGACCAGGCTTTACCTGGAAATAATGGCAGCATTGTAATGCTGCAGCAGTGTAACGCTAATGATATTACTATTTCAGACTTCCTTATCATGATATCATAATACAGGTGTAATAAATATCAGGGCTTTGTGCTTTGCCCTTCAGCCTTGAACGTATCAGTGAAACAATAAACACTAATCAACATTGTACACAGAAAATTTGAGCTATCTTTTATTATCCATTAAACTCCACTCATATTTATTCATAAATTCATCTTGCCTATCAGAATATTTGATTCCCACTCGGCAAGCATTTTGATTATTAAAGCATTTCAGGGTTTTTTTTTTTTTTTGTCTAAATGACAGAATCTGCAAATGTAATTAGCACGAGGCGATAGTGCTGTGAGGGTGTCATAACCTTCATCGTTCCCCTCGATACTGCAGTTATCATTTTCATAAAATTCATGCAAATGTCTGAGGAAACAAGAACAACAAAACAAAAAAACATAACAGAATGATTCAGTTCTGATTAAAGCTAATGTCATTACAGAGATATGAACAGGACGCAGTGACCCTTCAGCAGTTTTGTTGCTAACTTTTCATTTCTGCTCCGTCTATTATCATCAGCTGAACAGACTCAGCAATCTTTATAGATTTTAGCTAATTAGGGATGAGTGAGTAAATGACCTTGCACTCCTCAGGGATTCTTTTCAAAACCGTATGTCAAGTGAATATATTCCTGTACACCTGCTCATACATACAAGTATCCAATCAGCCAATCATGTTTCAGCAGTGCAATGCATAATATCATGTAGACACAAGGTCACAGAGCTTCACTTAATGCTCACCAGAAAAGTGTGATCTCTGTGACTTTAACCATGGTATGGTTTGAGTACTTCAGAAACTGGGATCTCCTGGGATTTTCACACACAACAGTCTCTATACAGAGTGGCCCGAAAAACAAAAAACATCCACTGAGGCAGTTCTATTGGTGGAAACGCCTTGTTACTGAGAAATTTCAGAAGAGGATGGCCAGACTGGTTTGAGCTGACAGGAAGGTTAACTCAAATAACCACTCGTTACATCTGTGGTGAGCTGAAAAGCATCTCAATTCAATTCAATTTTATTTGTATAGCGCTTTTAACAATGGACATGGTCACAAAGAAGCTTTACAGAAGCCAGAGGCAACGGTGGCAATGAAAAACTCCCTGAGACGTTATGAGGAAGAAACCTTGAGAGGAAGCAGACTCAAAATGGAACCCATTGTCATCTGGGTGATAACGGATAGTGCGATTATAAAGAAATCCCTTCTATAACCGTTTACTACATGGACAAATAGTGCAATTGTTCAACCTATGCAGTGCAGTAAATTCATCACAGTTTTCACATGAAGTCCGGTCTGTTGAACCTGACCACTGCCCACTGATAGAGACGTGAGTGCAAAATTCACTTTGGGGCAACTGCAGCCCCAAAGCCACCACAGCCATCGCAGTCCCAGGCCATCACAGTACATCTCCGCGTATGAGATCCCCAAGCCATCTCCAAGGCCCCCAAGTGGCACCATCCCCAGCAATCCCAATGATCTTCAGGCCGTCCATGTGGGGCCACCCCCAGCAGTAGTGAGCGATCTCCAACTGATGATAACTCCAACCAGAAGTAGGGCATCAGAATGGATCAGGCAGGACCAGAGAGCAGAAGGGGTCAGGATCACTGGGTTCTCAGGAGTAGCATGTGTAGCTTGACAGAGAGAGAGAGAGAGAGAACACATGTCGAACCTTGAAGCGGATGGGCTACAACAGCAAAAGACCACATCAGGTTACACAGCCAAGAACAGGAATCTGCGGCTACAGTAGGCAAAGACTCACCGAAACTGGACAGTAGAAGACTGGGAAAAACATCAACAGAGGTGATAATGAAGAAGATGATGATGTTATGCGGTCATGAGGGTGCAGGATCTATCTTATGTGCATCTTAATAAAGAGCCAATCATCTTCTTGTTGTCTTGGATTATTGCTTTTGAGCCACTTATAGCCACTGTCTTACTAAATTTATACTAAATATATTCCTATTCATTGTAATTCCTGTTTAGGCTACAAGTGTGCGCTTGGTGTTTATAACAATTAACATCAGGTTTTTTCTGTTTTGTTTATTAGTTTGTTTTTACCCACACAGGAAGCGTCAGACTTCAGCGCTCACATTAAACCACATTTCCAGCTCTGAAGGCGGTTTGTCGCTCAGCCTCGACGTCAGCCTCGAGGGAATCATCTCTCTCTCATCGCCGTTTAAAATCATGATTACTAATAAACCAATAGCATTTTCTTCAGTGGCGATGGACCAGCAGATTAGAAAATTCACATTCCCTCTAAACGCCTGCTGATTCTCATCAAAACAGCACAAAACATTCTGTGATTAAGAGCGCGGTGAGGCATGCTAATGCTAGCACAATTTAGCTGCTAGCGTGTGTGCTGGGACTTCGTTCAGGCAATAAAACGCATTTAATCAGATTAATGAACACTTACACTCTCTGAGGCGTTTGTATTGAGAGGTTAGCATTAGCACGAGAACTATAGACTTCTCATATGTGTTAGGAAAAATAAACGTACCTATAATCTTCATCTGGTTATAGAGTGTGTATGCAAAGGTAGTGACAAAAGTGGAGTGAAAGTTGCTAAACTGTTCAAGCTGTTAAAATCTGCCACCATGTCCCCATTAAGAATGTTTCATATATATGAGATGAATTTGAACATGCTACCGTCAGCTACACAAGACCTAGCTATAGTTTTCTGTGGCTTCATTGTTAGGATATTCTATGCTAAATACTATGCTTATATTTCTAAGTACAAAGTCAAAATACATTTGAAGTAGAGACGTTCACTGGAGGTATATTAAATAACAAAAAGTGTCCGAATACTTTTTAGATCCTCTAACGCTAGACCTGCGGTTAAAGAAAATTACTACGTTCTTCTTACGTCATCGGTCAGCACAATGCGGGCTCACATAAACAGAACATGGGCTTGCAGAAACAGAAACATATTTTAAGGTAGCTTGAAGTAATAAACATAATTTTTCCCTTCATTAGCATGTTTCGTTTATGTTTCAGCATTGCCACTAGCGTATTTGTAACTATAGTTTTGCATCATTGTATGCTGTCCTCCTATTGGTGGCTTTCGGACGAGCGTCATAGCAGCGATCACATGCTGAGGTTTTGATAAAAAATCTTCTGACACTGCCATGAACAAGAATTAAGAACTGTAAGACGCGTACAGTGTAAAACCCGGCCTTAGATTAAACATGTTGCTGGCATCATTATTTGGAAGTAAGGGTGTACAAACTTTTGCACTTCTTTTTTTGATAGGGACAAGGTGGAGGATTTCATTGTTACATTAACACACTATGTAAGAGTTACGCATTTTAGGGGAAAAACAAGTTTGGAAAGCGCCACCCTTCTGGTCAAGCTCAGTTCTTGTGTCGCTCCACCTCTCACACAGTGTGTGTGTGTGTGTGTGTGTGTTCGTGTGACAATCACATGTATGTGATTATGTGTGTACGTGTGTCTGTGTGTGCATGTGATTGTGTGTGTGCGTGTGATTGTGTGTGTACCCGTGATTCTGTGTGTGTGTGTGTATGTTAAATTATGTGTGTGTGCATGATTGTGTGTGCATGTGTGCGTGATTGTATGTGTGATTGTGTGTGTGATTATGTGTGTGCACGCGTGATTGTGTGTGTGTATGATTGTGTGCACGCTTGATTGTGTGTGTGTGATTGTGTGTGCACGCTCGATTTTGTGTGTGTGTGCGTGTGTGCACGTGTGTGTGTGTGATTGTGCATGTATTATTGTGTGTGCACGCTTGATTTTGTGCGTGTGTGTGCGCGCACGTGTGTGATTGTGTATGTATGATTGTGTGTGCACGCTTGATTGTGTGTGTGTGTGATTGTATGTGTGATTATGTGTGTGTGTGTGTGATTATGTGTGTGATTATGTGTGTGCACGCTTGATTTTGTGTGTGTGTGTTTGGACATGGATGAATAATTAAGTCGCGTTCAAATCCACTGCGACTGTGGTGTAAAGGGACAACGAGACAGATGGCACAGCGCAGATAGGATCCAACACACACACACACACACCCTCCATCCCCCATCAGAACCGAGCTCGCGCCGCTGACACCGTCCTCGCGCCTTTTGTTTCTGCCGTTTTTAATTTCGGAGACCTGATCGAGTGTGACGCGGCGTGTTTACCGCGCGCGCGTCTGCTTAGCACCGTGAAGCGGAGAACATAATAGAAATTAACATAAGACAATCTTCCGGGGCTCGCGCGGTGCCGAATTAATCCGCCAGAACACCGCAGAGGTTAAAGCAGCGCCGCTAATAAGCGCTCTGCCTTCAGGAGAAATAAAAAAAAACAAAAAAAAAACACAAGAGGTGAGACGGATAAAGCTGCTAAATTTCCCCTCGGAGTCGCGAGCGGATTGTTTTCAGGGGCCGATAATCGCGGTATTAGGGCAAAACTCCGTATCAAGAGGCCAAGAGAGGAAAGCTTGAGGAGAGAGATAAAGTGCATCCCTTCATCCATCCATCTCTCAGGAGCAACCTGACACACTCCTCACTCTGATCTGTGAAATATTACTGCGCGTGCATCATCAGACAGCTCCCCATCCAAAAGTGCATTTCCAAAAAAAAAAAAAAGTTCAATGGTTTGGTTCAAAATCCTCTACCTGCACACTCTTCCCTAATCCTGCACAAGCACTGTGTGTTGGGGAAAGCAGGGTAGGTTGTCACTCACATGGCTAAGCTGTCATACTGTTCATACTGTACCTCCAACACTAGAGGCACTAACTCAAAGTCTGACCAGCTGTTCTGTGTGACTTCATGTCATGTCTGAAGTCTCCTCAGATTTCTTAATTTTTAAGTACAAAAGTAAGCAAAACAGCACTTCACAATTAATGTAATAAAATATTTTTGTTATTTATGAATGTTCAAAATTCTACAGCATGTCCCAAAAGTCTCCATGCATACGAGAAATGAACACTTTTTAGCAAAATGTTCTCCAAAATGTTTCATACTTATAGTTTATATTATTATTATTATTCTCAGATAGCCTTTAAGAATGCCTTTGACAAAAGAAGAACCTACTGAAATCATTATCATCATCATTATCAAGCTGTCGCAAGGTTGCGATGGACTTTAAAAGTAAACATGGCAAGAACATCACACACAACACTGCTGCCAAACTTATTAACAAATTCAAAAAGACTGGAAGTGTAGAAGACCATCTGAGAAGTGGATGTCCAAGAACATCCACTGATGAAGGCACAACTGATGTGGAAACATAGTTCCCTATGTATGGAGACTTTTGGGACACCCTGTATTTTTATATTGAGCAAAGGAGAAAATAAAGTGATACTTTAGCTACAGTCGTATGTGTCAAGGCAAGTTGTCACAAAGGCTTTGGGGGTATGAAACCTTTAGCAAAGTCACAAAGTAACCCATTGGGTCACAGTATTTGATCCATCCTTCATGGAACCTTCTTGCCAAGTTCCCACCAGTATCTGTTGTCCAAAAAACTACAGTTACATACATAACTAGCGTTATATTTCATGCCATGTGACCATCAGGAGCAGGATAACCTATGCAACAGTGTCATGAGGAACTGTCTCACCTTAGGACAGACTGGAAAGGTGTTCAGAGATGATGATAGGTGATGAAATGATGTTAACCTTATACACTATATGGCCAAAGGTATGTGGACACCTGACCATCACACCCATATGCGGTTCTTCTCCAAACTGTTACCACAAAGTCGGAAGCACAAAATTGTATAGAATGTCTTTCTATGCTGTAGCATTACATTTTCCCTTCACTGGAACTCACTGGAACTCTAGAGCTCAAACCTGTTCCAGCATGATAATACCCCTCTACACAAAACGAGCTCCATGAACAAATGGTTTGCCAAGGTTGGAGCACCTTTGGGATGAACCGGAACACCAACTGCACCCTAGACCTCCTCACCCAACATCAGTGCCTGACTTCACTAATGCTCTTGCAGCTGATTGAACACAAATCCCCACAGCCATGCTCCAAAATCTAGTGGAAGGCCTTCCCAGAAGAGTGGAGGTAATTATGAAACAAAGGGGGACTAAATTTGGAATGGGATATTCAACAAGCACATATGGTCAGGTGTCGTCAAACTTTTGGCCATATTGGATAGAATCTGGAGATGGTAACCAATTGATGCCCAGGACGCAGGTAGACTTCCTGGAGCAGCACGTCTCTGTAATGCCCATGAAAAGGAGACACTGCTTGTAGAGTGTCATACTAGGGGTCGAGCTGGTGATGTTCAGCACCCAGTGGGCCAGTTCCCCATGTCTTTCCTCAGTGACAGATGAACAGTTGATCTGATGATTGCATTGCTGCCATCTGGTCTATATTACCATAAGTTGCATGCTGGACATAACAAGGGACCCTTAGCAGGTACCCCTTCATAGAACGCTGTTAGGTCAAATAGATTGGTGAGTGGTAGGAACCACCAAGGACCTTGTGGGAAGGTTAGTACCTTAGGAACCCAGCATTGCACTCAGTCCTGATGATGGAGGAAAGTCCCCATCTATGTTGGGGCCACAAAGGGGGCCAAACTTCTTGTCACAGGGACACTGCCATACAGAGGTACTCTGTTTGAGATGCAGCAAAGGTGTGTTTGTGTGTTGGCTGACATTCTGATTGAAACATGGGTCACGCAAACACAGACTGGAGAAGAAACATTAGAGAACAGGCCACACACATACACACTCATGTTCAAGCAGCCAAAATGAACTGGTTAGATAAACAAAATCTTAATTATTTAAGAAAACAGCGCCACCTGTTGGTGTCATAGCTGAAGGCACACACAAAAACCACACACATGGCAAGCAGCAGGAGGCAGATGGAAGGGTCACGGTTTGTGCCAGGTGGTCAGAGAGCCAGGAGATGAAGCCAGCAAAACACACACACACACACACACATTTGTTTGCTCTGATTCGTAGTCAGGGTGTTGGGGGAGTTCCCATTTAATTTCTCTCTCTGTTTACCCACATAATGGGCTGAGACAGAAAAAGTGTGTGTGTGTGTGTGTGTGTATTTTTTCTTTCACTCTGTGGACAAGCTCTAAATCTACTCAACTACAACTAACTAATGCCCAGTTAATGCATCAGAGCGTGAGGATTCGCAAACTTCTCCATGCCAGGTCTCAGGTGTAGCAGGTCCCGGATGTTTGTCCAAAAACCCAAATGTTTTCTGCAAAGAAAATATCCAACTTCTCTGTCTGGATAAGAAAATACTCAGATACCTTTTCATTTTGGATGGTTTCATGCTTGCACTAAAGTTCTCAAATCTTCCTGACGATTAGTTCTACAAAGTCCTCATTAATATGTTCCTTTTTTATTTTTGAACTATGATTGTAATAATCAAAATATTGTCTGAAGACGTGAAGAGGTCATGGATGTAGAAATATTGTTTTGCCCATAGATTAAGACTTCGGGTGAGGGAGAGATTTGGTGTTCTATATTTTCTGCATTTGAATTTTCTGATCTCATTGGTCAGAAATTGTTGATAAATTTTCTATAATGGAAGCTCTGACAGTAGCGCCAGCTTTGGTTCAAATTATTATATTAATGCGCTCCTTCTCATCTAATTGATAATATTCCTATAGTAATGGATATTTCATAGAGACATAAACGAATTTTAATTCAAGTGTATAATTGTTGACGTAGTGAAGTTTTCTTCAATTTAGCATTTTTGGAAGGAGTCTCCAGTGTCAGCAGGTAACGCTGTAAGTTTTCTCACACAAGAAAGTCTTCAGGAGTTTCCAGAGCCTCACAGCAAGCATTTCAATGTACAATTGTCTACTGTGTATATGACAAATAAAATAAAAAGGCTTTGAGTTTTGTGGTTTCGCAGTAATATTACAAGCTTGCATTTTTTCCCCCCCACTTCAAGCAAGAAAGTACAGAGAGGCTGGTGAGGACATGACTGTTTATACCTTGCCAAAATATATTTAAGAACCGGAAGTTTTTCTTGGACGGTCCGCAACATTAAATGTAACCATAAATGGATAGAAACTACAACATGTCGTTCTATAATAGACGAAAATGATTACCATTATAGCACTGCTATACCATACAGTGCTGTTTTTAAAGATGACAATCATAGAAAGCATCCCATGATTGCGTCGATGAGGATGTTAGAGACCAATCCACGGTTCTTGAGCTTTTTCAGGAAATAGAGTTTCTAGTGGGCAGACCATACGATTGCGTCTAGAGAAATCCTTCAAAGTTTTAGATAGAAGGATCTCTGTTTCAGAATAGGTTCCAAGTACCAACTTGTCTCTGTCTGAGGACATACAACAAACAATCAGTGGGGAATTTCTTTTATTTGCAGTGTAGAGAAAATTAGACAGAGCAAACAGTGTGCGTGTGAACACAGAGACAAAGTGAGGAAGACATTTAAAACCTTCCGCCTGTTATTATGCGTGTTTCAAATCATCATTACAAATGTTGTGAATTTCTGTTACAATATAAACTGTTGTGTTTCCATCAGCTACCGTTGAGCACCAACCACACACACACACATACACAGAGTTAGAGAAAGACCCCAGTACACACCCATTATCAGTGCACTTCTTATCAGCAGCTCGTCATCTTGAAAATGTGCAAAATGATTCAGCCAAATAATAATAATCACATTATAATCCAATCAATCAATCAATAAATGCATAGATATATGATATATAAATAAACTTATGTTCTGGAGTTGAGTCTAGGTAACCAATTAACCACACATGGAGGTAAGGTGATTATAACGCTGCTTCTCATGCCACTCACACACTTTTTGACTCTTAGGGTACTTGAAATATTAGAAAGTTTATATTCTCAGCTTCAAGGTTGAGAATCATTTCTAGGTTTCTAGCTCGAGGTATTACTTTCATACATCGTGAGTTTGCTTGCTAACCTGTGAGTTGATTACTAGCAAGCTAGCAAACTATAAACAATAAAAAAAAAAACACACACAAAAATAATTGTGCATCTAATAGAGCTGAACTTCAGCTGTCTTAAAGTGGAAAATGGAGTGCAGTGTGTGGGAAAAGAATTTAATATGAAGTGACAAAGTACATCGGTGGCTTAGTCGGCTGGGGGTTCGATTCCTGCCTCCGTCCGTGGAGTTTGCATGTTCTCCCCATGCTTTGGGGGTTTTCTCCAGGTACTTTGGTCCAAAGACGTGTTGTAGGTGATGATTGGCGTTTCCAAATTGTCTGTAGTGAGTGAATGTGTGTGTGATTGTGCCCTGTGATGGGTTAGCACCCCGTCCAGGGTGTCCCCTTCCTTGTGCCCCGAGTTCCCTAGCATAGGCTCCAGGCTCCCTGTGACCCTGTGTAGGATAAGTAGTATGGAAATTGATGGATAGATGGTGACAAAGTACATTTTATACTTCTCTACATTAAAGCCTGTATTGAAAAGCAGAACATGAGGAGAATGAGTGCCATCTTGTGGTTCCAAAAAGGAACTCCAATGCTGAACAATTCAAACACACTTTCTCTCTCTCTCTCTCTCTCTCTCTTTCTTTCTCTTTGTGTGTGTGTGTTAGAAATGTGATTAAAGTTTATATAACTGCAACCTTCCATCTATTATCTATTACAGTTATAGGGTAATAACAGACAGGGCACACATTTGTACAATCGATCAACCAACCAATCAATCAGTTTAAAAATACATACATTCATACACACATAAGTCTAATAAATAAACGGTTTTGGGATAAAATCTTTTTGTCGTTGACAGAAAAGATCTGTGATGTGAGACCTGGGAAACATGCACAACCTGAGAAAAAAAAAAAAAAAATCACACTTCTTCAACAAGTAACTGATGTCCAATATGTACAGCATCTCAGTCCACAGTCTGAGTGAATGAACTGTATTCAGGAAAATCCTGGCGCACACACAC
>CM075023.1:4612559-4629500 GCA_037576675.1 Pangasius sanitwongsei
TGTCCAATATGTACAGCATCTCAGTCCACAGTCTGAGTGAATGAACTGTATTCAGGAAAATCCTGGCGCACACACACGCACACACGGCCCACTGTGTTTGAATGACAGGTTGCCATTATAGTGATTTAAAAGGTCACCTTTTGTTTTTGGTTATTTACTCGGCCTTCACAGAAGAGTTTCAACCCTGATGCTTTAATTAAAAAAAGCATTATGACATGCACACCACACACACACACACTCACACACACACACTCACAGCTCTGGTATGAATTGCATGTATACGTCAGGAACTCTCAGCGCAAAAAAAGCTTTGACCTTTCTCTCGGGTCAATCTCGTCCGATTGGTCCACCTCGAAGTCGGAGTCGGAGAGCGAGCGTCCCGAGCGGTCGGTGTCCGGCGAACGTTTGTGTGAAAGAGTGTGTGTGTCCACTTCGTCCAGCGTGTCAGTGCAGGAGAACAGTCCGTGTTGTGTATGAGCGTCCGTGCATGTCTCTGAAAACAAATCCTCAGAATCTAGCACCCACTCGGGCCAGAACTCGCGCCGGATCCGCTCGCAGTATCGCGCCAGGTTCGGCAGCTCACCTGAGAACAGGTAACATAAACGTTAATCCTGAGAACCTCCACATGAGCTGAGCATCATCTCTGTGACAGAAGAGTGCATTCTGAAGTCTAAACTCTACATTACAGAACCCTATAGAGCAGAACTGGTACCAGAAAGGGAGCGAGGGAGACAGGTAGAGATTGACAGACAGACAGATTGATAAATAGACAGACAAACAGAAACCTAGACAGAGAGATGAATAGACAGACAGAGAGAAAGAGAGAGAGAGAGAGAGAGTGACAGACAGACAGACAGATAAACATATCTAACTATTTTTTATGGCACATAATTAAATTATGCAGTCACATTATACTGTATTTGGTGCACATCAGTGTTTGGTGTAGGGAGTAGTGATCATCGTGGCATTTGAAACACAGCCCAGTGGAAATGTGCAGGATAAACATTCTACAAATCTTGTTTTCTTTCAAGAGAAAAGCAAGAAACAGGCTGTGATGGGATTAAATGCTAGAAATATAACAGATAAACAATGCGTACTTGGTCATAATGTGTTTACTGCTATTTCATGTTTTTAAAGGAGAAGTCCTGAAACACATTAAACATGTTTATACTGAAATGTTTGCGATGTGTTTAATGATTCCCGTGCTAATTTATTGGTTGGTGCTGTATTCCCGTGAGTTATTCCCATGAGAAGATTGTGATGATGTGCCGTGTTGATGTCACAGGGGGTCACTGATATTGCTAGAGCAGTTACAATGATGGAAAAAAAAATATATAATAGTCAGGTTTCTCTGTTAGCTTCTAAAAACAAAATAGAACAAACTTCGTTTGTCACAAACTTTTTTCCATGTTCAGTGTCATATTAATGAGAAACAGAGCATAGGAATAATGAAGACAAATGTAGGACTCATAGTTCCAGAATGCAGTGCGGCTATCTGAGTTAAGCAGAGACTCGGCTCGGCTAGTTAGTGATCCACGAGATGACGCGCGATGGCATTGACGGTTTAAATTTATTAAGCATGAAAGTTGAAGCTTTGGATGCTGATCTGTTCGAGCAGAGTGTATAGATGAGGAAGTGAGTAACCTGGACAGATTAAAGGACTAAAGCGCTGCTGCATCACTCTCTTTAGATAGAGATAAAGCGAGGGGGTAAATCCCACTGCACCACTATCAGCAGGTAGTTGAATGGTATTGTGGGTAATGTGCTTCTTGGCAACATTTCGGTTAGTTAATGGAATCATGACGGATCGATTGTTGGGAATTCTCTTGGTGGAGCTGAGGGATAATGATATCCAACATGACAGCGCATCCTATCAGGTGATATTACGTAAGTTACTTAACATATATGGTAAGGTTCTGGGGTACTGTAAGTTGCTTTTGAAATGATGATATTTAAGATGGTGGATTGTATTTCTTAAAGTTTTTAAGGGCCTTATTTTGTAATAAATTTAACGATGGCTTTAATAAGTATTATAATTATTAATTCATTATTCATTATTACTATTATTGCTTAAACACTTTTGTGATGATACCATGTGATTTTCAGTGAGTTTGGCGGTGAGTTTAGTGATTTTGCAAATAAACAAAGGGAAAAAAATCATGGTCTTGCACAATTTACAAAAAGCTGTGATGTGTGTAAAGCCTGTGTGTGTGTGTGTTGTTAACCTTTAATGAGTTGCTCTGGTCTGGATCCCGGCAGTGTCCACATGGCCTGAGCAAGATGTCCAAACACTGCAGCGTCCACGCTGGACACTTTAGAGCCCATGATGTACTTCTTATCTCCTAATAGACACACAAACACACATATACTACTGACAAGAGTACACACTTGCTACAAAAAAAAAAAAAAAAAACATGAGATGAGACTATCCATATGCAACACACACACACACTCAGCATGTGTCTCACCCAGCAGCGTGGAGAGAGTGCGCAGGTCTCTCTCTAGCAGTGTGTGGATGAGGTGTGTGTTGAAGCGGCCAATGCCATGGCAGTACATCTCCCTCTTCACCAGACTGCCATTCAGCTCACACACACTCCACTGCAGCAGCTCACACACACCCAGCATGTGGCGAGTCTCCTCCACGTTCTCCACCCACTGACAGTATGCTAACGTCCTGCGCACACACACACACACACACAGACAGACAGATGGGGCATTCAGAGTCTGAGTCATTCAGCTTATAGTCCTGAAGGCTTCAGTCTTAAATAGATGAGGAAATGTCCTTCCTGACTGACGTACATCAGCGACACAATCCAGGGTTCATTACAGTGAGTTCCATTACAGTTATTTATAGCCCTACAACTCATACACACACAAAGACACACACTCCATCTACACACACACACACAGCAACAGACCTGAACCATAAATAACTGAATCAATAGCAGGATGGTGTCGAACATCCGGTCGAGGTCAGAGCAGAGAAAGTGTAAGACGTACGATAGAGCACTATGGAACGCCATTAAATTGTTTTAGAACATGCAGTGATGACGGATCACATTTTCATAAAAACAATAACTAGTCGTACGTTTTTCCATTTGGGACAGTGGTCCAGTATGAACACTAACTAGGCATGAACTAGAGTGTTTGGGATGGAACCTTAAAATGGCTGAAATTCTAGTAGAAACGTGTCCAAGAGCTCAAAAGAGCAAAAGTGGCCGTGCTCTCTGTGTGGGAGGGACGATATTATTCTCTCCCCTGTCAATCACAGCAACACTGACCAATTATAGGCATCTATGAGCTCATGTATGCAGAAGAGAGCAGATAGAGGGCAAATCCTCCAGGTTCCCTGTGATGTAGCATGAGCAGCAGTTTGAAAAGATCTCTCAGAGGAGCTACATGTTAAGCTTCACCTTCCAGTTGGCAGCTGTTGTGTACTACACTTGTACTCACCAGTGTAAATGTTCCTCCACCATTTTAGCGATGGTGTGAGTGATGGCCTTATCCTCCGCACTCAGACTCTTATTGAGACTCGTGCCCAGCTTCTTCTCCAGAAACTCGATGATAAACTCCGTCCCAGACACACGCTCGTGGTTGTACTCGATCCACGGCATCGTGCCCTGAGCAGAGAGACGGCCGTCGAAGTAAGTCTGCACAGATACGAGGAAAAGGAGAGACAAGATTATGCTAAAATGCTGCATCAGATACGCAACAACAGCACACAAATAACAAACTGTGACATTCATGCACATGAACTATCCAGGGGCTGTATGTCTGTCCATCCCGTCTACCCACAAATATATTCTGCTCCAAAAGTATTGGAACAGCAAGGCCAGTTCTTTTGTTTTTCCTATACACTCAGGACATTTGGGTTGGAGATCAACAGATGAATATGGGACAATAGATCAGAATTTCAGCTTTCATTTCCTGATATTTACATCTAGATGTGTTAAAGAACTTAGAACATGACAGCTTTGGTGTCAGACCACCCAATGTTTAGGTAAGCAAAAGTATAGAAAAAGAATGCCCTGTTCAAAATCTGGCTGTTAGTACACCAGTGGTTTCTTTCTTTTTCAGAGCATTCCAAACTGTTCTTCTGTATTGGCTATGCTCAATGCTTGTGCAAAGGCTCTGATCAGTTTTCCCTCTTTTCTCAGCTTCAGAATGGCTTGCTTTTCTCCCATAGACAGCTCTCTGGTCTTCATGTTGGTTTATCCTTTTAAACAACAAATGCAGCAAATTCACAGGCAAAAGCAATTAAATGTTTAAACGATCAATCTAACATGGCATACCTGGCCAACAAGAAACACCTGTCAGTCACTTGTTCCAATATTTTTGGTTACTTGATATATAGGTGGCTTCAAACAAAGCAAAAACAAATGAATTGGCCTTGCTGTTCCAATACTTTTGGAGGGGACCGTAGATAGTTTTCTATTTGTCTATCTGGCTAATTTATGTCTATCTGGCTGCCTGTCTGTTCACAGTGAAATGGCTCTCAACACTCCAATAACATTAAGGTGTGTGTGTGTGTGTACCTGATATGGAAGGTCCACCATTCTCAGGTAGGTCTCTATCTTCAGGCAGAACGGATAAAGACTCGGAGAGAGAACTGGTCGGGAGAACTGGTGGAGGATGATGGCATCTGTAGAGTCGAGTTCCTGCTCCTTCCTGCGAAATGCACTCTGTTTTAAGTCGTGTTCGGGTTGGACTAGTTTTACATGGGGGAAGTGGTAATGTAATTATTACTGGAGTATCTCTGAGATTTTAAGCGTATCTCTGTGGAAGGTGTAAATGATAAAAATGGCAAGTGTGCAGGAAAAGCGCATTATGTATTCAGACTAACAGGTTTTTATTCATCATTTCCCAGCAGAAAGGTGACTCCTGAGGAAGTTGGCTGTAGTCATGACGTCACCAGCACTTCTTTTCTCCAGTCCATCAATCAGAGAAAAAAAAACCCGCTCCCTATTGGCTTTGCTCCAAAACAGAGCTTGAATACAATCCAAATGATTCATACATTTATTTAAATATGATTCATGTGGACATTATCAATGAGGTTCTCTGTTTTACTGCTTTTACCTGCGTAATGACGTTATAAATTAATAGAGAGGCTGAAGCTACCGCTCCAGTATCGAGATGTAGCTTCAGCCTCTCTATTAATTCATAACGTCATTACGCAGGTAAAAGCAGTAAAACAGAGAACCTCATTGATAATGTCCACATGAATCATATTTAAATAGTTAGAACATTTACTTTGTTACCTGCTATATGATAAGAAGGGAGCTTTCGTACTGATATGTAACAGTGAGACTAAATGTTATTTAATATATTTTAAATAAAACGATACTTCACTTTGAAGTTGAAACATTCAAAATAAATCCAGTTTCAGATTTTTTTTTCAAAACACAAAATTGAGGTCATTCATTCATCTTCTGTAAGTGCGATGGACTGGCATCAGATTCACCCAGTCCCACAAAATTCAGTTCTCAGTCCTACAAAATTCAATTTCATTTCAAAATTTGATGGTTGGATACAAATGCAAAATAATATCATTCATGTTCAGATTTCTATTCCAGTTTCTAATGGCATGATTCTAACTCTATGGAAGTCTTTTCATATTACATTTGCAATTGCGTTTTCTATTTGTGGACGCATAAATCGTGACATAATTCAAATGAAAATGCAAATCGCATATTACCGTTTGTATTTTCGTTTACACAAATGTACAATGTCTACCAGATTTTCAAATGGAAAAGCAATTGCGTTTCCCATTACGAGTTATGACTCATCGAAATGGCAATAGCAATTACCCTGTTTACGATTTTACTTCCTCGGCGTTACGTATGGAGCCTGCCAAAATTCAAATGGACTTTGCATTTTCATTTCCAATGCCTTTCACAGAAATCTGTCAATCAGTGTTGGGGGTGGGAGTAATACTATGGGGCGTGAATTTTGGCAGGCTCCATACACAGCACTGAGGAAGTGAAATCGCAAACGGGGTACGACGGGGTCATAACTCATAAGACACGGGAAATGCGATCGCAAATGGACTTTGATTTTCCATCTGAAATCTGACAGACATTGTATGTACGTGTAAACGAAAATACAAACAGTAATACGCAATTTTCATTTGAATTATGTCACAATTTATGTGTCCGCAAATAGAGAACACAACTGCAAATACAATTTGCAATTAGTTTTGAAAATAGTCTGGAAAATACTTCCATAGAGTTAGAATCATGCCATTAGAAACTTGAATTGAAATCTGAATGTTATTATTTT
Organism: Pangasius sanitwongsei; assembly: GCA_037576675.1. Taxonomy (NCBI): domain Eukaryota; kingdom Metazoa; phylum Chordata; class Actinopteri; order Siluriformes; family Pangasiidae; genus Pangasius; species Pangasius sanitwongsei. The sequence goes on from CM075023.1 coordinate 4,618,839, forward strand.
GCATTTGTATCCTACCATCTGTAAGCAAATTTTGAAATGAAATTGAATTTTGTGGGACTGAGACACTGTCTAGGTTACTGTTTCGCATGTTCTCCCCCATATTCGTGTACATTTTCCTTCTGGTTCTCCAGTTTCCTCCCACTGACTAAAAACATACCAGTACATGGATTGGCTCTGTTAAATTGCTCCTAGATGTGAGTCTGAGTGAATGGTGCCCTGCGATGGACCTGCGTCAGATTCGGATTGGCACCAGATCCACATCCACCACATCCCTGTCTAGAATTTGTATAAAGCACTTACTGAAGGTGAATGAATGACCTGAAATTTTGTGTTTTGAATAGAAAACTGAATTTCTTCTAAATGTTCCAGCTTCAAAATGAAGTATCATTTTCTTATTTACTATCATTTGAAAATAGTCGAGAAAATACTTCCATATAACTCCAGAGTAAGAATAACAGTGTGATTGAATGGAGATGTGCGTCGCTGTCCACAGTGCTGAAATCACTGCAGCACCAAATCACTGCTGTTTTCTGTGTATATATATATATACACACACACAATCATCTAATCAATATTTAGTCTCACAGATTCATCCCTCAAATCCCAGGTTATTCCTCTTGAACTCAACTTACAGAGCTTTTATTTTAGACACTGATGAGCTGATATTTGAAGAGAAGGTCAATGTAAACACCAAGAGGCTCAGATGAGTAGGCTAATGGCTTTAAAGGGCTTTTATCAGTAAGTCATTTCAAAGTATTGAACAATCAATGGATGGTGCTTTTGTTTTTGTATTCCAACAGGATATACTGCTGATTTATTATTATAAGTGCCATAATAAAACACTCAGATCTCTTTCTCTCTCTCTCACTCTGTGTGTGTGTGTGTGTGTGTGTGTACATGCTGAATCCTGAATGGCTCTCTATTCCCACTGTATATAAACAGAATCTATAGTACACTGTATAATCATGTATAATGGATCATAACATTATTACTACTACAGACAAAAAAAATAACTCTCCTAGTCATATAAGGCTCCCTTTGATTGTTTTAGGATACCACATAACAGCACAAATAAAATGTAAAAAATATATTTAAAAAAGGAATAAAATCCTTGTACTTGATGGATAGCAGCTCGTAGAAGAGATAAGCAGCAGCGGCGAGCAGCGCTCCTCCGCTCACGTACAGGGTTTTCCTCCACCAGGAGTCGGACACCCAGGCCGCAATCATCATCCAGCCACTTTCCTGAGGACGCACGCCGACTCTCAGAGCACCAAAGCCCGCAGGACAGAGTGCGGCTCTCGCCCTGATCCAGCACCACCGAGCGGAAGTCCGCGAGCCGCAGTAGCAGCAGCAGCAGCAGCATTCCCCCGCTTCCTCCTGGATTCCCTCTTAGTCTTCATTGATGGAAATAGTTTAATAAATGATATATTAATAGCTGCTGTTAGTCTTTATGACAAAAAAAAAAAAACAACAACCGAAGGTGAACGTGACATCTGGAAGCCTCTTCCTGCTCTGAACACCAACACAGCAGCATCCTCCGGGGGAACCGTGGGCTGTATCCCAAATAGCACCCTCCTCCCTTCTCCCTAAACACTCCCTGCACTGCGTAACGTAGGGTACAAGCTAGCATGGATACAGTTATTTTGAGAGGAATTTCTTTTCTATAGGAATAGACCTATTTTGCCTATAGGAATAGGTTAGGTATTCATTTTTAGTAGGTAGAAAGACATTTTCTCCTTCTTCTTTAGTGCCTGCATAAGTATTCACCCCCCTTGAACCTTTCCACATTTTGTAGTATTATATCCTGGAACTGAAATGGACTTAACTGGGATTATACTGTATGTCATCGACACAAAATCACCCATAATGTTAGAGCCCATAAATATTAGAGTTCCTTGAAGACTCAAGCGTTTTTTAAAGAACATACCTAAACAAAAAGCATCACGAAGACGACGAAGGAGCTATCGAAATAAGTCCTGGACAAAGTTCTGTAAAAATATTTGATCAGGATTTAGTTATTAAAGAAAAGGTGCCAAACTTTCCCACAGAGCACAATTAAATCCATTATTTAAAAAAAAGAGAAGAAAGTTGCACTACCATGACTCCACCAAAAAAGAAGCAACAAGTTTAAGGCTCAACTTGATGCTGCCACCACCATGTTTCTAGCTTTCCAGTGAATCAATCACAAGTGGCACAATGCACCAAAATACTTTTTAACCACAACTGATTTGAAAGTACAAACAGTATTATTAACCACATAATATACAGTGTATTATGAGCAACTCTTTAATTCACTTTAAACCACAGTTCAAACAAACTGAAATGAATTTTCTTTACCCTAAATGTAACTGATCAGTGAAGACATTCTTAGTGTCTGTTTGATTTTTTTTATTTTGCATTGGAGCTATCAAGCTAAGGTGAGGTGTTCAGACTTACAGCTTACTTTACTGTAAGTCTAGTAGGCCTTAGGCTTGTTTCTGACACTGTATGATGAAATGCTATCAAAATGGACCAAAGAATATAGCCGAGATTTTTTAAAAAAAAATGGTTGTGTTCACACAAGCATTAGAACCAGAAGTGTTAAGGTGGAAAAGTTCATCGTTCATGTAACTACATAGCTGTATAATATTTGATTTGTATATTTAATTTAATGACTTATTGTGATATTTTATGTAATATTTTATGTACAAATGATATCACTGAGCCAAATCATGTCTTGAGGCTAGTGCATTTTTACATGTATTTCTGTTCCTCTGTATGTATGATATTTATATTATGATCTGCAGTATCCTGTATTAAAAACCTACACTGAGAAACTCTATATTGATTCAAATAAAAGTCTAATCCTCAGCGGGGGTCTGATGTGGTGGCTCCTCCTTCTGTTTGATGGCGTGCAGCGCGTAATTCACAGCTGTACTCTGCTGCCAACTCCAACATCTGGAAAGAGGGTTATACAGCATTCCTCGAACAGACTGGACACTAATTCCAGCTGAAAAAAATGAGAGGTTGAAAAAGAGAAAGAGAGAGAAAAAAAATGGATTAGTGTGCTATACAGTGCTCATTAGGAAATTAGGAAGTAGGGACCAGACAGCCAGTTGGAACACAGTGCAAGTGTAAGGCTTCTTTCATACTGCTGAGAGCGAATAAGTGCTGATATAAAAAATAAAATAAAATAAGGCTCCATGTGACCATAACCGTGCTGTTACAGATTTTGTTGATTGTACCAGCTAATTAGCTAAATGATCTACCAAGGATCAGACTCATTTCTCTTTGTGTTCCATGTTGAAATAGCTCAGATTCAATAAATCTTCCTTATATTCACTTACTAGCAAAAATATCGGGGCTTTCACACTGGCAGCAGAATTTTTTTTTCTTTTTAAAAGCTGCCTCGAGACTCCCAAATGGTGCAAAGTTAAAGCATTTGCCCTGTCATCAGGAGAACCCTGAAGACATCACAGCCATCTGTTGCCAAGAGTCCAAGTGAGCAAACCTAGCCGTGGTTTCTGGGTAACCGATATGGCATTATTCTCTCTCTCCCCTGTCAATCAGAGCGACAGTAACCAATCATAGCCATGTGTGAGCTCATGTATGTGAAAGAGTGCGGATAGCGCTTTCCTTCGAGTATGTTACACTGCCTGTAAGGCAGCACGTGTTGGCCTTCACCCTCGCTGGTTGGTAAAACATGCATTGGCAATTCAAGAAGAAAAAAAAAGGTGTAGTAGCAGTGAAAGCAGCCTAAGCTGATCTAGAATGTTCCAGGCTTTATAATGGAATGTATAGAGTTGTAGAATACAACCCTAAACTTCAGAATTTACACTTTCTATTCTAATGTGCTCTGTGTTAATGCACTACACAGTTCTCCAGTGTGTGTGTGTGTGTGTGTGTGTGTGTATGAGTGAGACTCACAAGACTCCAGCAGTGTCTCCAGCTCCACTGGGCTGATGAACTTGTCCCACTCATGTGTCCCTCTTGGTACGATACGTAGTACCTGTTCAGCCATCACGATTCCCAAGATGTAGGACAGTTGAGTCCGGCTGATAGTGGTGACGAAGAGAGACCCACCTGGCTGGAGACACACACACACACAGCTCAGTATGGCCTGAGAAGTATCCCTGGGTCAGCGAGTGAACTTGTGAATATCATCTGGAACACTATTCCAGAGTTTAGGGGTGATAAAAGAAAAATATCTACTACCAGCTGACCTGCGATTGATTGTAGAAATTAATATTAAACCTGCCTTAGTTGAATAAAGAGCTTGAGATGAGCATTATATATACATTAAACTAAATCTTATATTTATATAAGTAAAGCTAGTACTTAAATGTGACTGGCTGATCGAATTTGAATCAGGAACACTTGTTTGAGTGAAGCATGAGCATTACCTTCAGCATGCGGTAGCAGCAGTGGACAAAGGTGTCGAGATCTGCCAGGTGTTCGAGCACTTCTGAGGCCACGATCGCATCGAATGCTTCTTCGTTTCCCTCTTCCTCAGTAAGCTCTTCCATGGTGCATGCGCGATACTGTACCCGTCCTCTGAGCGCAGGATCGAGGGACGAGTGCAGCTCCGCTGTCCGCACACTCACCTCCACCGGGTCAATACCCAACACCTCTGCGCCCATCCGCCCTAAGGGCTGATGCAGCGAGGAATCAAAATGGAATGGAAATGGAATGTGAGAGAGAATGAGAAAACCTAAGTTTGGTTAAAAAGCTGCTGGTGGTGTGGGAGGTAAATATAAGATGAAGTACCTCGGTGAGCAGACCTCCACCACAGCCCACATCCAGTATCCTGAGCCCAGCCAGGGGGCGACCCAGCTCACCCCCACCGTGCATAGTCAACAGGTTATCACTGGATGTCAAAGACCAGAAGGAAGGAGTAAAAGCATATCAGCATATCCTCACCCACCTTGTTTCTGTGCTTTATCATAAGATTAATTTAATAAATGGCATATAATTTGTAAGGAATAAAACACTTGAGGGCATGCTGTTATAGAAAAATAATCAACAAAGCGGTGGTTTGATGTAGATGCAAAGAGAAGTTATTTTTACCACTCTGACGTTGATTAATTTAGTATAACAGCAGGTCCTGGAGAATTTTATTCCTCTTATACCACAGCAATCTACCAATTGTTGCCATTGTTAATGTGTTAAAGAATGGCACATCATACATTTTACCAGAATATTTGTGTGGAATTTGTGTACTGACCGGATGAAGGGCACTCTTAGCTCGTTCATGGCATGGAGAGGTGCGAATTCACCTTGAATGTCCCACCATTTAGTGGCCAGAACCTGGAACTTCCTGACCTCAGCTGGGTCCAGAGTGCTGGAGGAGACATGACGGACACTGTAGATATGGACACTAGAAGAAAAAGGGATATGTTCATAACTCCGTGAACTTTTATCGTCATCACTAAAGACTTTATTTCAGAGTGCTCTGCATATGAGAAATTGAGGTTTATTCATGACAAGGAAATATGAATCATCTAATGGCTATCCTCTGCAGTTTAATGTAATACAATCAAGATATAATTCAACTGAAAAATAAAAATCAACAGCACAGGCCATCATAAGCAATTCTTGTGATCTGTATCAAACCTGATCTCTAATAATTGTTTAACAAAGTTAAACCCATATGAAATATTCGCAATATTTGTTCTGAAACTGACTCTCTCACCCTCTTGACTTGCCCTCAGAGTGTGTGTGCTGTTTATGTCCCGTCCAGCTGCTGTGGGAGCGCTTCAGCACCGCACACTGACATTCATTTGTCGGATATTTTATCACAGGTATCGGCAATTTTAATCTGGACTTAATAAATACAAAGCCAGCAAGACGTACAGATTTCTTGGAAAACATAACTGCTAGTTATTTAATCTTACATTTCACGATACATTGCAATTACTTCAATGTGACCGCACAGGTCCGTCACCGATTTCCGTCGGGAGGAAACTGAGCAGTGTAAAACAAGTTCCGGTTCTCAACTCTATACTCACAATTTTTTATTTTATTTTATTTATTTAAATAAAAAAATACATTTTTTAAATAATAGTTCGGAATAAAACTATATACATATAATTTCCCACACTTTCATCAAAATTAGTTATGTAATTATACTAACTGTGTTCTATACTCATTCGTGGGAAAATGTGCATAGTCTGTCAGTTATATTAAAATTATTGAAACTACGGCGGCGGCCATTTTGAATCCAGAATCCTTTCATTTATTTACTTTAAAATGACATTTTCTACGGACTTATTAGTGTTTTGATAAATTGTTAAAGTGGACATTCTTAACTAAATAGCAACCTCCTGTGGAAGTTTGAATTATTGCGTTGAAACTGTAAGAATAAATATAAGAACAGACTAAAATGAGGTCTGTTAGGGAACTCCATGTTTTCTTCGAGCCCTAACTCCACAGCTTTTATACCTGAAGTTTGGGCACACTGTGATGTACTCTGTGAATGTACAACTTTGAGGAGAGAGCCGAGCTGTATTCCCAACTCGTTTCAGGAGAAGGTGTAGTGCATCCTCAAGAGGTGCTCGAAGTCACCAGATGACGACAGATGCTGATTTGCATATTCATTAAACCGCCACGCTAATTTGCATATCAAAAAGGGTTACTTTCTGAATAGGCTACTTACAGAATTTTATAGTTTTATAGAACTTTATAGAAAATAGAAAAATAGGCTTATAATTTAAGTCTTTGTTCATGGCACCAAAAACAATTATTTACATTCTATACTTTCTATAAGGTGTCCCAAATGTCTCCATACACAGGGGACATTAACACTCTTTAGCAAAATGTCTTCCACCATTTTTCATACTTAGTTTATATTATATATTTTTCATAAAGCCTTTAAGAATACCTTTGACAAAAGAAGAACATATTGAAATCATTCTCATGGCTGTATCAGGAAGCTGTCGCAAGGTTGCGATGGACATGCAATTAACATGCATAACACCAAATGTGTTAACACGAGTTCATCATGAGTGGGAGTGTAAACTGTGTGGCAATCATATAGAGGATGTTTTGTAAGTTACATTTTGCTAAAAAAAAAAGAAAAGTTAATTTCTCCTATATATGGAGAATTTTGGGTCACCCTGTATTCCATCCATCCATCCTCTGTACTGCTTATCCTACACAGGGTCACAGGGAGCATGGAGCCTATCCCAGGAGACTTGGGTCCCAAGGCACTGTGATGGGTGTCAACCCATCGCAGGGTACAATCGCACACACTCTACGGACAATTTGGAAATGCCAATTAGTCCATGACGTGTATCTTTGGACTGGGGGAGGAAACCGGAGTACCTGGAGGAAACCCCTGAAGCACAGGGAGGACATGCAAGCTCTGCACACACAGGACGCAGGCAGGATTCAAACCCCCAGCCCTGAAGGTGCAAGGCAAACGGAAATAACCACTAAGCCACCATGCCCCTACACCCTGTATTACAAAAGACAAAAACAAGCAGTGCTAATGAGCAGCTGGGAAACGGACATGAAGGAAAACAACTACTAATGGAATAACTCTCATTTATTATTTGTTAATATCACCACGAAACAAGTTTAAAAACAAACAGCAAAGAAGTGCACAAGTGGAACAAACAATGGTGATCAGTGATTGGTTGTTGTGAAACAATGGTGATCAGTCATTGGTGACTGGAAACATCTTGCAGAACTCAGTCAGGTTTTACGCACAGCTGGCAAGTTGACCGACCCTGCTCTCTCGACCCGTATAACCAAGAGCTCCGACATAAGCTGGAGAGCCATATCGAGTGCAGGACAGTCGCTAACGTCTGCTCAAAAGGTCACTAGATTTGTCACTAGTCTCTGTTATATTTATAGCTGCTAAAGTCACCTAAATAGTGGGGCCAAGATCTAGCGACAAAGTCAAAGTTGGAAACACTGGATCTGGGACACTGCAAAGGGTTGCTAGGGTCTGACCAATTTTAATAACAAGGTACTACCAATGTAATTTTATTTAACCAACAGCAATTAAAACATGAAAATGCCATCATAACTTATGTAACAATTTCATTTCACAAAGAAACTGAAAATTGTCCTAAATGTTTAAACATGAACACAATCTGAAGAATATTAGGGGAAACAGCACCTCACACTGCAAAATGCATCACAACATGCCACTGCCTCAGAGTCAGTGACTAAGACACTGCCAACTATATTAATTCTACGAATACTATTAATACTGAATATGCTTCTCAGTTAAACTTTGCTATACTTGATACAGTCATGCCAATAAATGTTACTGAATTAAAAAAAAAATGAAATGAATTGTACAACTTTGGGTGTGGTTGGCATGGTGGTGCATCATAACAGTTCCAGGGTGATTGATCCTGAGCTCGGGTTTGTCTGTGTGGAGTTTCTGTGCATGTCCTCAGTGTCCATGTGGGTTCCCTCTGGGTTCTCTGGTTTCCTCCCACGTTCCAAAAAGTATGTTGGTAGGCATATTTGCTACATTGGGTGCTAAACTGTCCCTAGGTGTGAATGAGTGTGTGAATGTGTGTGTGTGTGTGTGTGCACCCTTGTAATGGATTGGCTTCCCATTCAAACTTTGTATGCTAGTGACTGTGATCAGTTTTAGCTCCATCCTGATCAACAAGCCCCATTCAGAGGTCTCCTAGAGCCAATCAGATTACAGCCTTCAAGATTCAGAAGCTTGTTGCCAGAAAAGTTAAAAAAAAAAAAACAAACAAAAAAAAAAACATTCTCCCTGTATCCTGTGGGAGGAGCATCCAAGGCTAAGACATTAACTTATCACAGGTGTCCGTTAGCTCGTGTATAAATTAGAGAGTTAGTTCCAGACTGGAAAATACGGGTAATAAGAAAAACACAAAGCTCAAGCTGAACAGAAAAAAAGCATTCTTATTTTATTGGACACTTTACATTAGATGAATTCTCTCCCTCGTCTCGAGGGCTTTAAAATGTTACAGCTTCGAGATCCTATATCAACTACTAATGCTGAGTCTTTCATAATACAAGGCCAAAATAACCTTTTCTTGTTCAAAACGTTTCATATCACAGACATCGCTTAAAAATGAACACATATTTACAGTGTGGGTTTGAGTGCAGAGTTCACCTACAACGCTGCCTCCATAACGAGACACGCCCCTTAAACTCATGGAATTTTAAAATAAGTGAGAAAGCGCAGGAATCCTCAGCGCCTGCGACGGCTCGGGGAGTTCGACCTGCGGAGAAACGGAACACACACGGAGGGATCGTCAGTGTTATCTCACTCTCACACAGTCACACCTCACAGCTTGTAGCATCAACACAAAACAGAACAAGAAGCAGGGTTAAATGTACAATGGCTCAGTACAACATGGATTACTGCTCTATGTCTTGAAAATCTATTTTAAAAAATAGATAAAATAGGTAAAAGTGCATGTGCAGAATTAAAGCGTTAAATTACATTAATGCAATGTTACACATCAGACATGGATTAATATATGAAAAAAAGGAAAAAGGATAAAAATGGATACTACCTTGATCGCGATTTAGACTTGTGTTTGCGGCTTGCCTTCTTACCAGACTTGTGCGATTTTTCCGTTGACCTTGATCGACTACGTTTGTTTTTTTTAGACTTTTTGCCTTTGCTAACCTCGGGGGACGGGGATCTGCTGGAGTCAGAGTCTGAGTACTTCCTGTTTGATTTGGTCAAACTCTTTCTACTAGACCTGCTGTCCTGTCGGGAAAAAGTGTCGCTCTCTCGCCGCTTCTTCTTTGATCTGCTCTCCTCCTCTCTGGCTGAGCTAGCGTCCCTCTCTCTTTCGCGTTCCCTTTCTCGCTCTCTTTCCCTCTCCTTTTCCTTTTCCCTTTCCTTCTCTCTTGCCTTTTGCTTGTCTTTCTTTTTCTCTAGCTCCTTGTCTCTTTTCTTCTTCTCCTTCTCACGGCTTGGGCTCCTCTCTTTCCTCCTCTCTCTGTCTCTGCTTCTCGTTCTCTTCCTTCGACTGTGGCTGCGGCTGCGACTGCGCCGTCTATCACGGCTGCCACTGCGCTTCCTGTAGCGAGCGGAGCTCCGGTCTCGACTGCTCCGTCTCCTCTCCCTGTCACCGCGCTCTGAATGATTCCTGCGGGAACTCCGACTGCGGCTGCGACTGCGCCTGCGATTCCCGCGTGAAGCTGAGCGACTGCGCTGCCTCTTCCTGCGCGGAGAGGAAGAACGGGACGAAGAGGAAGAGGACGTGGAGGAGGAAGATGATGACACAGAAGAGGAGGAAGACGAGCTGGAGGAGGAAGAGCGGCTGCGGCGTGACCCTGAATGCTTGACCTCACTAGCCTCTGACCTCTGGCCTGATTCTACCTCCCTATCCTTAACTTCCTGTTTGTGTTTGGAATCTGACTGCTCATCCTCATGACTCTCTCGCTCCCTTTCTCTGCTCCCTAGGCCTGGGGGGTCTGGAAAAACACACACACGCACACACTTTATGACATACAGAAGAATGGCTAAAACATTTAGTTAAGGGTTAAAGGGGCAAACAGAGAGGCCGGTGGTTAAAGGGGCAGATGAAGTGGCTGTAGGTTAAAGGGGCAGATGAAGAGGCCGGTGGTTAAAGGGGCAAACAGAGAGGCCGGTGGTTAAAGGGGCAAACAGAGAGGCCGGTGGTTAAAGGGGCAGATGAAGTGGCTGTAGGTTAAAGGGGCAAACAGAGA
>CM075023.1:4633224-4673879 GCA_037576675.1 Pangasius sanitwongsei
ATATATATATATATATATATATATATATATATATATATATATATATATATATATACACACACACACACACATATATATATATATTTGGTTTCTGTCTCTGATAAATAGCATTTAATTGCCTTCGTGTATTAAAAAGCTGATATTGGCTCTGCATGAGCAAAAAACATTATTCAGGAGTATAACATTGAATTGCAACTGAATTTACATTAAATTCAATGCCTTATAATTAAGGTTTTAGAAAAATAGTAATGTGTGTGTAAAGCCTTACCGATAACCGGTGCTTCTGTTTTGATGCCCATTTGCCCGGGCGATCTGGGTTGGTCTGGTCTGAATCCCGGCATCCTGTCTCGCCTGTTTTGGGGGCCATCGGGCCAAAACGGTGGGGGAAACCCAGTGCCAGGAGGACCGAATGCTCCGTGCTGCACAAAAACCAACAATTTCCATAAGAAAGCCTGCGATATTCAATTCTAATTTTAAAACGAATCGGTAGAACCTTAATAATGACTAATGCTGAACACCTAATAATGGAAGCTTAATTTGCAGTCAACAGATTCCACTCCATATTTCCACATTTATCCCAAGTAATAACATTAATTTGAAACTTATTATCAATATAAAGGGTTTTTATGTTTTATACGCCTGCGTTAAATCCGAGTCGTACCTGATAATCGAACTGGTTGACTGCCATCGGAGTGACGGGGTAGTGTCCCGGCCCGCTGTTGAACCCGTGACTGTTCTGGCTGAAGACGTGATGCGGGTCGCTGGTGAACTCGACGCTGTCCTGACTGTTACTGTCCTCGGATGGATTTACGATGTCCATTGGTGCTGGAGCTGGAGGAATCCACGTCTGATCTGCGGGAGGCGGCGGAGGAGGAGGAGGCTGGCTGTGCATCCCCCACTCTATACAAGAGCAACAGTTAAAGAGAAAAATAACATCAGTAAACATCATGAAGGTGTGCCAAGTGTCATGGATGGCAATGGACAACTGATACAGACTTATAATCACTTCCCCCCTGTCCATTAGCTAAAGAGAAATGTTTAATGAATGTCTTCTAAAGACTAAAGCTTACCTAACATATTTGGCATTCTAGCTAGGTGAATAAAATCACAAATCCTAACTCTGTCGCACTGAAGTGATACAACAGAGCCACTCAGAAGCTGTTTTTGTTTTTTAATAAAGTGTTGCCACTTACAAGTACAGACTCAAAAGTATAGTGGGCGGGGCTTTACAGCAAGATAGACATGAGCTTAACCTTATGCAAATGAGAAGTAAAGTCATGTGGTGACATGGCCTACCCGGCTGCCACATCCTGTTAAAGCTGGAGTCATTCTGAAAGTTTGTGTGATTGTTATGAGCGTCGAGTCCTGTGGCGTCCTGTCCGTTAGGCGGCTGCTGCTGCTGCTGCTGCTCCACCACGGTGCCGCTCGACTCCTTCTGCGCGATCCATGCCTGGGCTAAAGCCGCCCAGTCCACCTGACCTGCGACACACACAGTTGGGAGATTCCATGAGACAGTCCCATGCTACGGTTGCCTGGAAACCTTCCTGACTTTCACGAGAGAAACAAATCTACCTGGATCTTGCTGATGCTGGAACGACTGCATCCACTGCTGCTGACTCAGAGGCCATTGCTGCCAGGGCTGCCCTCCCTGGTCCCACATCTCCGATCTTCAACGCACTCAGCCTTCACAAAAACAAACAGAAAATTAACGCCAGTGTAAATAATCCACACACGCCAACCGTGCAGATGGTTTCCCATTACATGACCTTTGGCTTGTGTTAGATAAGGGGGGGGGGGGGGGGGGGTGTCTAACAACAAAAGCAAGTCGGGGCAAATAGGAGAATTTAGTGAACACTACAACTAAGCAGCTCGGAAAACAAGCTACGAAAGGAAATGGATAAGGAAGTGGGCCGGACAGTACACGGCATCATTTTTCTTGAATTTTCAGGATGGGGAAAATGTTGTTTTAGACTTGGTGTGAAGATTTCAAACCTTAACACACACAGTTTGGTCAGACTGCTTTAACTGTGAAACCTTTTAAATAATGAAAATTGTGAGATCTTTAATTGTGAAACTTCAAATTTTCACAAAATACACACACACTATGTACATACGTATACCTGTGTGTGTGTGTGTGTGTATATATATATATATATATATATATATATATATATATATATATGTATATATATATATATATATATACATATATACACACACACACACACACGCGCACATCATGCACACCTAATAAGAAATAATTAAGTATAATGTATTTTTAACCATTTTAAATATGTAACAGTGTATTTTGAAATGATAGTCGATGTTAATGACAAACAACACGATAAGATCCGATTACTTGCTTTCCTTAAATGCAGCATTCAGAGCTAGTGTTTATATTTAAATTTAAGGAGCAAGGCACTGGACACTGACTGCACAACACTGATCAGGGATCAGTCTGACCTGGGGCTTGAGGCTCTGTGTATGAGCCTGGAGCGTGTGAGAGGAAGATGCTGAACATTACCGCTTCATCACAACACTCCAGACTTGGGCTGAATAAGCTAAAGCTGGCATCTCTGCCAGCTAGCCAAGCGAGCTGCGATACAGTGTCTATCTGAGCCAGGAGCTATTCTCCGCTAATTAAAGCTACAACCTCGGTCATGAACTCATTCGCTAACAGGAAGTGCAAACTAAATGATATTAAACGTTACACTGAGTTCTAATAAACGCGTTATGCAGCGCTGCTATGCTAATGCTAGGCCTCAGGATGAACACACGCATACATTAAAGTAAAATATCACCTCCTGACATACACCGACGCCAATAACCGGCATTTTGAAATCTGTTTGCGGCTATTCTAAAAACATAACCAGTTATTCTTATATAATGTTTGCATTTTTTGCACATTGCGGTGCGCTCCCCTACCTCTGATGCGGCCTGCACAGAAAATGGCGATTACTTAATTACCCGGAAGTGCTTTGCGCTGAGCGACCCGGATGTGTTTGAATGGCATCGCGTTCGCACGAGCATGACCAATCAGAGAATATCATTTCATCCGGGAACTTTGGTTTTTACACCCTTAGCTAACTAGCTATTTAAACTCACGTTTAATGTTTGGTTAGTTAACTAAGCACAGCGGAAAACAAGTGTAGTATTTATTAATTTATTAATTTAAATTTCTTCCCCAATAAAAGCAGAAAAATCTCTCTAAAGGAAGCCGCGGCTTCTCCAGACAAGCTAGCTTGCCAGTTCACAAACAGCGGGTGTATATGGGACTTGTAGTTTCTAAGACCAACTGTATAATACTTGGGGCACAATGTTACAGAGACTGCTACCACCCGAAGAGTCTGATTCCTCTTACACCAGGACTCTGCCAATGCTAACATTTTTTTTAAAATTAAAAAAACAACATACTTTTTTTTTTTTTTTATCCATTTGTAGTTACATTTAGTGATGTGGAATGTCTGCCAGGCAAGCTAGTCCCTCTTATTGCTTACATTATAACCGCTAAAAGTCCCTCACGTAATCTCTTAGCTATTTTTTTCTCTCTTGAATAATAATTAATAAGACAGAAAATGCAGATTGTCATGTTACTGAGAAACCGCAAAGCTGTGTCCTGAAGACTTTGCAGTGTTGCAAAACTCTACCCCAGACTGTTATAACGTGCTGACACTGGAGACTCCTTTACCTTATCGAAAATTATAAGCGTTTCTTTGCTAAAATAACAACATGTAAATCACAGGTTTATATTAATGCGCTTGTTCCGATACATTTCTATAGGGCGACTTGTATGGTGCAGCCACCACATATTCCAAAACTGTTTATAAGATAAGATATGATAAGATAAGATAAGATGTATCTTTATTGATCACCTGTAGGGGAAATTCAACTTGAGTATTGTGACATTGTAGAGTCTAATAATAATCAGATCCCAGTGGGTTTTTAAAATGGTGGTATGAACAGAAAACAGATGGCAAACCATACATCAATCCAAAACATTACTATTAAGTACCTTATGCAGAGGCGTAGATACAGGGCAGGCAAGGCAGGCAATTGCCTGAGGGCCCGCGAGTTAATACGTTAGTTAATACATTAGTTAATATGTTAGTTAATACGTTAGTTAATATGTTAGTTAATTACGTTAGGTAATACGTTAGTTAATACATTAGTAAATATATTAGTTAATACATTAGTTAATACATTAGTTAATGTTCATTAATACATTCGTTAATATGTTAGTTAATGCATTAGTTAATACATTAGTTAATACATTAGTTAATGTTAGTTAATGCTTTAGTTAATATGTTAGTTAATGCGTTAGTTAACATTAGTTGAAGATTTGAAGACATTTTGTTTCTTCACTGAGATTTGATTTCCTGTTTGTAAAACACCATGAAGCTGTAAAAAGTAAACACTTTGTGTTCTGTTAGATGTGTTCTGACTACTTTTAAATGTACATTGTATAATTATATATTTCTGGGTAGCTTGAAGACATAATAACATAACAAAAAAAAATCTTTCAGAAGGGCCCCATGTATTTCTTTTGCCTGGGGGCCGCCACATAATCCAGGCTCGCCTCTGACCTAATGAATGACTGAAGTGAATAAGGAATTTAAAGCGTTAGACCCGTTCTGAGCACACAGAGGCGCTGTATGTCTTTTCTTGCAACAATCTCAGCCTGTGTTCAGTGATTCCCTGAAAGTTTGATATTCTAACCTGCAAATGTTTGTTTTAGACACGGCTTTAAAATAAGTCTAAAATAAAAAAAAGTTCCATTTCTCTAAGGGAAATGTCAAACTTTAATGATGTTGAAAAGTTCAACATTTCTTATACACTATATGGCCACACCCATATGTGGGTCGTCCCCAAACTGTTGCCACAAAGTTGGAAGTGCACAACTGTACAGGATGCACCGAGCCCTGACCTTTGCTCCACTGAACACCTTTGGAATGAATTGGACCAGGCCTTCCCATCCAACAGCAGTGCCCATTCTCACTAATGCTTCTGAGGATGAATGCGCAAATCCCAGCAGCCTTGTTCCAAAATCTAGTGGAAATCCTTCCCAGAAGAGTGGAGGAGAAAAGGGGGGACTAAATTAGGAATTCGAGGTTCAGTATTATGGTCGAGTCTACACATACTTTTGGCTATATCATGTAAATAAAGTTAAAAAAAACTGTCAGTGAATGATGTTAAAAACAGAACAAAATGTAATACTATATTAATAACTGTGCTTAAAAATACGGTCATTTAACAACAACAACAACAACAGAATCAAGCATCAGCTAAAATGTCCCATAAAAGCAAAAGCAATTTGAGGCCATAAAGATTATTTATTCATAGCTAGGGGTTAAATGTGGGATTTAGGAAGTAGGGGATCTCATCGCCAATTCTTTAATGCAACTAAGTGCATACGGCAACAGTACCTTTGAGTACCCACATGAGTAATATTTAAACACGACTTCTTTTTAGATCATTCGCACTTAAAACTCAAGCAAAGAATTCATTTTGCTTTGTGTATTGGTGCATTTTATCTGAAAACAGTAGGGTTTTTCTTGGAGGAGGCCATCTTAAACTTAAATGGCAAGACGATTAACTGCTTAGATTACATATTACATATGATAATGATGACAGTGGCATCTCGTTTTAATGCAGCTCTAGATAATGCATGACATTACCGTATTTCTTAGCAACTGTTGATTACAGCTTTATCAGATTTAGAAAGAGAGAGTGTTTCGAGACAGAGTACATTTGAAGAAAAGTAGGATTTTCTCCTGGACGGAAACCACACCAAGTCTCAGAGACATTTCTGGGAAATGTGGTGCATTGTGAGTAATTGGTCTCTCTCTCTCTCTCTCTCTCTCCCTCTCTCTCTTGTACGATCACTGTGACCCAGTGTTGGCAGGTCCACAGTTTTCCAGGGCTAAAAGGGGCTAAATTTTGAACTGATTCCAGAGATCGATTGGAGGTTTGGCATTTGGCATACATTAGATTAATAATATTAATCTTCTCCAGGTCAAATAGACTTTTTTAAAATGCAGACAGTGAATGCACACTCTAGTACATGCACTGTGGTTACAATTACTCTATATATATATATATATATATATATATATATATATATATATATATATATATATGAGAAATAACACCATGTAATTATGTAACTATAGTAAAGTAAGATTGCCAGCTTTTTTGCAGGATAAAGCTGTTGAATGAATGAATAAATGAATGACTAAATATGGTGTATATTATATGTGTTTTGTATGGTGTTACTTTGTAAATTTGACAGTGCATTTGTACGGCTGTGAGTTTTGGGAGTGTGCTGCTTCTTGGGCTGATTTTGATCTGCCAGCCCTGCCAGGCCTGCTGCGTAAAAAGCCACTCTAGCTTTAACTCTGTAACAGCATGAGGTGCTGATGTTTAGAACTTTCCCAGCATTGCTTTGCACCACACACCGTAGCAAGTAGGTTGTTGTTGCTGAATGTAGTGAGTCAGGGGAGGGAAAAGTGAACAGACGGAGAGAAATGAATGATTGTAACAGAGACATAGTCAAAGGGCAGGTCAAGCTTCCGCTATAGGATCTGCTCAGTCCAGTGGGGGACACTAGGTCCAGGATCTCCTGGTTCAGCTAGGAGACAACAAGTGCTGGCTCTGCTCTAGATAGATAGACTTTGTTTATTCAATCAAATTTTTGGGAGAATTTATAAATTCATTTTTTTATTTTTAAGATATGGTGAAAGTACAATTTGTTTTAACAATTTTATTTAGCTATCTACAGAAAAAAAAAATGCACTACGTTTTGCATTGTTTATGATTCAGAAATAAAACAAAAAGTCTTTTCAATCATAATTTTTCTTCATTCAAATTTTGATGTACTGATGCCAGTATTGAGAATCGACTTGAACTGTGACTGGTGTGTATTGTTATCTGCTAGTTTAGTGTTTCCTGATTTGAAGAAAAAAGGGGTTCAGCTTTTTTTTTTTTATATATATATATATACCTTGTTTACTACGCAGAGGAAATGCAGTATGAACCCAGCTGAGGATTATGGGCTTAAAACAATAAAAAAAAAATCACTAATGCAGCTTCCGAACTTCCTTAAGTGTGTGTGTGTGTGTGTGTTAATTTGCCCGAATATTATTTACATTTACAGTATACAGAGAAACTTACAGATAATGATGATAATGGTTATTATTATTATTATTATTATTATTATTATTATTATACCTCCGTATACCTCCGTATTGGTCAAAACTAATGGTTTAATTGTCGAGCTATTCATAGATTTTAGCCCTCCCATCTAATATCACCACAAACCGCATTTTTGAAAAGAAATGCAACATCTTTTTTTTTTTTTTAACTCAATGGCTTAATGTACTACAATGGGAAATATACTGACACTTCTGGATCCACCTGGGGAGCAACATTTATAGCTTAAAAGTGATGTAAGTATCTTATAATGGCATGATTAAGCTGGGTAATTGACCAGAGGCTAAGTAATGTGCAGCACCACTTATCTTCTGCAGAGTGAGACTGGACCATCCAGGCTGCATCAAGAGGATGAGGAGATTGTTTGCTCTGAAAGACCAGCGGTAAGGACTGGTAACAATACTGTTCAATGTTTGTGTACTTCATGAACCCGTGCAATTCTTCCTGTGTACAGGATAAATAAGAAGCACAGCCCTCCATCTCACACTCAATCCACAACAAAGGAACAGGTGAGCAGTATTTCTGCATTTAACCATGAATATATCATACCTTGTCTTTAACTTTATTTCTTTTTAAATGAAGTGGATTTTTTTGCCATTTGTAAGCAGTATCTGCTTCAGGAAATAGATGTGAGGAAAGCAGACCTTCAAAATAAAAATATTAGAAAACTGGAGCTGGAAATAAAGAAAATGAAAGAAGTACGTAGTCAAATAAAGCTTTAAACTTTATGTTTTATTTATGATTTTTTCTTTCCACAGGCTGACTGAGATGACTAAAAATTCTTTGTCTAAGCATAAAAAAACACAAATTATTAACTAAGGCTGTGTGAATGAACCAAAGTAAGTCTTAGCATATATAGCCAGATGGGTTCGATCTGACAGGGAGCCTACATTAAGCCTGCATTAACCCTTAACATAACCACTCTTTACAACTGTGGTGAGCAGAAAAGCATCTCAGAAAAGGAATACTGTGGCTAGTGGGCACAGGCTCATCAAAACTCTGCAGTTAAAGACTGGAAAAACTTCACCTGGTTTGATGAATCTCGGTTTTTGCCGTCACATGCGGAAGGTAAAGTTAGAATTGGTGTCAACAGCATAGATTAGTGGACGCAACCTCCCTTGTGTCAACACTTGGCGGTGATGTAATGGTGTGAAGCGCACACTGGGCCCCTTAATATCAACTCAATATCTCTGAGTATTGTTGCTGACCATGTGCATTCGTTTATGGCTACAATTTACCTACCTTATAATGGCTACTTCCAGCATTATAATGCACCCTGTCCAAAGCACTAGTCGTCTCAAACTGTTTCCACGAACATGGCGATGAGTTCAGTGTGTTTCAGTGGTCTTCACCAGTCAACATGCACCATGAATCCATGTCATAAAGAAGAGAATAAAGAGAATAAACAGGCGTCCAACCCCTTACTTAGTTAATATGGTTAGTCGTAATAAAGTGACTGGTGAGTGTATATATAAAATTAGATAATGAAACAGCTGTTTCACTTATAAACTGTATATAAGTTTATATAGCCTGGCTTGTTTAAATAAGCCTAGGTTATCAAGTTTTCTCACTTTGTAGAGTATTTTCTGTTATATTAATGCAGTGAGGCAGTGAATGACCAAAATAGCTAACTGTTTTGGTGGAGCATGACAGCTGAACTCAGGTATTTAGCCAAATAGCTAGCATCATCTAATATGATACAAGCTATTATGCCAAGCATTATATTTCAAACGCAGCAAACAACCAAACGCAACTATTTAATTCACTGTTATATGGATTACCGTAGATAGCCAGCTAGCTAGATGCATCCAGAAACAAAGAGTAGTGGAGTGAGTCTTTTCTGTAGCTGGAGTTTTAGTTATTATCTTGTATTGTAGCTAGCTACTTTATCAAAAGCATACTTTGGCTGTAGTTTAGCTAGTTTAAATTGTGAGTAGCTTGTAGCTTGACAAGACACAATTGCAAAGTAGTTTCCCAGCACTGCTGCTGGAACACTGACGGGGAAAAAAGACTGAGATGAAATTTGTGTGTACCTGCTGATAATTGGTTTTAAAACATTATTTTTTGCAACAAATTGTTTTTCTGATGTGAAACAGAAAACAGCGGCTTGGAGACTCACACACACGCACACACACACACACGGTTCAAACAGATTCAGGGCTAAAATATTCTGGTACTTAGCAGAATTCATGATGCCATCCATCTTCCCAGGTGGCCCTGAAATACCAGCCACAAAATGGCCACAAGGCATCAATAATCCACCATCATATGATACAACGTGTTTAGGGGCTATCCTTGCACATTTACATTTACATTTACAGCATTTAACAGCCACTCTAATCCAGAATGATTTACAGAAGAGCTTTCTGGTCTTCATCCATATCCTCATGCTAGAATAAATGGGTGAATCGACTATAAGGGGTGCCATTTAGCTCTGGTAAATCTTAAAAACATTTAAATCATTTTTCAACACTGTGTTAACCATTTATAAAACATGCATTTAACCTTAAAAAATGTATTAATGTATGTTATGCATTGCACGGCTGCCACATGCTTGGCTGATTGGATAATACATTTTCACTGCTTTATTTATTTCCTTTTTTTTTTTTTTTTTTTTAAATATCCAATACCTGATTTTTGGAGTCTGACACATTCCTGTCACTTTTGTGTTGTAAGCTTTTTTCCCATAGTGATGAATCATGTTTACAATCTGTAGTGTGTACTTCTGTTCTTCTGCAGAAGTACAGTTCGGTGTGTGGATATAGTATAAATCATCTTGATCTTACCTGCAAGCTGCTGCACTGAAACGATATTTTAAATCAGCAGGTCACTCAACACTTTCGTTCCACTTTCTTTGCTTCTTTCTTTCTTTTTTTAAAATTTATTTGCTGTATCCTTAGAAAAACATCAGTTGAAATTAATTACAGAACTAAATCAGCATACACAATTATCAAACTGGTGCCTGGTAAAACAATAATTATTATTAATTATATTCACAATTGTTCAGTGAGACGGTATAAACAGAGCTAAACAACGGAAAATGAAAGACAGCCAAATTTATTAGAAAAAAGGTTTTTTTTTTCAGTGGTTTAGTTTTATCCCATTTTCTCCCAGTTGGGTCATGTGCAAATTCCCACCCACTAGCTCTCCCTATCACATGACAACTACTAGCTAGGGAGGGTGAAGGATAACACGTGCTTCCTCCAAGACATGTGAAGCCAATTTTCAAACTGCTGCTCAGTCTAACACACTCGGAGGAAAGCTATCCACCCTCTTCCACATACATGCCCACGACTGGCTAGTTTCGACAGCCAAGAGAGAAAGTATGCCATTCCTTCCAACCAGAGGGCACGGCAAATTTTGCTGTCTTAGACTCCCGCCCATGGATGGTTGTAATATTGTGGGCTTTCAAACTATGAACCTGTCAACTCATACTTTCAAACTTACCTGTTATTTTCTGTTGCACCATTCGGGATCCCTTTGTGCCTATTTGTCCTTGAAATCAAAGTCATTCTAGAATAAAAAGACTTTTGTTCAGACTCTTGTGGGAATTGGATTCATCCATTCATTCAAATTAGTGAATGTAATATCGTCCAACATTATAATTTAGAACTATGACAGTGAACAAAATCAATTCCAAAGGAATCTATGACCATTAAGGACTAATTAGAAGAACATTTAAAAGAATGTACGTGTGTTTACAGCATAAGAAATGAGAGTTACCCCTCAGCCCCTTGCATGCGGACAATTCCAATAAAATGTACACCTTGTCTTTAGCGTGGAAAATATTATATGCATTAATTTTGATCCCACTTGTGTCAGTAGACAGAGTCAAAAGAAACAAGAAGAAAAATCTGATCGTTTCCAATCTACATAACAGTAGAAACCAGAAATAAATAAAGATGTCTGTAGCAACTGCTATAACTGTCAAAACTCATGATGTATTTGCCCTAGGAGGGAACAGAGGAATCAGAAAGAGAAGAGCCAATGTGCTGTAGGAGATTCAGTAGCGTGGGCCAAAATAATAGCGCAGGAAAAAAAAACGCTGATCTTATTTCTTTATGAATCCACAGAACCATGTATACATCATGTCCTGCTGAGCTGCGAGGAACAAAATAATATAATCGTGGTTATTAAGTTCTCTATGTGTGATTTACGGGAGTTACAGGTGTCTTATTTTCTGGCCTGTGTTCCAATTCCACCTTATTCCTCATTCCCTATATCCTGAGATAGACCACATTAGATTAAAGTGCATTTGGATCATGTGGGAAATTACAGTATTGATGGATTTGCTTATTAAATCATTGTCTTTTCTCAGGATTTTCATGTCTTTCATGTCAGAGATGTGAACAGTTATGAATGAAATGACGATCGCTTTCTGCCATTTGCCCCTCATGGGCAAGTTACTAGGTAGAATTTAAAACTTGGTAGTTACCTCAGTGACGTACTCTTGTCTTTGGGTTACCTTGGTAGCCAGTGTTATGCATTTCCGGTGTTTAGCCAGATAATTGTCTTGATCGTGCATGTTGAAGAACTAGGACTAAAAGGCAGTCATGTTAAAAGTCACCTCACTCCTACACTTTGGTACTTTTTTTTTTTTTTCACAAAAATTAAGCAAGCTGTCACCTCAGTGGTGTGGGTTGGAATGTAATTAATCCGTACTGGATGCCTGCAGTGTGAATTCTAGGTAATTCTGTCATAACACCTCTCAGATGGGAGAAGCTTTTCACAGGACAACCATAGCCTGGGCACTACACAAAGCGCATATGCTGGTGAGCCATATGAAAACAGACATGTTGGAGACTCAGCAAACATCATGAAAAACATTCTCTGATCTGATCAGACCAAATTTGAATATTGTGGCCTTGGCACGAAATGCTATGCTGGGCAGAAACCCAACACTGTTCATCACCCTGCACATAATCCCCGCAGTGAAGCATGATGTTGGTAGCATCATGTTGAGAGTAACTCTTGTCCTCTTGGCTACCCATGCCCCAGGCGTGAATGACTGGTGTCCTGTCCTGGGTGTATATTCCCTCTTCAGCCCCAGTATTCATGTACTGTGTAAAAACAGTATTCATGTACTGTGAGTGCAAAAACCTCATTTCATTCTACCTACATATCTATTGACTCCTACTATACTGTAGATATTGACTACGATTCTTGGATTTACCCAGATAATACCCAAATACCCACAATGAGTGCACACACTTCCTACATGCTGCATATTTGCCAGCGTGTTACACTTAGACTTAAAGTCCATGTAACAGCAGGGTCTGTGCATATGCTCCTTCGTCTAGACACCAGATGTTTAGCCAGATAAATGTCTTAATCATGCATGTTGAAGAACTAGGACTAAAAGGTAATCGTGTTAAGAGTCACTTCACTCCTCCACTGGCTGTTCAGAGTCATGAGGCCTGACTCGCGTGCCATACAGGCCTTCTTCACAAAGCACAGAGCCGTCTCAATTATGGAGTATTGACATGTTGTCTTTTGATGTTGGTGAAATGCTCAGCATCTGTCAGCTATGTCACACATGTCCTCCACTCAGTTTTAGAACGGCAGTTATATACTATACACAACCTTCTGTTTTCAAAGATATGAACTAGTTAAAAGATGTATACAAATCATGGACTCTATTTGGTATTTTATTCCTTGTCATATTTTTCAGAACATTGCTAAATTTCAAGAGCAAGCCTTTTTTGCCTTGATCTTCTGCTACTCTTAATGGTTTTTGCAGCATTATAAGGAACAAAACTTTCTTTTTAGTCAATAAATGTCATATGAATGTTATTTATGTGATGGATCTATTTAATAAAAAGGGTATAGTTTTCATATGAGGATTTTCTCTCCGAGTATAACTTTCCATTTACTTCTAAATAATTCAGATTCAGTAATAGTCTGCCTTTAATGATTTCCTCGTGCCTTTGGAAATCATTAAAGCAGAAAGACTAATCTTTTTTTTTTTTTCAGATTCAATTTCTTGTCTTAGCCCAAAATAAAGTAGTAACCACATGTGAAAATAAAGCACCTTTTATATCATTATCACTAGCATTTCGATCCACAAGAGCTCTGTGAGACAAAGATGCAATGAAACCCCACTCTTTCTATGCAATATGAACTTCATTTAAATTCATAAAGAGATGATGTCAGGATTGTGCAGCCTGTAGCTGCAAAGTGTTTTTACTGTATTGATAGGTATACATACACGTACTGTCCAATTTTTTAGGAACACCTGAACATTTATGCAGTTATCTAATCAGCCAATCATGCAGCAGCAGCACGATGTAAAAAAAAAATCATGCTAACACAGGTCAAGAGCTTTGGGTAATATTCACATCAAACATCAGAGTATTTCAGAAACTGATCTTGATCTCCTGGGAATTTCACACCCTCTAGGGTGTGTCTCTAGAGTTTATACAACATAAAACAATACAAAATACAAAAAAAAAAACGGTTTTGTAGGTGGAAACGCCTTGTTGGTGAGAGAGGACAGAGTAACTCATATAATCACTCTTTACAACCGTGGTGAGCTTAAAAGCATCTCAGCATGCACAAAACATTGAACCTTGAGGTGGCTGGGCTACAACAGCAGAAGACCACATTGGGTTCCACTTCTGTCAGCCAAGAAAAGGAATCTGAGGCTATCATGGGCACAGACTCACCCAAACTGGACAGTTGAAAAAAAAAAAAAAAAAAAATCATCCAGTTCAATGTACAAATATAAGATATCATCAGCCTCTGAGGGGACATAATGTTGATAATACCAATTATGATTGTTTCTCTATTCAATAGCTCACCCCATAAATGCTTATGTGGTTATGTGTTCATAATGTAACTGCTAACAGGTCTTCACTAATCTGCAGTCATTGTTGATCATATTACAGTTGATAGCTGCTGGAGGTGCACTACATCACTCTGCTAGGGAGTTCAGACTAAGTGATAGGATCACAAATGGACAACGCTATACCAGGGGCTCAATCTTGCTAGCATGCAGGACTTGCGCATGTTTATCTTGCTTTTCAAAAGGAAGAATACTTACTTGTCTGGAAGCCAGAAAAGAAAGAGAAAACAAGAAGATGATGAAGCCGAACAGTGGGGTAGTGGAGATAATTTAATAATGAAATAATTAAAATGGTAATGGGCACCCAGAGTGTTCTATGACAGAAGAGGTGCTAGTAATGTATAAAAAATACACTCACCACAGCAGAAGAGAAGAGAAGAGGTAGCTTTAGAGATCCGGAAATCTGCAACTCTGACTGTAGTCACAAGCTATGGAGTGGATACCTCCAAATGCTGTACACTTTTTCGTATTGTGATTTAGGGATTGTTTGCGATAGAATACTGGCTTATATTGTATAATGTGAAAAGGGGCAGTTTTCTGTTGAGATAAAATGATCAAGCAGAGCCATTTTAATCCAAAATTGGCCGAATAATTGTGATAAATCGAAATATTTGTGTTTTCAGTAATGAGCTAAATAATCATAGTACTCATTTTAGCCAGACACACACACTTTAATTCACACTTTAATATTCAGGTGTGTGCCTCAGTTTCAGGTTAAACACACACTATTGACTTCACCAGAAATAAGCAACTTATGTATCATTACATTAGCTGAGTGGCTGAATACACAGTTTCACATGAGGTACTCCATGAAAAGAGGCACACACATTTTTCCTCTCAATAATATACGACAATGTCATAAAGTCATAAATAAAGGCACAGTAAACACATACACACATGAAACATGCACGGAAGTTAATATTTACAGCATTGGATCCTATATGCAGTGAAACATATGCAGTAAACATGCTAGACGTATTGTGAAAGTTTAAATAGAAGGAAACCTTTTTGAACATTTTTGAATAGACACATGTGAAACCATATCAGAGAGAATAATGATGTTATGGTTTAGTTGGAGCTTTCCAGCACTCTTATTTTAAAGCAATAGTTCAGAGAAATGAACGTAATGTAGTCAAGACATGTTTGATGTTTCACGTGTTAGCTATCGCTTCTAAGGGGAGGCTTTTCTTGCAAGGTTAGCTTTTACTCAGTAGTTAGCTTTTGATCATTGGGAGGGTTGGTGCTTTGTCTTGCTAGATTGGCTTTTGGTCACTGATTAGCTTTTGCGTTGTTTCGTTTCACTCTTTTGATTTTTAGATAAGCTTTTACTCACTAGTTAGTGTCGCATGCCTGGTAGGCAAGTTTTTTCTTGCTAGGTTAGCTTTCACACACTAGTTAACTTTCACTTTAGGTAGGTTTTTACAAACTAGCTTGCTTCTGAATTAAAATGAGTTTTATCTCATTGGGCTAGTTTTCACCCACCAGGTTGAAACCATTCGTGTGTGTATACACTGTATTTGATAAATACAATGTGGGAGATGACAAGAAACAACGACCTTGTGATTGTTCAAGGACAAGCTTATGTAGATTTACACAAGATTAGCTCCACTTACTTTACATTGAAAAGGGAGACATTGTGGTCAAATTCATATAGACATTGGCAAGTGACCAGACTTTGCACAGGACATGGTGCATAAAAAACTAATATGAACATTATTAGAGAACATGTCTCATTTATGGTTCTTGGGGTTTTAAGAATTTACTATACACACATCATCAATGTTGTCTTATTTCGTTTGTTCTCTGATCTTTGCTGGGGTTTTGGGCACTTTTGGATCACCCGTTTAGATTGTCACTGGACTCATGTTTGTGTATGACACCGCACTATACTGTTGGCTTATGTTTTTTTTTTTATGGATTGAGTGTTTTATTGATTATTAAACTCTGTATCCTTAGTCTGAGGCCAGGCATTACAGTGGCAGTATTGTGTTTAACAGTACAGCCAGTCCAGTCACCTGAACGTAACCTCGTCAATCTCTACGGGGAGATAAATAAAGAGGTTAGAGAGAGAAAGAGATGTCCATCCATCCCTTTTCTCCATAGTCCCAGAGGAAACATGGTGGAGCATCTCTCATGGAAATGCTGGACACATTGAATGTTTGGATGAAGAGAGTGAGCAGCAGTTAGAGCTGTCAATGCCTAATGTTCATGACAAGGCTTTGAAAAGCGCACAATTGCTCTACTGCATAAATTATATTTCCTCTGACCAGAAGGGATCTCCAACACAGATCATGAAGGCAGAGCTTCAGATCTTCAGCGTCAATGTTCTCATTTTCTCCATTTTCTGTCCACACAGAATACCCTTCACAATGCTCACAGTCCTTTTACTTATTCCTGATTCATCCTCCAAGAGTTTCCTCTCATGCGCTAAATGGCTGCATTTACTAGGTGGATGTTGACATTGAAACCCGGCTGGGGAAATCACATCACGTGAGGACAGGCAGGAAAATTAGGGCAAAGATTGTATACTGTACACTCTGCATACGGGAGGCTTTATGTACATATAGTAGTTTAACTGTCTTTCATGGTCCTTAACCCAGGTCAGGCTTTATTATGTTCAGAAAGAAACTGCCTTTTTCATTTTGACGTGCAGTGTGTATCCATTAAACGCTGGTACAGTTGGTGATCGGTGGAGTCTCGGCTTTGCTGCGTACTCCTTTAACATCGTTGGACGGAGATCCCCTGTTGCTCTGGCACTTGAACACTTGCTTGTATGCCTTCCGGAAATTTTCAGAGAGGAAAGCGTAGATGATTGGGTTGACAGAGGAGTTGCTGTAGGCCAGGCAGTGCGCAATGACGCGGAACATAAAAGACGCTTGGTTCAAAGGGAATGAGCCGAACTCCACCCACAGATGGACGATGTGATGAGGGAGCCAGGAGAGGCAGAACACCACCACAACCACCAACACTGTCTGTGCCGTCTGAGGAAAAACACACATACATAGATTTAACATCAGTATAACCATTCCCATCTTCATCTTGGTGTTGATTTAATAAGAGAGCCCCAGAAACCCTTGCTTGGGGAACAAAGCATGAAATGAATACAAAGCCATCCACCAAAAGCAGGTAAAATGTAGCACTCCATTTGACAGCCACTGTAACTCTTTAAACGTTTCAGGAAATTCGTTTTTTACCCCATTTTCTTCCAAATTTTCCATTGGCAATTCCCATCAACTAGCTAGTACTTCCATATCAGACAGCACCTACCAACTGGGGAGTACGAGGGCTTCCGAGTAGGACTTTGAGGAGACACTGGTATTTTGTATATACTAGAGATCACAGTAGAATATGAATGCCTACTGTTTCCATAGATGGTTATCATAGAAATATGCAAAGCTACAATGCCTTATTGCCTTTTAGAAGGGAATAAAGTGCATTTTCAGAGCAACATCAAGGCTTTTGGTTTCAGAGAACAGCAAAATCACTGAATCATATAAAATGGATGAAAGCATCTGAATAAATGTAATTTTAATGAATGGTTATTAGCTACAAATGGAGTTTACAATTTTTAGGTTATTACAGTAATTTATGGTTACTGGCTACAAAATTAGCTATGCAATTAGCTTCAAAATTGTTTTGTTTGCATCTGGATTAATGAAGTGTTTGGGTGTTGGATGGGATCACAATTGCTGGAGAAAAAAAAAAGGGCTCCCAGGTGTTCTGGAAAAGCCAGAAATTGATTATTTTTAGAGACATGGAAAACACCTGGAAAATGAGAATAGTGAGGTGTTGGAATCCACTGAGATTATGGATTTCGTTTAGTGTATTGTCAGCTGAGGGGAAGCTAAAATTGGAAAATAAACCCTAAAATAGGCTGCTACACTTTTATAGCAGGATAAGAGAACATTATATTACAGAGAGGTGGTCAGAGCCCTGGCTGCTTGGTGCTCAGCCAACAGCTTCTCCCAGGACGTCAGTAAAACAACAGTGCCTGTGGCGAGCCAAAAAGAAGATCACGGACAGCAGTCACACAGGACACTCGCTCTTTCAACTGCTTCCAACTGGCAGACGCTACCGGAGAACCCGGGGGCACACAAATAGTCTAAAAAACAGTCACTTTTCCCAAGCCATCAGACACAGTCAATGATAGCATAATTTGCACAGCCATCCTTTTTGCACCCCATGTTACACTTTGCACATTTAGCATATATAACCATATTTATGTATATCTTGAAATAACGAGTTATTAAATTAAAATAACAAGATATTACGTTAAAATAACAACGAAATAAATTATTAACAACATAATATCTTGAAATAATGAGATATTGAGTGGAAATGATATAATATCTTGAAAATTATGTTGAAATAAGGAGATGTTAAGTCTAAATAACAATATCTTGAAGCAATGAGTTATTAAATCAAAATAATATCTCGAAATTTTGAGTTATTACATTGAAATGATGCGATATTAAGACAAAATAACCACATAATTTAAAATGGTTGCAATTAAAAATTAAAAATCTCATCTGCTGCGAGATTATTTGATGTTTTGTTTTTTGCTTCCAGAAAAATATTGTCATGGATTAGTGATAAGACACCTTCTTTAAAAGCTTGGCAGTTTGTAACATACTGGTATTTATTTATTTATTTATTTATTTATTTATCTATCTATTTATTTATTTTCCCATTATACTTCTCATGCCCTGTTATTATTATTATTTTTTAATTTTTTTAAGTTTTATCTCTATTTTTCCCCCTTCAGTTGGTGCTGCTTCCTTGTTAAAAAGAATTGCTCGATTGTATGAATTCTCATTGTTAACAAAATGTTAATAAAAACACTCTTTACAAAAATCTAAATTCCTTACCGCCAGCTTCCGTATGATAGCTTTCCTGATCCCCAAAAACACTTGTAGCCTCTAAGCACAACGATTTGGTCTACACTGATCAGCAGCAGTAACCAAACATGGGCTGGTTGAGTGTGACAGCTAGCTAGCTAATTAGAGAACAACTAGAATATCTAATCTGTTCAACATTCTGCTATTAAAAGTGTATTTTTCATCTTTTTCTAAATGTTTTTTCTTTTTTTGTCAAACACACAAGTTAAGCAAAGGTCTTAAATCATCTGTGAAATGCTGCATATTTGAAAATGGGCATCAATGAAATGAACATAAATCTGAATCTGGAAATACTTTTTTTTAAAATACTATTTGTGTTAGAATTAAAAGAAAACAATTTATTAAAAAACGAAAATTAAAAAAACTAAACTTGTGTGAGCTATATAAGAACAGAGGTATGTGAACATCAAAACAAATAGATAAATCAGTAAGACCTGTGTGTGTGTGTGTGTGTGTGTGTGTGTGTGTGTGTGTGTGTGTGTGTGTGTGTGTGTCTTCATTAATTTAATTTTAATTAGCTTGAATCATGACGTGATGAAGAAGACAGGTGTTTGTGGTGCTTTTTTTTATTAATAACACAAGCTGAGCTGAAGTTCTCTGTCTCTCTGCACTTGTGTGTGTGTGTGTGTGTGTAAATTCAGATAGGAGCTGATGTTTCATAACCGCAGCGATAGTGCCGTTTCCTCAGCTGTATTTAACGGCACTGTTCTCAGAGAACGGAGTGAGTAATGTCCATCTGAGCGCTGCTTTTAACCTTCATCAGTCACACTGATAAGAGAGAGGCTCCACTTTGCTCGGCTCACGGTGGCCGCACACGACGCATTGTAGCAAAATTAATCCAGCACATGCCTTAAAAATAAACAAAACCCAAAGGGATGCTTCATCATATCATGTCATTATCTTATTTAACCACTCGGAACAGCACTTTATCATGTTAACGTGAGCAGTTTATCATTTGTATCATGGCAGACGGTGTTCGGTCTGTCGGGTCCGACTGTTAAATCAACATTGAAAATGGCGAAGCTTCAGAAAACGCATTGAGCTTAATAATTAATATTCATCTGTCCATCCTCTGTACTGCTTTATCCTACACAGGGTCACCAGGAGCCTGGAGCCTATCCCAGGGTACTTGGGGCACAAGGTGGGGGACACCCTGGACGGGGTGCCAGCCCATCGCAGGGCACAATCACACCCATTCACACACTACGGACAATTTGGAAAAGCCAATCAGCCTCCAATGCATGTCTTTGGACTGGTGGAGCACGGGGAGATCATGCAAACTCCACACACGCTGGACGGAGGCGCAATTCGAACCACCAACCCTGGAGGTGCAAGGAGCTGAACAGTTCTAAAACGAACTTTCCTCTATGGCTTTGTTGATGCTGGAGAGGAAACTTGATTTTTACACTTAGCGACCAAACCTGATTAGTTTCAGCATAGACAGATTCACTCACATGTCCACGTTGGATGTAATGCAACATATTGTAATAACATGCTAGGATTTGTCCGTTAATTCAGAAAGCACCCCTTTCTGGGTGATAGGGTAAATAATGTATACCTTATACATCCGGGACTTTCACACGTGACAAATGCGTGTGAAAAATATCAGCCCAAATAGAGATCAAATCTAGGGGGTGTGTCATTATGTGTAATCACCTGACACGACTGTCACGCAGAGGCTAGAATCTACAGTCTGGGCTAGAAAGAAATCAGCCCCAGCCTCACGATGTTCTTAGCACTGCTGAAATGTGCATGACCACACTGCGCCTTGTTTTGTTTTGTGCACTATAGTAGGTTCATTCTATTTGTTGAGATTTGTCGTTGATTTATTGCTCTGTTATGTGTTTTATATGTGTTAAATATATTTTCTCTATATGTTCTGGTCAGAAAAGGTCACTGTGTTTTATGTGCTGTTTATTGTACGCTGATTTATGGAATGAGGAAACACTAAAGCAGTCCTCTAAATAGGTTTTAGTGTCTGGTGTAACTCTTTATCTTACGGTTATATTACATTCCAACATCATAACTATCCCATTATACTGCATGATATAATAAATTTTTAAAGAGGCAGTATTCAAAACACACAGTATATAAAATGTTCACTAAAGCCCTGACACATCTTCTTACTGCACATAGTGTCATAAATAAAGACTAGCTATGAGAGTGATTAGACCAATACACTGATGTACAAAATAATACAAGTGTGTGTAGGAGAATTTCACCTTGCATCTTGATTGTGCATGTTTTAATAGATGGATATACTGTAATTAATCTATTGTATGCAAAACACCCAAACCCCAACACACAGAAGGCAATTAACCCACTGCAGCAGTTTAAAAGTTGAGCAATTCTCCAGAAAAAAAAATACAGACCAGGCAACAGTGAGCATATCCCTGGGGACTCGGGGCACAAGGCAGAGGACACCCTAGATGGGGTGCCAACCCATTGCAGGGCACAATTTTACACACACACACAATTTAGAGATGGCAGTCAACCTACAACGCATGTCTTTCGAGTGGAGGAGGAAACCGGAGAACCCGGAGAAAATCCTAGATGGGGTGCCAACCCATTGCAGGGCACAATTACACACACACACACACAATTTAGAAATGGCAGTCAACCTACAACGCATGTCTTTAGAGTGGAGGAAGAAACCGGAGAAAACCCCCAAATTACAGGGAGAACATGCAAACTCTGTGCACACAGGGTGGACGTGGGAATCGAACCCCCAACCTAAGCCACCATGCAGCCCTAATCTATTCCACATCGATCTTATTTAAATAGCATAGTGATAGAGGTTAGCTTAGTTAAACTACGTTGCTGCAGAACGTAGCATACAGAGCATTCTAGTTAAAGACACGTTGCTATGCAATGTATGCTTATGACAGAACATTAATATTCAGTGTATAGACTGTGCTGGAAAAAAGACACATGCAAACGTTTTTTTCTGTAAGACTGGGTTGAAGAAGGATGGGCATAAATCCAAGATCAGAACTGTGTGTAATTGAGGCACGTCTAAATTTAAGGAAACTCCTGCGTTAGTCCAGAGTTATGGCTGAGGACGGAATACCAATTTCGGTATTAAATCTTCATTGCACGTGTAATTCAACTCTGAATACAGCCCCATGTGGGAAAAAGGTAGCAATGAGAACTTCAGGACGCTGTAGAGACGGCTACGAATGTTATTTCCAAAATGACTGGGTAGTCAGTATTTCATCAGATATTAAGCAATTAAACACAGTGCTAAGACATAAAAAGACTTCTACTAAAGCATATACCTTCGTTTATATCATAGCTCATGGTAAGTCAGGCTTGTCAATTTTGTTTAGTATTGCTAGCAAGTTTTCTTCAATCAAAAGCTTCTAAAGGCTTTTCTGCTCCACTACATCACGGGTTTAGCGAAATGAGATTTTTCGCCTGTAGGGGGACAAACCATGATTCAGCTGTCCCTGCATTTTGACATTTGACATTTCCGTGAAGTTAAATGGACTGTGTTTGGGGACCGTCTCAATGTTCAGGCCCCGGGCTTGTTGCACACCAGTCACAGTAACATTGGTAGGCTAGTAGGCTATTAGGTGCTTAGTCAATGCCAGCAATGCTACATTGGCTACAGTTCATTTTTACATTTATGTCACATTTACAGTATGTTTTCATCTAAATTATTTATGCCATTCAATATCAGCAAAAATAAAATAAAATAAAATGCAGGTCAGCTAACTTATACATCCACGATAGTCAGAGCAGGTCTCAGGAACCCGTGCACTGCCAGGGCTAACAGCGTGTAATTGAATTTTGAAAGTGAGAGCAGTGGGTAAGGAAAGAGCGTTATTTAATAAATCCAGGCTGGAGCAATCCTCTGGGGCTTAAATCCTGAAGATGCAGCCGTAATGATGCCATTCGCTGTTCACTCTGTGATGCTAAAACTTTAAAGTTGCGTTTAAAAGTCTTACCTTCCTCTTCGATGCCTCTGATTTTTTGGACATGTTCTTCAGCTTTTTGTGTAAGTGGTTTAAAACCTGCAAACAGAACATCCAAAGCTCATTGTGGTTTAATAAACTACAACGCCCATGAAGAGAACAAGGAAGAGATGATAATCTTTCTTTCTATCTTTCTTTCATCTTTATCCTTCTTTCTTTCTTTCTTTCATTCCCTCTTTCTTTCTTTCTTTCTTTCATTTCTTTCTTCTACATCCTTCTTTCTTTCTTTCTGTTCCTCCCATCTCCTTCTTTCTTTCTTTCTTTTTGCTTCCTTTCCTTCTATATCACTTTTCTTCACTCCTTCCTGCCTTTCTGTCTTTCTCACATGCTTTCTTCCTCTATCCATTTCCTCCCTTTCTGTTTCTCTTTCTTTCAGAGCACACACTTCACACTTCAAGTGCACACTTTAGAAGCACAGACTGAGGACACTGATCTGTATCTGATCACTTGCTAGAAGTCTTGTACCTTGCAGCTGTAGTGTATCATTTAACAGGTACATTTACATTTAAGTGCACTTGGTAAGTGTGCAGTTACTGACTGTTGCATACAGACTGTAGTGTACTAAATCTACTGTAAATGTACTGATTGTACTGTATTGACTATAGTGGACCTACTCTAGTATACAGACTGTAGTGTACAGACTGTAGTGTACTGACTGTAGTGTACAGACTGTAGTGTACTGACTGTAGTGTACTGACTGTATTGTACTGATTGTGGTGTACTGACTGTAGTGTACCTACTGTAGTATACTGACTGTAGTGTACTGACTCTATTGTACTGATTTTGGTGTACTGACTGTATTGTACTGAAGGTAGTGTACCTACAATAGTATACTAACTGTATTGTACTGACTGTATTGTAGTGACTGTAGTGTACCTACTGCAGTATACTGACTGTAATGATCTGACTGTAGTATACTGACTGAATTGTACTGACTGTAGTGTACTGACTGTATTGTAAAGACTGTAGTGTACTCACTGCAGTGTACCTACTGTAGTATACTGGCTGTAATGAACTGACTGTAGTATACTGACTGTAGTGCACCTACTGTAGTATACTGAGTGTAGTATACTGCCTTTAGTGTACTGACTGTAGTGTTCCTACTGCAGTATACTGACTGGAATGAACTGACTGTAGTATACAGACTGTAGAGTACTGACTGTATTGTACTGACTGTAATGAACTGACTGTAGCGTACTGACTGTAGTGTACCTTCTGCAGTATACTGACTGTATAGTACTGACTGTAGTGTACCTTCTGCAGTATACTGACTGTATTGCACTGCCTGTAGTATAACTTCTGCAGTATACTGATCATATTGTACTGACTGTAGTATACCCTCTGCATTATACTGACTGTATTGTACTGACTGTAGTAGAACTTCTGCAGTATACTGACTGTAATGAACTGACTGTAGCGTACTGACTGTAGTGTAACTTCTGCAGTATACTGACTGAATTGTACTGCCTGTAGTGTACCTACTGGAGTATACTGACTGTAATGAACTGACTGTGGTGTACTGACTGTAGTGTACTGACTATATTGTACTATCTCTAGTGTACTGACTGCAGTATACTGACTGTATTGTACTGACTGCAGTATACTGACTGTATTGTACTGACTATACAGTACTGACTGTGGTATACTGACTTTATTGTACTGACTGTAGTGTATTGACTAACATGTCAGTCCTCTGTAATCCAGCTAACAGTGGAGAGGATCCATCACAGGTCCACCTCTGATGGATCATGCTGGTTCATTCTCAGCGCAGCAGTGACACTGACATGCGTCAGTGTGTGTGTGTGTGTGTGTGTGTGGCAAGTAAGTGCACACAATGTTGAAAGACCAAAACCAGCTACTGCACCTGAAACACTCGATTACAATATATTTGTTTACTGTGCTTTTTTTCTTTCTTTTGCCTATTCTTCACATTCTCACTTTCTCTTTCATTCTCCCACTTTCTCTAATTATTTCCCTACCCCCTTTCCTTTTTCCCTTTCTTTCTTTTACTCAATTTTATTTCAGATTTATTTCTCCTAGGTATAAACTTCCTTTTTCTTTCTTTCTTTCTTTCTTTCTTTCTTTCTTTCTTTCTTTCTTTTACTCAATTTTCATGTCTCAGTTTTGTTTCTCCCACCAACTCCTTTTCTTTACCTCTGCTCTCTTTATTTTTTCCATCACTTTCTTTCTTTCTATCCCTTGTCTCTATAGTTTCTCTCTTTTACTACTCTCTCTCTTTTACTCAATTTTTATGTATTTTTTTCTCAGCTACTCTTGTTCCCATCTATTTTTTTCTGTTTCCATTACTTTCTTTTGTTATATTACATTCTTTCTTTCTTTCTTTCTTTTACTCAATTTGTATCTTTCAGTTTTCTATTCTAGTATCGCTCTTTTACTCTTACTTATTTCTTTCTCTCAGTTTTTGTTGCTATTTTTCTCTTATCTTTATTATTTCTCTCTTTATATCACTTTCTTTCTTTCTTTCTTTCTTTCTTTGCTCATTGTACCTCTAAGTAACTCTTGTTTTTTTTTTCACTTTAATCTTTAATTTATCAATCATATGATGATGATGATTATTATTATTGTTGTTGTTGTGTATAATTTATTAGTGTTTATTGTGTTCACTCACACTGGCGTAGCAGAAGCAGATGAGCAGCAGCGGCAGGACATAGCCGAACACGAACGTGCACACCACGTAGATCTTCCGGTCCCGCGCGCTGGGCCACAGCTCCCAGCAGTACGTGGCGTTCTCGTCGTGCTCGATGATGTTCTGGTAGTGCGCCACGGGCGCCGCCATGGCCAGCGACAGCGCCCAGATCACGGCGATGGCGCGCACGGCGTGTCGAGCCACGCGCACCCCGGAGCACCTGCGCGAGTGCACGATGGCAACGTAGCGATCCACGGACATGGCGGAGAGCGTGAATATGCTCACGAGCATGGAGACGGTGAAGAAGTAGTGCGTAAACTTGCAGAGGAACGCGCCTAGCACCCAGGTGGGCAGCACGTACACGGTGGCCTGGAAGGGCACGCAGAAGAGCAGGTAGGACAGGTCAGCCACGCTCAGGTTCAGGATGAAGATGTTGGTGGTGCCACGCGGCGTCCCGGGACGTCTGCGCGCCAGCACCGCGATCACCACCGAGTTGCCCAGGACGCCCAGCGCGAAGATGAGCGCGAACGCGAGCAGCGCGACCACGTTGTCCGCGCCGATGCCGAGCGCCAGCTTCCCCGGTGCCGCCACCTCCTCCGTGCCGTTCTCACACCATCCCGCGGTGGGCTCGCTCACACCGGACTGGTTCATCCCTTCCTTTAGGTCCATAAGGTCCACAGTGTCCCACAAACACTGCATGAAACGCGCAGGCGTACACACTCTCACACACTCTCCGCGCGCTCTTCCCAAATGCCTCTCGATGCGCGCTGGTGCTGGTTATGTGTTCATTCCGGCTCCAGAAAGTCTCAGTGCCTGAAACTCACTCACTCTCTCTCTCTCTCTCTCTCTCTCTCTCTCTCTCTCTCTCTCTCTAGGTCTCTCTTCTCTAAATCTTGTAAATAAAAAACAACTAATTTAATATTTCTAATCTAAGTGTCTCATAGTCTGATGAGCAGCGGATCGGTGCGCTATGGAGAGACCTGTGCCTGTGCCATGAAGTTAGAGTGCGAGCGTGTGTGTGTGTGCGTGAGAGAGAGAGAGAGAGAAGTGCGCGCTCCCGCTGATAATGGAGCTGCGATGCGCGCTCCCTGCCCCAGGTGTATTTGGAGTGATGTGCAGTGAAGCAGAGAGTTCTGATCTTCTGATCATTCTTATTTATAATCAGTGTGAGTGTGAGTTCAGTGTGAGTAATCAGTTCTTTCTTTCTTTCTTTCTTTCTTTCTTTCTTTCTTTATCCTTCTTCTATATCCTTTTTCTATTTCTTTCTTTCTTTCTTTCTTTGCTATATATCTTCATCCTTTTGTTTCTCTTTCTTTCTCTCTTTCACATTTCTACATTCCTTTATTTCCTTGCCCTTTCTTTCTTTCTTTCTTTCTTTCTTATACATCTTCATCCCTTCCTTTCTCTTTCTTTCTTTCTTTCTTTCTTTCTTTACCCCATCAAAGCTGCAGTAGCATTACATCACCTGAAGAGTCATAATAAAATAATAATAAAACCAGGAAAATGTTTTGTTTTAAGCTTGGTTTTATTCTATCTATCTATCTATCTATCTATCTATCTATCTATCTATCTATCTATCTATCTGTCTGTCTGTCTGTCTGTCTGTCTGTCCATCCCATCTATCTGTACTTTTGATGTACCTTTTTAGATCTCACCTACATTACTGGAGTCCAGATGTTTTTACTCCCAACACAGCTGTTAATCAGCTGATCATCTGGGTCAGGTATATGGACATGCTAAACCATGTGGTAGCAGCGCAATGCATAAAATCATTCAGATACAAGTCAAGAGCTTCAGTTAATGTTCACATCAAACATCAGAATGAGGAAAAATGTGATCTTTTTGACTGTAGTGACTTTGACTGTAGTACGGTTGTTGGTGCCAGACCTGCTGGTTTGAGTATTTCAGAAACTGCTGATCTCCTGAGATTTTCACACATAACAATCTATGAAGCAGAACAGTGGGAAAAAACATCCAATGAGCGACAGTTCTGGGTTGGAAACACCTTGCTGATGAGAGAGATCAGAGGAGAATGCTCAGACTGGTTTGAGCTGACAGGAGGACTATGGTAACTCAAATAACCACTCTGTACAACCGTGGTAAGCAGAAAAGCATCTCAGAAGGTTGAGATGGATGGCCTACAACAGCAGAAGACCATATCAGGTTCCATTCCTGTCAGCTAAGAGCAGGAATCCGAGGCTACAGTGGGCACGGACGCAAACAAACGGACTAAAGCACCGCCGCATTGTTCACTTTTCCTACAGATGAAATGAGGGCTAAATCCAACTGCACTGCTATCAGCAGGTAGTTGAATGGAATTGTGGGAAATGGAGGAAACCTTTAGCCAAGGAATAGACCGTATCAGTAAAAGAGTTCTCCTACAAAATAAATCTGTTAATAATAAATGTCAATATGCAAGTTCTTCTGAACGCTTATTAGCATGAGCACTCAGCCTCAGTTCAAGTTTATGTTATTTATTTTAGTTCAAGTTTACGTTCCGTTATTATTAGCATTGCGTTATGCAATAGTACTTGTGACAAAGAGGCATAGAACAGCCAAAAGTCCTGCTGCGGCATGGCTTTATTGCTACTTTGTCTTGGCTAACGAGCCATAACTCGTGCTTTTTATATCCATGTTTTTAAATACTTTACAAAATCAGTAAATTACACACTAAACAGTGGTGGCAGTATGAGGAAGTTTTCACTGGTTATTATATCAGATCACCGAGATAACCCTCGTCTGATTGATATACAGTAGGCATTCACGTCAGTCTTGTACTGTACTCTGCTAGGATTTCTAACGCAATATCATCTTTGGAAGTGAACGGATCTATAAAAAATTCATTAACCAAAATTACTGTCAACTCCAGAATTATTGGCACCCTTTAGAAAAATGAGCAAAATCGATTGATTGATTGATTGATTGATTGTTGTTGTTGTTGTTCTTGTTCTTCTTCTACATTTTCTTCTATTAATTTTCCTTTTTTCTAATAATGTAATAAATAAAACAGATTTTTTTTTAAACTACAGTTTTTTTTACAGTCACTTTTGCACTAATTTCAGAACCTTGAGGTCATTTTTCACTCTAGACCCAAAACTCAAAACGGTCATCACTTGTAACACAGACTGTCCAATGTTCAAAACACTGCACTGTGCATTCATATCTTTAAAGAAACCTTGCATTTGCAGAATCATTGGTTCAAATAACTCGTTCATCATGAAATGCCATAAGAAAATTAATCTAGATCACCCACACACACAAGATACTGATAGTTTCACTGTGTAGCTGTTTGTACAATTATTAAATATTGTAGTACATGTGATATGTGACACGTTTCAGTATGGTACTACATGTAAACGCATCACTGTAAAAGGACCAGTAGAGAGAATATTCATTGAGCAAAATCTGAAATTTATTAATGAAATCACAGCATAGGTTTTTTACAGAGTGATTGTAAAAAACTGTAGCATTGTTATTTACTATAGAAAACCATACGGTGAAGTTTTCTGTAAGGAGTCTCCAGTGTCAGTGCCACAGCTCAGTGGAAGTGGATTTCTCTGTACCATGAAACGCTGCGTTTTTTTTTTTGTTTGTTTTTTTTTGTATTATTAACTTTGTGAAAGAGGAAAAGAAAGAGAGGCTGGTGAGGGAATGAATGTTTATAGCTGCTACAACATAAGAGATAACATGAACTTCCTTTGTTTCGCTGATGTTCAACGGCATTAAATGTAACTACGTACGTTGTGTCTTATTTTATAGATATTTAATATTGTTTAAGTAGAATATTGGGTCATTTTAAAAACGCAAGTTGGGCGCTAGTAGCTCAGTGGTTAAGGTTCAGAGAGTCACCGTTGGGCCCCTTGAGCTTTAAGGACTGTTTTATAAATCCATAAATGTGCATTTATTTAAAAAGTTTTTCATTTCCTGTTGCAAATTTCACCTGTAGTTGCTAAAATCTGGCTGTAGTATTAAAAAAAACTCTAATCTTATTATAGCAGTAGGAGCAAAAAGCCTTAGTCACGGTCTGTACACGCTCATGCTGAATGGCACACCAGCTGAATATGAAATTAATTAGTGATATTTCAGTCCTAACACACTGAGTATGAATGTGCTTGTTTTGGTGATAACTTTCTTTACAGATTTTACAGCACCTCTCTCCAAAACACGGAGGGAGCAGCGTGCAGCGTCGCTGCAGTCCATCTAGCCTCCTCATGAGCACACACACACACACACACACACACTCACAGCTCTGTGAGATACAGATCCACTCCTTCAGCAGGAACTCTGAGCAGAAGGCGACTTAATGAAGCAGCATTTTCACTTCTCCGGCACTGTTCATCACAAATTAATGAGTACAGGTGATGTTAGTGACTCTGCATACACCCTCGTCTGTCATCATCTACCTCCGTTTTTCCTTCTCTTCCACATGCTCCTTTTATTTCTTCTCTTACCACTCCTTCTTCTTCTCTTCCTCCTGCTCTTCCTCCTTCATCTCTATCTTTTTCCCCTTCTCTTCCTTGTTCATCTTCTTCTTCTTTGCCAAATTCTTTCCCTTATTCTAATTAGTTTTTCCATCTTCTTTTCCATCTCTCTCTCTCTCTCTCACACACACACACACTCCCTCTCTCACTTTCATACTCTGTTTACTCCTGAGGACTTGAGAAGTGCCACTGATGAGGGTAAGAAGAGGATCACAGCCCTGTGAGTGTGTGTATGTGTGTGTGTGTTGTAATTTGGGATCATTTGCCAGCTGAGTGTAATAATAATAATAATAATAATAATAATAATAATAATAATAATAATAATCCTGGGTCCCTGGAGGACTATCGGTTAGGGAGGGCTGCATCAGGAAGGGCATCTGGCATAAAAACTGTGCCAAATCAAGTATGTGGACCAGTGATCTGCTGTGGCGACTCCTAAAAGAAGAAGAAGAAGAACAATAATAATAATAAATAAATATCCCTTGCCTTATTTTTCTTTATGTTTTTTTTTTGCCTCCTCATCATCCTCCTTCTCCTCCTCCTCCTCTGTTTTGTTGTTGTTCTTGTTCTTGTTCTTCTTTTCATCCCCCTCCTCCTACTCCTCTTCCTTCTTCTTCTTCTTCTCCTTCTTCTTCTTCCGCCTCCTCCTCCTTCTCCTCTGTTTTGTTGTTGTTGTTGTTCTTCTTCTTCTTCTTCATTTTGTCCCCTCCTCCTCCTCCACCTCCTCCTCTTCTTCTTCTTTTCATCCCCCCTCCTCCTCCTCCTCCTCCTTCTTCTTCTTCTCCTCCTCCTTCTTCCTCTTTTCATCCCCTCCTCTGCCTCCTCCCCTTCTCCTCCTCCTCTTCCTTCTTCTTCTCCTTCTTCTTCTTCTGTTGTCATTGTTCTTCTTCTTTTTATCCCCTCCTCCTCCTCCTCCTCCTTCTTCTTCTCCTTCTTCAGCCTCCTCCTTCTTCTCCTCCGTTTTGTTGTTGTTGTTGTTGTTCTTCTTCTTCTTCTTCTTCTCCTTCTTTTCATCCCCTCCTCCTCCCCCTTCTTCTTCGTCTTCCTCCTCCTCTGTTTTGTTTTTGTCGTTGTTGTTGTTCTTCATCTTCTTTTCATCCCCTCCTCCTCTTCTTATTCTTTTCATCCCCTCCTCCTCCTCCTCCTTCTCCTCCTCTCCCTTCTCCTCCTCCTCTTCCTTCTTCTTCTTCTTCTTCTCATCCCCTTCTTCTTCCTCCTCCTCCTCCTTCTCCTCTGTTTTGTTTTTGTCATTGTTGTTGCTGTTCTTCTTCTTCTTTTCATCCCCTCCTCCTCCTCCTCCTCCTCCTCTTCTTCTTCTTCTTCTTCTTCTTTTCATCCCCTCCTCCTCCTCCCCCTTCTTCTTCTTCTTCTTCTTCTTCTCATACTCTTCTTCTTCTTCTTCTTCTTCTTCTTCTTCAGTGCATGTAACAGAAAGCCTTTATCTGTGCATGTTTATTTATTTATTTAATATTTAAGTGTTTTTATGACAGCATTTTGGACCTGCCGTAAATCCCAGCTTATCTAGAAAGCAGCTCAGAACTGAATCCAGTTCAAGTGCTTTTTAAAACAGTTTAGGAGGGTAAAGTTTTTTTTTTTTTTTTTGTGGAATGTACCTATAATGTTTATCTGGAGCCTTTCCTCAGATTTTCTATATGCAATACATTGGAAAAAATATTGTCAATAATAACAACTTTAGACTGGAGCTGTTCGACTGGGAGCCTCTAATAATGAATAGCCACGAATAATTGAAAATAATGTCGTAACTGATATAACTGGAATCTTTTTCGCTTTCTGTAGAGACTCTTTGTCCTCTCTTGCTGAAGGCCAGGTGTGCTGGAGAAAAACCTGCAGCATCTTCTAAAAAAACAAAACACTGATCATAATGTAACCTGCTACAATAACACACTGTCGCTGTATTCATCAGCATATGAAAAGTGGAAAGAAAATGCTTAGAGTTTGCATGTGTGTGTGTGTGTGTGTGTGTGTGTGTGTGTGGCTTCAGGTTCTTCACTGCGGCTCTTATTAGCGTATTGTTATAGTGAACCGTAATGAACACAGAGCTCCTGAATGCAGCATAGCAAACTCCCAAAGAAAAGAAAAAAAAAATGACAGGGTAATGAAGGTGAATGAGTGCCGGCGTTATGGCAACAAGGAGATCATGCTCACGAGCTCCAGAACAAGAAAGAAAAGGGGATTAAAAATGAATACCAGAAGGAGAAGAAAGAAGAAAAGGAAACGTAGTGAATAAACGATGACGAATGTTATATAGAAGAAGGATCATCATGAGGAGGAGAGAGACCGAATTTTAAAATAGCAGATGGAGAAGAAAAGAGGCGAGAAAAACAGGAAGAGAAGAAGGAGGAGAAAGAAGAAAAGGAAAACAGGAAGTAAAAGACGGTGTGTGATAAATAGAAGAAGGACCATCATGAGGAGAAGAGATGGAAGAAAGAAGACAAGGAAAGCGGGAAGCTCCCCCTCTTCCTACTTTCCTTGTCTTCTTTCTTCTCTTCTTCTTTTTTCCTGTTCTCTTTTCTTTGCTTTTGCTTTCTTTAAAACAAAAAATCCGTCTCTTCTCCTCATGATGTTAGGAGAAGAGGTAGAATGAAAGACAAAAAAGGGGCAGAAAGTGATGGAGAAGCAAAAGGACGGGGGAGAGGGAGAATGAGAGGGAGATAGAAGAGGAGGGTAAAAATGAATAACAGAAGAGAAAAACAGATGAACAGAAGAAGGAGAAGAAAGAAGAAAAGGAAAGCAGGAAGTAAATAAAAGATGAGGAATGATAAATAGAAGGACCATCATAAGGAGAAGAGATGTATTTTGTTTTTTGTTTTTGTTTTTTTTTTAAAAAAAAGCAAAATCAGAAGAAAAGAGTGTAGGAAAAATAAGAAAAGAAGAAGGAGAAGAATGAAGAAAAGGAAAACAGGAAGAGGAGAAGGAGAAGTAAAAGATGATGAATGATAAATAGAAGAAG
This sequence comes from Pangasius sanitwongsei, assembly GCA_037576675.1. Lineage (NCBI taxonomy): Eukaryota > Metazoa > Chordata > Actinopteri > Siluriformes > Pangasiidae > Pangasius > Pangasius sanitwongsei. The sequence goes on from CM075023.1 coordinate 4,666,252, forward strand.
GGTCATCCTGAGGAGCAGGAACAGGGGGAGAAGAAGGAGAAGAGGTGGAAAGAAAGACAAAAAAGGAGCAGAAAGTGATGGAGACATAAAAGAATGGGGGAGAGGGAGAATGAGGAAGATAGAAGAGGAGAGTAAAAATGAAGGACTGAAGAAGGAGAAGAAAGAAGAAGAGGAAACAGGAAGTAAATAAAAGATGAGGAATGATAAAATAGAAGAAGGACCATCATGAGGAGAAGAGACAGAATTTTAAAATAGCAGATGGAGAAGAAAAAAGAAGTGGAAAACAGACAAACAGAAGAAACAGAGGAAAGAAGAAAAAAGGAAGGGAAGAGAAGGAGGAGAAGTAAAAGATAAGGAATTATAAACAAAAGAAGGATCGTCACGAGGAGATGAAATGGAAGAGAAATGGAAAGAAAGGAGCAGGAAGAGGGGGAGATGAAGGAAAAGAGGAGGAATGGAAAAACAAATAATTAGCATATAATGTTAGAGAAGTAAAGCAAAGGGGGAGAGGAAGAATAAGAAGAAAAAGACAAGGAGAGTAAAAATTAAGAACAGAAGAAGGAGAAGAAAGAAGAAAAGAAAACAGGAAATAAATAAAAGATGACAAAAAGGAGCATAAAGTGCTGGAGAAGTTTAAAAAGGGAGAGGTCAAATGAGATGAACAGATTAGTAGGAGCAACAAGTAGAAGAAAGAGAGAGAGAAAAGAGAAGAAGATGAAAAGAAGAATGAGGAGCCGAACTAGAAAAAAAAGAGAAGAACTGAAAAGGAAGGATCAAGAAGAGAAAGGGGGAGGAGGAATGAAAGAAGAATGTTAAATGAACAAGGAAAGGAAAAGAAGTAGAAAAATGGAGGAAAAAGTAAAATGAAAGATAAATAGAAGAACCATCATGGGGAGAAGAGAAGAAGAACAGAAAGAGGAGACAAGGATGAATGAAAAGCAAAAAGTGGAGCGGAAAATGGTGGCGAAGTAAAAGAGCGGGGCCTGGAAGAATGAGAAGAAAGAAGAGGAGGGGAAAAAAAGAAGAACAGAAGAAAGAGAAGAAAAAGAAAACAAGTAGAGTGAAGAAGGATTAGAGAGGGAGATAGGAAAAGAGATGAAAAAAGAAAATAGAAGGAGGAGAGAGAAGGGGGAGTAAGAGAAGAGGAAACACAAGGAGAAGAAGAAGAAGAAGAAGAAGAAGAAGGAAATAGAAAAGAGAAAAATGAGAAGGAGAAGTAGGAATGTTAAGAATAGGGAAATATAAAGGAAGACAAAGAAAGGAAAGCTAAAAGGAGGAAGAAGAGTAGACAAAGGATAGAAATAAGGACAATTTAAAAACAGAAGAACAGAACGAAGAAAATGGAATTTAAAAAAAATAGTAGCAAATGAAGATGCTGGAGAAGAAGGAAAGGGGAATGTGATTAGCGGTGAGTAGAACAGACTAGAACAGAAAGCAAAACATAACCACATGGCGGTCGTCGCCATGGGAACCACAACCATAATCCTGAAGTGTGATAATGGGGACAGGAAGAGGGTCTTGACTCTTCGGCAAAACGTCCAGAGGTGGCAGAAGGACTAGAGGCAGGCGTTGCTCAGGAGACGGGACAAAGTCTGCAGGCAGCAGCGCAGGAATCACGGCGATGCCCTCTGGCAACGTTAGAGGAGGTGGGGTAACTTCTGCAACCTGGGGAAGCGGGAAAACAACACGCTGGCGATTCAGCCAAGGAGTCCGGAAGTCAGTCCAGGAAGTCGTCTGGAGGCTGGTCAAAAGAAAGCCTCAGCCTGAGGCACAGATATACATAATGCCCACAAACATATATAATAACTGTGTATTCACCTCACAGTTGGGCCCTGGAGCTAATAGCCACACACTAGTGGCAAGACAGCCTCGCTGAAGACAGGTGGTGGAGCGACGGTGTCTCACAGGCGGCTTGGCGAGATATTTATTATGTACAATCCAGGAATCGTAGTTGGGGTCAAGATATAGGGTTATATCAGCTAAATCCATAATCGTAGCAGAAGAAATGCTACTCATATATGAAGCATGACTTATTTAATGATACAAATGCATGCTAAGACTTAGCAATGAAAGACTATATACATATATATATATGTATATGTACAGTCAGGTCACTTACTGAAGACAACAAACCTGAAGGCAGAAAGACCCACAAACAAGCAGCAACTGAAGGGAGCTGCAGTAAAAGCCTGGCAAAGCAACTAAACTGAGGAAACTCAGCATTTGGTGATGTCCATGGGTTCCAGACTTCAGGCAGTCATTGACTGCAAAGAATTTGCATCCAAAAATAATCCTAATATTTATGATTATGTTAGTTTGTCCATTTACTTTTGAGCCTGTGAAAATGAAAAAAAAAAAAAAAGGCTGTAATTCCTAAACGGTTAACGCAATATTTTTTGTTAAACCCCTTGAATTAAAGCTGAAGATCTACACTTCAATCACATCTGGACTGCTTCATTTCAAATCCACTGTGGTGGTGTACAGAGGCAAAATGATGAATATTATGAATGTCACTCTCCAAATACTTATGGACCCGTCTGTATATATAAAACTACTCAGTAATAAACACAGTACAGGTGAAACCAATCAGGCAACAAACCTATAACAGGACAGGCACAGCGTTATGACTAAAGCAGAAACCAAAGCAAACACAAGCACATGATGTTAATAACATCACATCAATTACACACTGATTACACTACATGTAATCAGCAGCAGGAAACCAGGAAATAAGATTAATCACCAAACCCCGGAACAGATCTCCACATTTGATTTATGGATATAGAAAGGATTAATGTGCTTCATCTATTAAAATAAGTCTGAGAATTTTCCTCTTAATATCCATGATATTACAGTGACAGTGACGTGTGATGACATTAAACTGAAACACAACAAAATATGTCGTGGTTAGGGATAAAGCAATAAACAAAGCTATTTCTCATTTTTCTTTTCGAATATATATTTTTCTTACTTATTATTCAGTTCTAACCACTAGAGGGGGCAGGGATGTATGAGATGGTTATGGTGGATGTACAGTACACTGCTATAGCCTAGTAAGAAGAAGAAGAAGAAGAAGAAGAATTTATTTAAATCACTAAACTGCTACAGTGCATTGTGGGATTGCTATTTTCAGTCTCATTACAACTACTACTGTTACATGCTATTATATGGCTCTGTCCCAAATGCCAGAGTTCATGTGCACTTAGTATTCTTATTAGAACAATAACTATGTTGGCTTCGTCCCAAACACTAGTCTTCATGAATAGTTAGTGTTTTTACTAAATTCTGTGGAATTTCATGGCTTCATCCCAAACGCTAGAATTCATGTCTAATTAGTTGGTAGTAGAATGTCAGCCATTTTAAGGCTCTGTCCTGATTCATGACTAGATAGTGTTCTTAATGGATCTGTAAATCTAAAATTTTGGCACAATCCAAAACGACACACACACACGTCCCTTTCTAGCAAGGTTTCTTTTGTGTGCTTATTTTACTACGATGTTATTCTGTGTCTGAGGGAGTGAGTGTATTATTCATAATGCACCGCAAGCACACAGCAGGTTGAACAATGAGAAATGTTGGTGATATGGTTTCGTAATATAACATTCAAATGAGCGTGTAATGAGATAAAGTGTACATTTAGCTATATGACCTGTAACATGGTTAGTGGAAATGTAGTTATTGTCCTTGTGTCCTCTGCAAGCCTGTGTTCATTTATGTAGAGTGCCATGTAACCATGAGCATCTGCTTTCCACTTAGGTTGTCTTGTGCACAAATTCAACATTCACATTAATGCAGGTGGATGGAAACACACACACACACACACACACACACACACACACACACACACATGGTAACCCTGTGCCAGGTTGGTGATATCATTTGTATAATCTCTCAGTCTCAGGGGCATTGTTTTGTAGATACAGACAAAAGCATCAATTATGGAAAATTACAGATTAAAAAAACCTCCTGCAACATTTTGAACATTTGGCCTTTGGGGCAGCTTGTTGCTATGGTGCCCAGAGTACCATAAGGCTTTATGGAAAGCTGAAATCAGGTTTACAAAATCTAAACACAAACAGGATGTCACAGAGGTCCCTTTCAGCGAGACAAAGCCCTTAATGTTCATACTGCTGCAAAATTATTATGATAATTGTTCTACTTCAGGGCATCGATCAGGGATGGTTGGTGGAACATACTGGGTCTAACATTCAAGGAGACCAAGATCCTCAAAGTAAATACACTCACTTTGTTCTTTTCTGTATTCGCTGCAATATTAGTTGCATTAAGGCAGGAACTTCACAACAAATTTCGGCTACTAAACCATTTTGTGGTACAGGGGGCGTGGCCATGGGGCAGCTGCGCACAGAGAGGAGGCGGGTTCAACCGGCAGGTAACGAGTGATGATTCTCACCTGTGTGTTATTACCGCCTGCCTACATATGTGTGTTTATTGGCCTTTCAGGGAGCGCTGTGAGCCAGAGAAAGAGAAAGAGATGATGGAGCCCATACCCAACACACTTGCTTTGAGCGTGAGTGGCTTAGTTTAGGTTTCCGTTTGATTCTGTGTTTTATGAAAGCGGAAAGGAATTGCATGCTGCCTGGCAGCCACGTTAATAATGAAAATATTTTCTTTCTGCATGTTTCACAGGACTCTGAATGTGACCCTTTTCTCTGGCTTGGCTGTGATGAATGTCCTTCTTGTCAGAATGTATTTTTGATAGACTTCAAAGCACTATTGTAAGTCGCTCTGGATAAGGGCGTCTGCCAAATGCCATAAATGTAAATGTAAAAAAGTCAAACATGCATTTTTGCACCATTTTGGTGCAGATTTCATCAACCAAGATAAGGTCAATAGCTACATTAGTAAGGTCATGGTCAAAGGTGACCATGTCAAGTGACTTGATACAAAAATATGGCAATAAACCATATCTTGTATTTTTATATCAACAAACTGTTGCTGTAATTAATGGTTTTCTATTACATTTTTGTAATTTTATTTATCTTGCTCATTTTTTCTGAGCAATATTCTTTAACAGTGGTACTGCAGTACCCCTACTTCCTGCGGTTATGCTAACTAGCAGACGTTCCACAACATTAAATATGACTATAAACCATTAAAATGTGTGACCTGTCAGTCATTTATAATCACTGTGGGATTAGTGGAATAACACGCTCCAGACCATGCTGCTATATGAAAATAATTCTCTTCAGGATGACACGACGTGGATGTGGATTATTTTTCAAATAACAGCACGGACTGTCGTGTGTTATTCCTTACTTGCTCACCGCTTGCCTCATGTTTCTGAGTATTGCTAAGCTCTTTGGTTTGTCTACTACACTTATGTCCAAATGTCTGCTATATGATGACTTGTTTAAAATGTGTTGATCTAGTTGATCTCTTTCTGGTATATAGATCTCTTGCGAGAAATACAACAGTCCTGTCTCATATGACTGAAATAATTGCCCGGGATCATTGACAAGATGGCCACTAAGTGGACGCACTTTACTAGAAGAATTTTGAATCAAAGCTCCTGCAAGCCTGAAGCTTTCCATCCCAGTTCATATAGTATGTTGCTAGTTTTCAGTCATTGTTTGGACATTTCTGTTTTAAACCACTTTGCTGTGTTTGCATGATCTGACTGCAGATTCGGTAGGGCATCCTGTCTTTACTAGTTTATGGTTCATAAGCTCATGAGCATGAGAAGAAACATGGAAAGCAGGAATAAAATGTCTCTGTAGTGTCAAACTGAATTCTATAGTGTGTCATCCGTCAGTGTTGAACCTCTCCTTGACACTGAGTTAAACTCGATGGATGAAATGAATGACTAAGCACACGTAAGTACAGTACACCTGGTCAGGTTATTTCAAGGTCACTCTTTATTGAGCAGAGGGTTTCATGTCCTCAGTGAAGGCTGCATTTATATTAACGTCTGTGTGCTTTTGCTTAACGTCCACTTCGACCCACATGACCTCTTGTTCACTAGTAATGAAATTGGCCAGTGCGTAGGAACAGAAGGCACCTGGAGGGCAGGAATCATGAATCTGATAAAACAGCGAGATAAACGGGTAAAACAAGGAGCCGTTTTTGTTTGCTTTTTTTCACTCATACCTGCTTTCAGAGCTCCATTTCCATCAGCATTGTCTTTTTGATCAGCACTAAGAGGATGAGAAGAGAGACTGGGTGATAGAACACTAAAAAGGCCTGAATTCGAGTGTTTGAGAGAGCTTTAAAAGAGCACACATTCTAGTAATGAGCAATGAATGGTATCACGATTAGGATTGAGCAATGCATTGATTCTACAGCGTGTCCCAAATGACTCCAGGCGAAATTAACACTTTTTTAGCAAAGTGTCTTCCAAAATTTTTCATACTTAGCTCATATTATATATATTTTTCCAGATAGCCTTTAAGAATGTCTTTGACAAAAGAAGAAGGTATTGAATTCGTCGTCATGGCTGGATCGGGAAGCTGTCGCAAGGTTGCGATGGACTTTAACAGGAAACTTGGCAATCACACGTGACACTGCTGCCACACTTTTTAACAAATACAAAAAGACTGGAAGTGTTGCTGATCAACCGAGAAGTGGACGTCCACAAACACGAACATCCACTGAAGGCACAACTGACGTGGTGGTGAGACTTTTGGGACACCCTGTATTTTAACCCTAACTAGATTGAAAGGAGAATTTAGGATGGTGCCTTAAACGGCTGATGTTCTAGTATGAGGTTCACAGGGACTCAGGTTGAGACTAGATCCCTTTGGGACTGGGATCTCATTGGACGCAAAACTTTTTTTACATTTTTATATATGCATACAATATGTATGAGGTAGCTGCCTGGTTCAGGGTGGTGTGGTTTACACTAAGCTCCTAGTTTGTTCATATTTTGTGAAATAGAACCAACTAAATCTAGAAGAAAATATTGTAGGCAGGTACAAACAAAAATAATAATTGTCTTTAGCCATCTTTAGTTGAGACCTATTATAAACTGAAGTGATGTAGCTGAATTGTCAGAACTTTTATACTTTGCTGTCTGATGAGAAGTGTTTAAAAAAAAAACATGCTTCTAGGATAATCATTGATATATGTTCAGCCAGATAGAGGTGATCTCTGCATGGATGACTGTATGCTAATATCTGTTTCGGACCTGGTGACCTTTCTGCCTCCGAATGCAGCCTGAGTAGGTGGCACTTTTACATTTCAGATTCCATCACGTTTCTAGGAAAACAGGATGTTTTGGACAAAAGTCTTCCAACAGCTCAGTAATTAAAGTGCTGTAGCAGGTGTGTGTAGGTGTGCGTTTCACCTACTACGGCTACAGTACAAAAGCACATTGATTATACAACAATTGTTGCTACAGTATATCTACATTTATTCATTTATTACTAAGTTACACCACCTACTCGCCAGATTCTTTTCAGCATATCATCTAGCCACTTAAGATCCTCATGGTTTAATGATTTAATCTGAAGATGACTGTTTCCCATAGTGCTGCTGTTTTTTTTGTTGTTTTTTTTTTGGGGGGGGGGGGGGGGGATTTTTGGGTAAAAAGTGATTAAGCTGCCAGTTATGCAAATAAATTTTAACATTGCCAAAAACACCACCACCCTTTAAGCAAAAATATTAAAAAT
>CM075023.1:4673979-4699179 GCA_037576675.1 Pangasius sanitwongsei
CCCCCCCCCCCCCCCCCCCCCCCCCCCCCCCCCCCCCCCCCCCCCCCCCCCCCCCCCCCCCCCCCCCCCCCGCCGGGGGAAACAGTGATGACGCTGCCAGTTATGCATCTTAATGTTCTCATTGCCAAATCCAGCAGCTCTGTTTCAGCTCTAATCTTCAAATTTAGATCACGTAGCGCAAGAACACGATGAGGCGGAAAAGCAACGTGTCCCAAGAAGCATCAGACCTCAAAACACTATGCCTTGGCGCTGATGAGTCAAGACTCAAAATTGAGCAATAAAATCCAAACTCATGCAGAAACATAGTCAGAAAGAATTTTTTTTCTACTATGCAATAACCTGCCTACACACACATACACACACACACACTGCAGTAAGTACATAAGTAAGTATGCAATTCTAAGCCAGTTTAGTAGATCATGGTGTTCGTGTTTTTTACCTACTGCCTCACATGGCTTGATTTCCCAAGATTTTCAAATATTGCCTAGATAGGGCTTTCTTCCTTCCTTCCCTTCTTCTTTCCTTCCTTCCTTCCATTCTTCCTTTTTCTTCCGTTCTTCCTTCCTTCTCTTCTTCCTTCCTTCCTTCCCTCCATCCAGTCTCTATAGTTTCCACTGAATGGTGAGAAAAACAAAAAAAAGCAGTACTGTGGGTGGAAATGCCTTGTCGATGAGATAAATCAGATGAGAATCACCAGATAGGTTTGACTTGACAAGAAAGCTAGAGTAACTCAAATAATCACTCTTTACAACCATGCTGAGCAGAAAAGCATCTCAGAATGCCCAACATGCTGAACCTTGAAGAGGATGGGCTACAACAGCAGAAGACCACATCAAGTTTCTCTCCTGTCAGCCAAGAACAGGAATCTGAGGCTACAATAAGCCTGTCACAGAAACTGGGGAGTTAAAGATTGGACAAAGACCAGGCGCTGTTTTTCCAATCTTCAACTGTGTTCTAGAGTGGCTTGGTAGTAGCATGAACTTGCATGTTTAGGGCAGTAAAGTAGATAAAGATATGTTCTGAATAAGTGTTCTTTATTGAAATCATTTTTTTAAATTATGTGAAGCAGAGTTTTTTTTTTCAATTGACTATTCAATGGTCTGTGATTCAGTGATGGTCAGAATGTGGGAAGAATGCACATAGATAATGAAATACTGCTATCCTATTATTGTGTTCCTTTTAAGGTAATTTCTTTCCAAAAGTGATGACCCTAATGGCTTCTGTTAATGGCTTCTGTTAAAAGTGCTGGTTGATCAGTTGGTAAGATCAGATTAAAACACTCTAGCTATTACAATTAGCAACCAATGAACAAAACTCTGCATCACTGTCAGCAATGTCAGGGGTTTCTGTACCACACTGCTCCTGCAACTGTTACGTAAATGCCAGCAATGCCAAAAGAAAATGAATCAACTTGTTGGTAAAGGTGTGAGCGTGGAAAAGAAAACAGTCTATCATATTCTTACATTGATGTAAGTACAGATTTAGAGCTGTGTTCAGAGTCGGTGAATTAAGTCCAAAAGTTACATCAATATTTACACTGGGAAATTTAAGTGTATTCAGAGATGAGTTCCGCACCTGCTTGATACAATTTTTTGCAGTAGCGTCTAGACCACCACCTTTAAACATAAATACTTGCTTTTTTGTTATTTTTGATGTGATCTCCTGTTAAGAAACCATGCCCATGGTTTTACACGGGTTTTGTGTTCTGCTTACAGCTCACCTTAATTTTATTAATAAAATTCAATCCTCAAGATAAGCAGCCTCTCAGTGTCCTCTGTGCAAAAAAAAAAACCCTTTTCTTATTTTTTAAGGGGAAATACTATTAATTAATAATCATATCATTTTATATTTAATATTCACTTGGTATGTCATTCCATAGTTTTTTTTTTGAGTGTATGTACAATGCCCCAAAATTTCAGCATGACATATTGTGGTTATATCAAACTGTCAGACAGTGGGACTGAATCCTGATCCAGTTTTGCGCAAGAAAAGTGTGAGACACAATCGTGCGTAACTGAGACATGCCTCTACTTTACTCAAATTCCATTCGACACACATATCTTTTGTGTAGCTTCTGAATCATGTTTAAGTTTGCAGTTATGGTCTATTGTGTACTGCTGTCTTCGGACACTCCTGGCTGGTTTTCGACTAATATTATGAAAGTTCTCATAGTAGAGACATTATGCTTTAGTTTTGACTTTTGTTCTGCCAGCTCAGTGTCAGTGCTGACCCACGTACAATGGACAAAAAGGGCATGGAATGAAGGAGCATGCAGTGGGGGGACGTGGAATGTCCTCAGGGCACGGGTGGACCATACTGGAGTGAGGCAGCGGAGGTACATTTGAAATGGACACTCAGATGCAGGCTACATGCTGAGCGTAGCTCTAGCTCAGGAAAAAAGTTACCCCCCCAGAGTGATGCCTTAGGTCCTGCTTGATATGATGAAGATCATATAGAAGATATTCAGTTTATTGAGGTTTAGGAACATGGAAAGATCTGTAAAAATACAGCACATGTACATGAGCGCCATAATCCATAGCATATAGTAGGATGCTAAAATTATAACTATAGACTTCAATGTCACTCAGCTAGGTCTATAGCTTCTTCTTGGCCATACTGCGGCTTCTAGACATAAGTATATGGTGTTATAGCATATGCAGTGGATGTTTGTAGAGGTGGAAGCGCCTTGATTTTTTTTGTCTACCCTCCTGTCACGGTTTCTATAGAAACAGCCCTAAAAAGGGTTTGCCTCACTTGTTATGGAGATATGTGCATGTGGAATAGCAGCAAAAACCTAAAAAATATGTTTTTGTCTGGTAGTTGAGCCAAACACCACTAATTATTCATGTAATATTTTTGTAATATTTTAACACTGATTTATTTGCATTCACCTAGAGGCTAAATTCTGAATTTTAGTTTCAGTAGGATTTCCCCTTTTTTCGTTTCTATTTTAATTTATAAGCCTATCGCTGTTGGTTTTGCTTTGGCCTGTCTTGAGAATAACTCCAAATTGTGCAGTCTTACCAAAATAATCACATGTAAATAGTGTTTTTCTTCAGATGATTAATTTATTTTCACATGTAGTGCATGTGTTTTTAATTTCCCATGTCATTTTTCATTCACAATCCATTTATTTTCACTTTTCACATGTTAACTTTTCACAGCTTTGTTATGGAGATGTGTGCGTGCATCACGGTAGCAGCAAAACCTTGAAAAATAATTGTTTTTTTTTTGTTGTTGCTGTTGTTGAGCTGAAGGCCACAAATTATTCATGTAATTTTTGTCATATTTTAACAGTGATTTATTTATATTCACCCAGAGGCTGCTGTACTCACCCTGACTGGGGAAAGTCTGTATTTTAGGTTCAGCAAAATGATCTGTTGGTTAGAGTTTCTACTTTTTTCTTCTCTTTTTCTTTTTTTTCTTTCTATTTCAGTTTCTATTTAATTTCTATTCTATTTATGTAAAGCATGTGGTTTCGCTTGTTCAGATGCGATTTTCTCGCATAAAGCACTCTTCTTCCTTTTGATGTCACATGTGTTTGAGTTCACAGTTGCAATTTCATGGCGTAGCATGGTGGAATGCACTTTGGCATGTGATCACACATTATTTACATAGTCACATGAGCGTGGCATGGTTTGAGCCTGCTATACATATACACACACACACACACACACACACATATATATATATATGTGTAGTTTTGCACATTCTTCCACATCTCAAACCATACATGTAGATGGACTGGCTACTTTAAATTGTCTGTAGACGTGTGTGTGTGTGTGTGTGCAAGAGATAAAATGCATGTTATCATCTATGTTCACTTGAACTATGAACTTGTTGTAAACATGTTGTTACACAACAGTTTGGTTTCATTCATAAAGTTGAATATTGTTGAATACTGACTACTATTGAATATTTACCTTATATTTTCTGAACTTATGGCTCTCAGATTGGTCTCTGATTTTATTTATTCGTTCTTTTTAATAATGTACAGGCAGTGGATATCAACTTTTATCAAAACTATTTGTTTATTTGTTTGTTTATTCATTTAATTAATTTATTTTTTTAAACCATGGTTCTCAAGAGTCCCGAGGCCTCTGTGACCTCCATAACCAGGGACTCAGCTACTGCTATTATCCATAAAAATCAGGAGCCAATGGGAATATGTTGAGAAAATAAGCAAAAACATGACACGGCAGCTGAGAAAATGTGTCGAGCGTGCCATGTGATGGACTCTACCTGGCTGCTAACCCAATAACTGCTATGTCCATATACTGTATGGTATAAGCTTATATGCCGAATACTATGTCATAGTATGTTATGTTTACATTCACAGCATTTTATTATATTGTTATTCCTTTGCACTTCCTGTAATATCTGACACTTCCTCACTAGAACTGTGTACTCGTCAGCACTGCATTGTCTCTTACTGTGCCTATTGTCCTGTTTTAGTAGTTAGTGTACTGTCAAACTACTCTCATTTTGTGCACTGTGTTCCTGGGATAGACTCCAGATCCATCACGACCTGAGCAGGATGCTTATGAATGAATGAATGAATGAATGAATGAGCAAGTGAAATGCATGTGACTTTTCCAAAAATGAAATAATAATTACTTAATAATAATAATTACTCCATCCTTTTTTTTTTTTCATTTTTATTTTAGTTGCATTGCTGCTCTGATGCTGGTCACATGTCCACAACCTGGAGGTATAACTGGAGAAAGCTCCTGTTCTGACACATGATATTTCACAGCTTAGGAATGCCGCGTGTGCGTACTGCGCATGCGCGCGTGTTGTGCCCGCGATAAGGTCGCTATAGAGACAGCGTGTTCCGACTCGCGCGAGCAGGTTCCGCCCCGCCCCGTGCAAACACTCACTACCTAAACCAGGAAGCAAAATACACACGAACGCGGACTGAGGAGCGAGGAAAAATAACCCAGAAAGACGAGTTAAAGAGCGACTAGAATCCCGCTGTGGATGTATTTATTCCGCTAAACGCGCGCGGGTATGTACCGTGGTGTTTTCATTTACTATGCAATCCAGCGCGAGCCTTTTTTGTTTTTGTAGAAAAATAATAAGGTACAGGATGTGACACTGCACTCATTAACATAACCGACACACTGAGAAATGTTGTGTTTCCCCTTTATATTCCTAATGATCAGAAAGAAACATGACTGTCCATAGCTTGTGCATTATTTATTTATTTACTTGTTTGTTGGTTTTTTTGTTGTTGTTTTTTTTTTTTTGGGGGGGGGGGGGACTTTTACTCTGTAAAGCATGCATGCATAAGTCTATAAACACATGCTGACGTAATACCTACCTACACCATCATTTATTTCGACATAAAGGGAAAATCCACATATTTTGCAGTGCAATTCTAAACTCCTTTCAGCACCTTTTCACTTTATTTAACAGTCTGCTACAATTACCCACAATGCCATTCAGCTACCTGCTGGTGATGGTGTAAATGGGATTTAGATCTTGCTTCATCTCTATTTAAAGAGGGCGATGCAGCAGAGCTTTAGTCTTTTAGTCTGTCCACCTCTCTCTTTGTTTTCTGAGCATTCTGCTCAGACAGATCAGCTTCCAAAATGTCAACTTTCACGCTAATACTTGCGTCAACACAGTCATGTGGGCGGGGCATGGTGGCTTAGTGGTTAGCAAGTTTGCCTCGCACCTCCGCCTCCGCCCTGTGTGTGTGTGGAGTTTGCATGTTTTCCCCATGCTTCGGGGGTTTTCTCCAGGTACTCCAATTTCCTCCCCCAGTCCAAAGACATGCGTTGTAGGCTGATTCGCTTTTCCAGATTGTCTGTAGTGTGTGAATGGGTGTGTGAGTGTGTGTGATTGTGCCCTGCGATGGGTTGCCGTATGCCCCAAGTCCCCTGGGATAGGCTCCAGGCTCCCGGTGACCCTGTGTAAGATAAAGCGGTACAGAAAATAGATGGATGGATGTACCATATAGCTTCATTGCATTCCAGGACTTTGAGACATTGGATTTCTCATTAATATGACATGGAAAATGTCTCTGGAAAGTGGTGAAGGAGAAAAGACGCCCCTACTTTTTTTTGTTTTGTTTTTATGAGAGCAAAACCTGATCATTATCCCCTATGATTGAGATTGTTGAACATTTTTTTCCTATTTAACATTATTAAACTATATTAAATGTCTCCGTGTGACATCATCTAGGTGGCCCACAAGCACCAACTTCTCACGAGAATAATGAAAATACGACACCAACCAACAATTTAGAACCAGAATTGATAAGAACTTGACAAAATATCTCAATATGTACATACCGAATGTGTTGCACAGTGGCAGTTTCGTTTAGTACCCCATTATATTCATGTAATATCTTGTTATTTGAAGATATTATCTTGTTATTACAACAGAATGCAATTTTTAAAATATCTCGTCATTTTGACTTGACAATTTGTGATTTTGAGTTAATCTTGATCACCTCAGCATCCGTCAGTAAGGCTAGTTTATTAAATATTAGCTTCTTATTAGGTATTTCACTTAAATGTATTCAGGTATGGTCAAAGTTTTTACTCCTAACACTTAAACTGATGGAATTTCGTAACAGTTAGAGCGGCCGTTTTGGAATTAGAGCCATTTTGACTATTTGAATTTGACATGACAACATCTGCAGTGCAGGATTAACCAGGATTTTAATCATTTACAGCACAGACACCTACAGCGTTTACATAAGGTGTTTAAAGTGTGTGTAAGGCAATAACAGTAGGTGTTAACTGTGTTTTGTTCCACAGTTAATCAGTCTGTAGTGTATAATATATTCGAACGCACATTGTCTCGACTTTGGTACCTTGCTATCGTTGCCATAATAAACAGCATATATATGCAGAAGCTTTCGCTTTCAAATGAAAAGTTCAGTCGTAGTCATTTGCTTACGCTAGTTTATCTTGATATTGTGTATTTTTATTCTTCCTGTAGTGTGCAGTTGTTGACTGACCTTCACGGTAGAAACTGAACTTACAGCTGACGTACAGAAAGTTCCCCTTGAAACAGCTCATTATAGTTTTACTATAGAATAAGAGGAAGCATTTCATCTGTTTAGCTCTAATTAGAAAGTGTGTGAGCACATTAAAGGTCAGGTGTGTGTATGTGTGTGTGAAGCCAGTTTTACACTGTGTGATTACAGCGGTGTGGAGAGATTAGTACATGTCACATTGCACAATGTGATTTCAGTAAAATCTTGGCTGTTCCTCCATGTCAGGTTATACAATGAAGATCTACAAACGATAGACCTGCGATTAAAGAAAATGACTACATTCTGCTTACGATCTCGTACAGAAAGTGGGCTTTCACAAACACAAATGTTCTTCAATGTGAGCTGGAGGTAATGAGGATCTTTATTTTGGTCAGGTTTATTACACATATCGGCATGTTTCGTTTTTTTCGTTGTTTCGATATCACCGCTAACGTATGTAGCTATATGTAGCTATTCCGTGAGTTTCACGTAATCTTGCTCCACCCTCCTATCGGTGGCTTTTAGATCAGATTTTTTTTTTTAAATTAAGATGCTGCTAGAGCATATCAAGTTATGCGTTCTAAGACTGTCAACCTTAACTCGAAAGTCTTTTATAATGTGCGTTTTTTTTTACAATCTAAGACAGCTAAATCTATCCAAATTGCATCGTATAAAACTGGCGTAAGATGTAATTATTAATCAGGTAGCGCAGTAGAGTTTGGGAATTATACCACCTTCACATGCTTGTCAGATCATAATGTATTGCAGTGGCTATGTCGTAATTATGAAATTCAAGCACACCACTAAACGTAGCTAGTTAGTTAGCCTGACCTAGTTTGGACTCTTCCATGATATTACCCTGTATTATAAAACATATTTATCCCAACCAGAGATTAGAGATTTAAACCTAATCATGAATGTGGCTTTATTAAGTAAGTTGTATTTAGATAAATAAAGAATTATCTACTATTGTCTGCTTAAACCATGCTTTCCTGGTTGGAAACCTGGATATCAAAATTATTTCCGATTTTAATATTATTTAGCTCAGGATCTCATGAAAAATTTTGCGAACTTTTTTTTTTTATAGAACATGGAGGAGGTGTTCGTATTTTCTCCTGGTTATGTTTACCACTGTGCATTATTTTCACACAGATTTGTAGCTGTAATTACATGATCATTAGATTTTTAATGTAGTTGTATAACAAATTAAATATCAAAATGTTATTAAATATTAATATTAATATTAAAAGTTAAACTTTAGTGTAACTTCAATCCTAGCTTCAATCCTATGTTAGCTTTAATGTGCCTTTAATACTATCAGAAATTTACCATGAATGTAACCCTCACTCAATTAGTACTTTATTTTAGTACTAAGTATATAGAAGCTTTTTTAAAAATATAATTAACTTATTAATAAAGCATATTAATTGTGTATTAGCAACTTAGCTTAAATGTAGAATACTGAGGTTAAGGATAGAGTTGGTGTAGTGGGATTTAGTTATAGTGAAACAGATCAGTAAACAACCACAAAGGTGTGTGTGTGCATGCGCATGCTAAAAGCTTCGCACACAGAAAGTTCTTACTTCCGTCTTGTGCGTTTCCTGTTTGTACGACTCACAAACTTTCACCTTTACCTTACACACGCACATGCACACACACAGTGAGAGGATGAAGAACAGATGGATTGGAGTGTGTTACTGCCAGATTCTACACACACTCTCAAAAACATACACACTGAGTTATTTCCTGCCATGTGCATGTGTGTGTGTGGCACAGACGTATGTTGTCTAAAAGATGAAGGTCTGTAGCTTATTGTGTGAATTGTGTGTGTGTGTGTCTTACATAATCCTCTATAATGTCTTCGTGCGAGCTTTTGCAGTAAATGAATCACTATATTCTCTCTCTCTCTCTCACCACACACACACACACACAAAATCCACACTCCATGCAAGCCACTCAGCTCACACTCACCTGTGAGAGAATGTGTGTGTGTGTCCTTTTTCTAGAATATGGCATGTCCATGTATGTGCTTTGTAATTTATTTTATATTTATAATACACTTATACACCCTTAAAGAAGTGGGGCAGAAAAAGTTATAAATATTTCAAATCCATTAATATATATATATATATTTTTAAATAAAATCAGAATGGTCAACTTATTGAAATACGCTATGTTACATTGTCAAGCCTCGTACTGGACTGTAATTGGAATGGAAATATTGTTTTGCTGTAGCCAATCAAAACTGCTCATTAGCATGACCTCAGGATGGGGCGGGGCAAAATGTGATAACATGATGTCAATATCTTGATAAATTACACAATGTACAGTTCTGACATATAGCATATTATGCACTTTTTTTTTTTTTAAAAAAAAAAAAAAAAAAAAGACTGTTTACCAGCTTTAGGGAAACAGATTAGCATGGTGTATGAATCAATCATTCAGTTTTTGTGAATTAATCTGAAAGGTCACGTGCATGTAAATGTGCATTTCTCTGTGCACAAAGCAATACCAGGTTGTGTGTTTGTGTGTGTGTGTGCATTTGTGCGTTTGTGATAGCATATTAGCCTTACTTTTGCTTTAATACTTGTTAACGCATTAGCGTTAATCAACTTTAACACTATTAGCATACTGTGTTTAATGTAGCGGTAATTCTTTTAGCATATTAGCTTTAATTAGCTTTGACGCAAAAAGCAGTTCTAATTAGCTGTAATTATCTTTACTTTATAATTAATAAATAAATAAAGAATGCAGCCAACAAAATGGACTGATTATGATGTCGATTATGAGCTTACAAAATATAAAGTTCATTACTGAATGAACTAGCTAAAATTAGTTTCCCAGATGTGTGGGAAGTGTGTGTATTACATTGTACAGAGTGCAATGTGTGCGTATGTGTTTTGTTTTTATGCTTGTGAAGGAGCAGAACTCTGCAGAATTAACTCCAGTAAAGAGATGTTTGGGGTTGCTCATTACAGAAATGAGTTGAAATTAGCATAAGTGAACAAGGTAAATTTAAATTAGCATACTCTTAAATTAGCATACTTTTTAGCACACAGTTATGTGATGATAAAATGCTTTCTCTAGAGCCACATAGCAAAAAGCAGAGAATTTAGAGTGTGTGTGGTGATTCCTGCACTCGTATCGTGCTCACGCTGTGTATGAGTGCATTGAATGCATGAATTTTGCAGTGTATTCTGGAAATGCCAAGCACCTGCTTTGAGGTTTTCTCTGCTTTTAACTCTTCTCACATATTTCAGACTTGACTTTTCTCTTCCTTCCCTCGTTATTTCATTGTTTTTGTCTCACCCTTTCTCTCCGGCTACAGATTCTCACTGAATGAAATTTATGTGCTCAGTGATATTCAATTCAAATGTGTTTTTAATCAATTTGAACATGGTAAATCCGTTCCTGTAGCACAAAAGTTGCTTATTTGTATTGAAAAATAATTCATATTCGCCTCCAGTAGGCTGAGTCTCAAGAGAGCCCTGAAGGTCGCCTTTTTCCGTTCTCTGGAAAGCAGGCTACTTCATGAACCAACATTACAGTAAACAGAAACATGTTAAAAAGCATTATAAAAAAACCAACAACATATGAACTAGCATTAAAATACAAATACTAACATAAATGAATTAGCATTATACCAAACTAAATCTAAACAAACTAGCATTATAGTATGGTAAAAGGGGCAGGGACACAGGGACTCGTTACAATATTGTCAATAATGTAAAATAATGTAAATAATGTAAAAACAGAAGGACTAGTATTGTAGTAATGTAAACACACAGAGATTAGCATTGTAGTAATGTAAAAACACAAGGATTAGCATTGTAGTAATGTAAAAACGGATTAGCATTGTAGTAATGTAAAAACACAGGGACTAGCATTGTAATGATGTGCAAACACAGGAATTAGCATTGTTGTAATGTAAAAATACAGGGACTAGAACTGTAGCAATGTAAAAACACAGGGATTAGCATTGTAGTAATGTAAAACACATGGACTAGCATTGTAGCAATGTAAAAACACAGGGACTAGCATTGTAGTAAATTAAAACTACAAAATAATCATTTGTTACAACCAGGATGGGATACCATTAGATAAAGTATCTTTATAGATTTTCCTGTGGTTATTGTAGTGACGACAAATTTCTATAAGTTTCTATAGACACCATCAAGGTGTGTGTTAGCTAGGTTTATTACTATTTTGTTAAAATTTAAAACAAAAACATATATGATAAACACTTATAATTGGTGTAGTTTGGGTCCCATTAGCTAATATGTAATAGGCTGTAGAAGTCTTTGTGTTTGGCTTCACCTGGTTTGAGATTAGTCTATAAAAATCCCAGTAAGCATGCTAACATGCAAACTAGCTTTACGGCAAACAGGCCGTAAGACAGGATGAAAAAACAATTCATAAACTATCATTAACTATCATTATAACACAGTTGAACCCGACATACCTACATAGAGGCTAACATAAACTAGCATTATAGTAAACACGATAACACAACAATTAGCTTTATAGTAAACAGGCTAACAAATCAACTGTCATTCTAATACAGTGCCTAGCATTACAGTAACCTGGCTAACCCACAAATTAGCGCTTATAGTAAACAGGCTAACTGACAAACTAGCATTATAATAAAGATGTTAAACATGAATTAGCAGTATATCGAGCTAAAAGACAATTTTACTGTAAATAAACTGTCCATTTTAAACTTAATTAACTGGTGAAGCAAATAATACTTGATGCAATGTTGACTAGCGAACTAAATAAACAGAATTATTGGTCTATGATGGCTCACTGTCAGTGTAGTGTTTGTTCTGTGTATGACTAATTTTGTGTGTGTGTGTGTGTGTGTATGAGAGAGAGAGAGAGAGAGAGAGAGAGACGCTAGCTCAGGTGCTTCTCTAAAATTTAATGCATTTTGGATTAAGAGCCACTTCATCCTTACAAACAGAGCTAGCATTTTCATTTTGAGTGTATTAATTAAATCTGTATAATCAGTGCATTGTTTATTTCATATTGGCATTGTAAGATGTGTAACTGTGTGTGTGTGTGTGTGTGTGTGTGTGTGTGTGTGTGTGTGTGTGGGTGTATGTGTTTCTTTTATTGAAGAACACAGTGTTAGTAGAAGAGCAGTGGATTTTCTTTCGTTGCTCCATGGAGGTTTGCTGTGCCGGGAGCCGCATGTGTTTTCTTTCACTGTTACACAATCCTCCTGTCTTTCAAGTCCTTGCATGATCCAGAAGGTTGTTATGCAATGTTATGCAGCTTGTATGTGCGTGTGTGCGTGTGTGTGCGCACGTGTGCGTATGCTCTGTTAATGCCTTTGTTTTTACATACATCCCAAAGGGTCGGCAATCAGGTTTGGCAACGATTTAATGTTTTTTTTCACATAGCCAACACCTTTCAGCATTCAAGTGCTAATCTGTGTTTCAAAACAAAATCTGTTTTAATTGCCTACTCATTTCAAACACACTATTAAATGAAACAGTGGCCGTATCTTCACGTCCTGTAATTTCACTATAGCATTTAAGGGGTAGTTTAGCCAAAAAACCGAAATGCCCCTAATGTTTAGCTTACACAAAATGTAGACGATCAGCCAAGACATGTTTCCTTCTTAAATTTGACACTGGAGCTATGAGGCTAATATAATTACTAAGTATTGAAAGCTTATATCTTCTGGTTTAACATTGTTAGAATGACATACCTAAATTATCACACACTCACAGCGGTGGTCCTTTTGGTGGAAAGTGATTCTGGTTTCAAGATGGCTGTTATGACTGTTTTTAGCTCTAAATCTGTCGTGTTCATAGATAACAGTGTGTTGTGGAGTGTCAGAAACCACATAAGCAAGCCTGCATAATGATTACTGAACAGCTTCCCAGAGCTGTCTGAGACGAATGCTGATGATTTCAGCATTGCAGTTTGTACAGTGTAAACTCATTAGTTAAAAAGATTTTGTTTTTGTTCTTTTTGTTTTTTTAATACTTTCTGTGTCACTTAGTATCTCGTACTGCTGAACCATCTCCTTTCCTCAGACTTTTCTCTCCTCATCCCAGTGATTAATGTGATAATTCTATGTATGAGCTCAGTGCAGCGATGTTTAAACTTGCCATGTTGACCCGCTTATAAACAGTGACTCACGCCGGGATGTTCCGCAGCATTTCGGCTGAAAAAAAAAATCTGTTTTCACACGTAGACCCGATAAGAGATCAGACGAAAATTTATCAGGTTCATTCAATTTCTAGCACTTCCATTACTGTGTTACATACCTACTCCTACTCACCTTATCTGTCAGTGGAATGTGTAAAGTAGTGTTTGATGTGTGAGTTTTAGAGATGGTGAGGAATCAGGTTTTGTCCTCGCTAAAAATAAGGCCACACATCCTAGACAGCTAGCTAGCTCAGCACTAATTTGAATGGGATACTGAAAAAGGGTCCTTTTAACCCTTTCACACACAAATTATTATAAAATACTGTATATATCAGTAACGTGTGACTTTTTCTAAAAATGACTTATATTAAAAATTTAAGTGAAGTTATCTGCCATCAAGTGAAAGCAGAAATGGGTACAACGATGACTGCTGAGAAATACTGTACCTGTAATTTGTGAAGTTTGTGTAAAGTTTGTTGCAGTCTTTTAGTACAGAAGGTTTAATCAAGACAAATGCACAAGACAGTGCTGTATCAGTGACAGTCAGCAATGTTGGATTAGGAATTCTGGAATAGGAGAAATCTCGTCAAGACCTCAGTCAGTCCACACCAGACGTGTCTGGAGCAACAGCGTGCTTTGATTTTAGTCTGGTTTGGCAAGTCGAGTAGTCGATTATCAGTTACGATGATGTCTATTTTGAGAGAGATAGTAGCTATTTAATTTTTAATAATTAATGGAATAAGCCAAGCTCCAGAGCTACCTACTTAGGTTGCATCACTTCCGCCGAGAGCTCCAATTCCCAGCATCCCCCCGCCGACAACCACGACTCCCGTTTACTAATTGTACTCACCTATTGCTCATTACTTCCTTAGTTTCCTGTATGAATATCCCTCAGTATGTAACTCACACTGCTATACAGGATTATACAATAATTAATAAGAGCATGATGAGGAAATCTACTCCATGCTTCATCGTAGTAGGTGCATAGTAGAGCTGCACGGTATTGAAGAAAAATGCGATGTGACTTCTTAAATAATGCAATATCCGTTACGACAATGCTATAAGTGTTTAAAATCAATTTAGATTATATTTATAAATATATTTATATATTTAAAAACTGAAAATGACATACACGTTTCATGTTCTTTTGAGGAAAAGAAAGCATTGTCTGCTATCTGCATCACCCTAAACCTTTGACTTCTCGTAACTTTTTGAAGTAGTAAAATCATTCAGTTATGGCAAGCCCTTGCAATCGTGATATTTACATTTCAGATATTTCGATTATAATTTCAAAAACTTACGTTTTTGCCAAACTGAATGAAGAGGATGCTAATACAACAGACTGGATATAAAGTGCCCAAAAACCAAAAGAAGATGGAAGCAGTAGTCACGTTGCTAAGTCTTGTTTACTATCAAGCCTTTGTTACTAAGTGTAGCTATCTGCCAGCTATACTTACAAAACCATGCACCTAAAAATATATTTATTTCATTTTATATGAAATCATTAGTTTTACAAGTCTTGGCTAGGTCTTCTCTTGTATGCATGTTACATTGTGTGTCATGCGTCAGTGTTTTTTTTAATAAAATTGAAACTTGAATCTGAAACTGATGTGAAAGGGGACAGTGTGAAAGTCTACTGTATATTTGTATTTATTTTATATCCCCATGTTAGTGCATCATAGTATCATAGTTTGCTTACGCAGCTACAGCTTGCCTAATCATGACATCTTTATAGGTTATGATTTTGAAAAGTGCACTGTGTATAGAAAGCGTGCTTTTGTGATTTTTCTATTCGGATTTTTATTGAATTTATGCATCACTCATGCACAAGTGAAAAAAATAGAGCTGAAGCATAAATCGAAGACAGCATGCCGCATGGGCATTTGGTGTGTGGATTGAAATGCCTGTTAAAATGGAATGTTAATAGAACTGAGGTCTGCATGTGACCTTCTTCAGCTGCGTTATCCTTGCAGTACATGTATGATTGCAAGATTGAGTTGCAGCAAAAGTGGCATGAGCACACCTAAACTTTAGCAAAGGATATTTGCAGAGCGTGCAGCTCTACTGTTCACTTAAACACTCATACACTCCTGTGTTAATCTGATTAAGTTCACAGGATAGGAAACAGATGTGTTTTTTAAATAACAGACCCTTGAATAGTGATGCAAAAGTTATTTTTGGATGAGTGAATTTTCGAGTTGCTCCAGGGATTCCTGCCGTGATTTAACTGCCAAATATTTCTGTCCACGTTGCCAGGATTTCTCTTTTTCCTTCCACCCCTGAGAAAATTTCTGCTCAAGACACTTACTTAATCGGTTCAGGTGGATGCTCCCGCTTGTATTAGAAAACATTTTATTTTGGAGCTGCTCATGAATCTGGAAGATTCGGACATTCTGCTAGACAGGAGGAAGGTTCGGCAGGGGCTAAGAGAGGAATCCTTTCGAATATGGACCTGGTAAACAGAAAGATGGACGCCTAGGATGTGTCAAAGATTGAGCAGTAGTGGTATATCGTCATTCCTCACTGGAAAGCTCGTTAGCAGGTCAGGGAGAATGAAGTGGATCAGAAGGTCTGTATGCATGTCGCATTATACGTGGCATTTCTGAAAAAAAAATGAAAAAAAAGAAAGTAAACCAAAATGGGGCTGATGCACATACACTCATTCATTTAGAAGTGCTTCTAAAGATGAATCAGAGATTCCTTATCTGAAGCATCAGTGCTCTGCCTCAAACAAAACGAAACTCTATAGACGATGAGCCAGTGTAGTGTGGTCAGGCTTCAGTATAAAGAACATCTACACTGAAGAGTGCATGAGAAGGGCCTGCAGTATTTGAAAGATTTCTTCTCAACCTTCCCATGAATTTTATAAGAAAAGAAGGTCCAAATCCGTCAGATTCATGAGCAGATCTTTTGCGCCGCATAGCAGATCTACTCTTTCAGACTGGACTACAACCCTACCCCGAGGCTTCTTTACACAGGATTCATTACTGCTACTTCACTTGATATAAGTAACTTTATTAAAATAATGTTTGTGCCTTGGCGCCCGGCTAGCTCAGTCAGTAGAGCATGAGATTCTTAATCCCAGGGTTGTGGGTTTGAGCCAAACCCAGCCACTGGGGGTGCACGAGCCGGTCCCAAGCCTGGGTAAAATGGGAGGGTTGTGTCAGGTCATAAACTGGATTTCCATAATGGAGATGGAGGATCCGCTGTGGCGACCCCTAACGAGAGCAGCCGAAAGAAGAACAGCAACAACGTCTGCACCTTGATAATAAGAAATTAATGCATGTATGGCTTCCACGACTTGGAAATAAAAATCATATAAGTAATAATCCTAACAGCGGATCAGAATATCCCGATTTATGAAAAGCAAGGGATTTTTAAAAACAATTTTAATGTTTTCAGCTTCGGTTACATACAATTCCTTGCTTACAAACATGCTAAAATAAGTAACTAATATAACTGAACAGTGACAAGAGGTACCTTTTAATGCTTAAACATCCATGATTAGTGTACAGAAATAAATGAGACCATTTGAAATGGTATTTCTTTCATACTGGCACTTATCACGTTACCACTTTTGACTAGCGCCACAGACAGGTAGGTGGAGAGAATAACACGTACGTCTCTGTCCATTGGCTTTGAAAATTGTTTTCATTGTTACCTTTTTTTTTTTTTTTTAAACAAGCCATGTCGTCACTTTGCTAGATTACAGAGAGTAAATAAAATTAAAAATCTGTGAAAGTCTGTGAAAACTTCTCTTTCTGATGTATCGTGTCCAGCCTTGTAGCTAGTCTCTGGTCCGCTGAGCTGCCTTCAGCTAAATCATTTACATAAATGCACACGATTGGCCACACCACGTCACAACAAAGGATGTGCTACAGAAGCAGAGCTATTCCATGTTTAGAAAATTAGCGTCGCAGAACCACGCACCTTTTTTTCCCATTAGTTTATCAGCTCTGCTGTAGGCCTGTCACGATAACTACTTTTGTTGGTCGATAAATTGTCCCAGAAATAATTGTGATAAACGATATTATTGTCATATGCCACTCATATAATGATAATATAATAGAATAATAATGCAAGTACACCCTTTCAAAGGGCAATAAACTTCTAATTCTTAAGAATATTCAGCCATTGGATTTGGAATGTCAAAAAAAATTAAATATCCTAAATAAATGAAACATAAATAAAATGAAACCGCACAACCAAAGCAATAAAGCAGATGGACTGTAATGCAATATTGTGAATTCTTTATGCTTTATTTATTCATTGTCCTTGTTTTAGTGCATTGTTACGGAAAGAACATACAGAAGCAGCATGTTTGGCTAAAATGTTTGTTATATCCATTATATCATTATATCAGAGTCAGCAGAAATGATCGAGGTCATGTCCATATATTGTATGATAAGTCGATAATGTAATTATTGTGACAGGCCTACTCTGCTGAAGTATTTTCTCAACAAGGTTTATTGTAAATTATACAACAGGTAGTTCAGGTCCACATGTTGTGATTAGACCAGCGGTGTTCCAGGAGAGCTGAGATTTAGGTTAACGTTTCATTGCTTGTATCATTCCACTTGTCTGTGTTCTCTACAAAAGGTTCCAGTTCTAGTAACAGTCCATTACATTGAAACCATTAATACACTTACTATGGGCCGTGGGTTGGCATGGCGACATGCAACACTCTATCCGGCTGTGGCTTCTTTGGGAATTGTTGTTGTTGTTGTGGTGGCTGCTTCCATTCGGGGTCGCCACAGCGGATCATTGGGCCGCATGTTTGATTTGGCCTTGTTTTTACACCGGATGCCCTTCCTGATGCAACCCTTCCCAATTTTATCTGGGCTGGGGACAACCCCATGTACACCCCCAGTGGCTGGGAATCGAACCCGGGCCGTGGTGGTGAGAGCACTAAAGCCTAACCACTAATCCTCCAAGGACCCACACAAGAAATTTGGTAATCATGAAAATCATGAAAATTGAAGAAAAAACAAACAAACAAAAAAAACACTTGTATCCTACGAGAGCTCCTGAGATAAAGTGTAAATTTATGCATGAGGTGTAAATTTATATATATTTCTGTAAGTTTATCTATTTATGTCTGAAATGTCAGATATTCATTTTTTGCTTATAGAACTGTCGTATAAAAGCAAGATCACACTCACAGTCATGCTGTTGTACTGAATATCAGCACGGCTGTGTTTACCTACAGCCGAATCACAGCCGTGCTGGTAATCAGTACAACAGCACGATTGCGAGTGTGATATTGCGTAATTGTATAGAACAGCTTAGCGTCTGTGTTGATTGCATTTACCTCTTGCACTGCTGGCGTGTTATCTCCTTGTTTTGCTGCAGTTCTTGGTTAAATGTCACACTATGTGACTAACGTGGTTAGAAAAACAAATTGACGATACTTACCTGTCCTGCGTTCCTTTACAGTCGTCTGGACGTGAAGGTTTTATCATGCAGAAGACATGCAAATATTTTATTACACCTCGTGACATTAACACCATCAAACAAGAGTAATGTTGGATCAGTGTTTGATAAGTGAGGAAATAATAACAGATCGCGGTGGAACACTCAGATTGGTGGACGTGTGTGTGTGTGTGTGTGTGTGTGTCACTCAGTCTCATTTCTCTGTTGCGAGTCAGACAGCCATGCTGAGCAAATTTTTTTTTATCAGCTACCTGTGAAATGAAGGAATATGTTTACATCGCTCAATTCTGTGAGGTGTGAAATTGTTGCACAGGAATTTTTTAGCATGTTCAGGAGGGATTTAGGATTAAACTTGAGCGTAAAAATATTATATTCAAATGAACAGTCACAGGCATCAGTTCAGGTCTGGAGGCTAGGATTTCTGGGCAGTAAGATAAGGTCTGTCTCATTCAGAAGGTCGTTAAACAAGGTTGGGAATTATGAAATGAGAATGTAAAATTAGAACATGCCTACACACACACAAACACACACACACACGCACTGGCTTGTAGCTGTCATTTGTCACTTTTTGTTCTTTTGTTAAAAAAAAAAGTGTTAAAAAATTTTACAAATGAAACTGTCAAAGTCTGTCTGTATCTGTTTATCTGTCTGTCTGCATCTATCTATCTATCTATCTGCCTGCCTGCCTGTCTATCTGCCTGTCTATCTATCTATTTATCATCTGTTGGGATAAATGATGAAAAAGGTGTGTTGAGAAAAGCTCTGTGTGTTTTAGTAAATGTGTGTTTTCCTTAATTTAGTGTGATCTGGCTCATTTTGAGTGTGTGTGTGTGTTTCTTTGTTCTGCAGTTGCTGTGGGAAGTATGGGACAGCACCTGGGAAAACGTGAGCCATCGCCTGAGTCCGAGGTACAACACTCACTCACTCACGCACACACGCACACACACACACTTGACTTTGTTTATTCATATATCATTTGGTTCTGAATTGCACATATAGTGATGCACTGTATATGCTATTGAAAACATTTTTTCATACCCTATGTAGTGCACTTACAGTATATAAGGAGTGCTTGGCTGTATCCCAAATGGCATATAATATGCACTGTCTGAAGTGTAGGAGAAGGCATTTGTTGGTTCAGGACACTTTCTAAGTGAAAAACTATCTTCTATCACACTTATGTAGTGTACTTACAGAGCGGTCAGAGGGATGTATCCTAAGTGGAAGTGTAGTGCACTACAGACGCAAGATGCCCTTATTTTATTCCCTATTTAGTGCACTTAAGGACTGGGGAGTTGAATCTCAAATATCATGTAGTGCTCTTTCTTTTCTTTATGTCTCTCTCCTCTGTCATCATATGAACTGATAATGATCTGGGTTTCTTTCGTTCACTCAGGTACTCAGGTTGACGTCTCTAGTCTGAGAGACACCATGTTGCTAGGCAGTGTGTTATTAGTGTGTGTGTGTGTGTTATTTACTGAGATCTGACTAAGAGCTGTGGGAACTTTTGTCAGCATGGTCTGTGAACACACTGACGCAATCACACACACACACACACACACACACTCTGGCTTCAGTGTTCTAGGTTGCCATGGAGATTCATGATGCTTCTGTGTCTTTGCTGAGTACACACACGAACACACAAATGATATTAAAGGTTAAATATACAACAATCTCAGTGTTCAAGTGATAGTCAAGTCATCTTATGTTGTTGTTGCTAGGCAACAGGTAAATATGGACATAGAATGACTTCTCGCTGTTCGTGGACATTTCGGTAGCTAGCATGTAGCAGTCGGGTCCGTTATTTAGACAGTGTGAAGGCGCAGACCAGAACGGGTAACAAAGCTTCCGTGGGTTCTGCGTTATACCGTCAAAATCACGTTCTGACTTGAAGCTACAAGGAAATTGTGACTTGTTGTGTAAATGTAACATTATTTCAGAACTCTTGAATTTGTGAGGTTATTCCAACTGTTTATAACCCACCTGAGAGTGTTAGCTACATACTAAAACAAACCGATCTTATGCTGCAGTGGGAACTCATAATCACGTCATTTTCAACCTTAGTATGTTCAGGCTACAAAGGAAAGAAACATGGACGCCTCCATGTCTTTTTATAGCAACAATCTAGCCAGCTAATTCCGAGTTACGAGCTTTAGTTGAACTTAGCTTAAGTGTAAGACTGATCTCTCATTTAACTTACAATGACACATTAATAAAAACTGATTTTGTAAAGATTACAGAAATTTTACAGATTCATAACTGCATGGATGAATACTGGAGATATGCTGTCATGGCTACATGATGTAAATCATTCTTTAGTCATTAACTCATTTATCAGAAGTATAAAGATATAGAAAAAAAGAAACAAAACAAACAGAGAATAACAAAACAAGAACAGAGCAACAACCAAAATTGTACCTAAAACAGAACAAGAAACAGAGCTAGAACTAGAACGTTAAACTAAACCAGAAGAAGCAGAAACTAGAAGCAGAAACAAAACTAAAACAACAACTAGAAACACAATGAGGACCAGAAACAGAAGTGTTACCAGAACCAGCATTAGAGCAGAACTAGAATCAGGACTACCACTCGCACCAGAACTAGAGCCAGGAACATTCAAGAACCAAAATCTGATCACGATTAGAACCAGAACAAGACAAGAAAAAAAAAAAAAACAGACACCCCTAACACCCACTGAGTAAGACCAGACCACTCACGTGTGGTTCTTCTTGATACACACACACACACACACACACACACACACACAACCTGTTATACAAATTTCTAAGTAAACCTGAAACCTGGTGTTCATTAGTCTAAAACACACACACAAACACATACAACGTCACACACACACACACCACCTGTTATGCAAATTTCTAGGTAGACCTGAATGTGTTCATTAGTCTGAAGCACACACATACACACACACTGCCAATTATATGATTTGAAGCCACCCAATCAAGATTCATATTAGTGAGTCTCCTTATACATAAATTTACACTTATACATTTCTTTATACATAAATGTACACCTTACGCATAAATATACACTTTAGCTAAGGAGCTCTCGTAGGATACAAGCGTTTTTTCCAATTTTCATGATTTTCATGATTACCAAATTTCTTGTGTGGGTCCTTGAAGGACTAGACGGATAAAATTAGGGAGGGCTGCGTCAGGAAGGGCATCTGGCATAAAAACTGTGCCATATCAAATATGTGGACCAATGATCTGCTGTGGCGACCCCTAACGGCATCAGCCAAAAGAACAACAACCAAATTTCTTGTGTAAATGCTGCTACAGATGATTTCCGAATGAATTTGCTCGTTTTCAGTTTGATAAATGAGGCCCATTGTGTCAGTCTTTTTACACATGCATACACACAGCAGTTTGGGATGAACTTAACAGAATGCAACAGGAAACTGGTATTTTTTTCCTCGACTGAGTTGGGAAACTATTGAGTCATTCATGAATAATGATCCCAAGTAGATTCATCTAATCACAGAGCACTACACTCATGCAATTATGTTGGAAATGCATCACTAATGGGATTCATTAACTCATTTCCAACAATATTGATCATGTATATTAGGTGATGTAGCTACACTGACTTAATCTAAATTAAATTTCTCTCCTGAGTTCTCTCTATCTCTTAACCTGAGCTTTGAGTGGGATTGTTGCTGTATTTCTAAGTGAACACTCTGATTAATGTAATTCTGATACCCAGACCGATATATAATATCAGTATCAGAATGGAAGCATACATAGATATACATATATAATGTATTGTGCATTCATTCTGATACTGATATCAGGTATCGATACAATACTGTGCTCATTTACTCGTACTTGTAAAAAGCCTCCAATACCAACACCCAGTATCAGGTGATACTATGATAGATTAGCTTCGACAGTAATCTAGATGTACAGCACTGTGCAGAAGTCTTAGCCACATGCAAAGAAATGCTATACAGCAAAGATGCCTTCAAAATAATGAAATTAAGTATTTCTACATTAAAAAAAAATACTATAAAGAGCAGTAAACAGTCATAAATGAAACAAATTCAATATTTGGTGTGACGGCTCTTTGCTTTAAAAACAAATTAGCAGTCTCGGGTACAATTTGTGCAGTTTTATAAGGAAATGAGCTGTAAGTGTTACTGAGCATCTTGCAGAACTATCCACAGTTCTCCTGGAGACTTTGACTTTCGCACTTGTATCTTATTTTTGCAGCAAAACCCAGCAGCCTTCATTATGTTTTTTTTTTTGTCTGAAAAGTGGTCTCTTACATAATATGCTGCTTTATTTACTAACATACATAACGTACATTTTTCTGTAACATTAAACTTTGTGCTGGAAAACTAATGTTTGGAAATCTAAAATGTTTTTGTACTGACTCAATAATGTGGAAGTCATTAAATACAAATCTGTAACAAAGTTTGTACTAAAAAAAAATAGGGTGCGTAAGACTTTTGCGCAGTACTGTACAATCACGATTAAAGATGGCAATCGAAGCAAAGCAGACTGCAGACTGTTCTCTGTGAAAATATCAAGAGGAGATACTACAGCATCTTCCTGCAATACAAGTAACCTGATAGAACGTTATGATGTTTAGACAGTATCTTAAGTAGAGAGCGTAAAGATGGCCGACCTGATCACGCAGAGCAGTTATTATTGAGCGTGGTCATTAAAAATTGGCAAGGTGCCTGAATTGCGAGCACCCAAAAATATCACGTGTGGAGCAGTGAAGTGAGTGCACAGGGAAACTGTCATGAGCACTTCAGTTCTGCGAGCACTGAGACACGCAATGTGCATATCACGGCCCTGATTGCTTAATGTGAGGCGTATAACAGTGGGATGGAGCAAGGGTGAAACTCACCTGTGTGTGTGTGTGTGTGTGTTTTCAGACTCTGTCAGACCCAACATCTAAAACCACACCGGACTCCGACCCTCAGGATGAGGTCTTTGGTAAGAACTTTTTTTTTTTTTTGGTGCTTTTTGTTTCTTTGTACTTTCTGAGATGTTCTTAAGGTGGCCTTGGCTCTGAAGATGTAGCATAATGAATCCTCACACCCCTGAGTCAC
This sequence comes from Pangasius sanitwongsei, assembly GCA_037576675.1. NCBI lineage: Eukaryota > Metazoa > Chordata > Actinopteri > Siluriformes > Pangasiidae > Pangasius > Pangasius sanitwongsei. The sequence goes on from CM075023.1 coordinate 4,697,649, forward strand.
GCCAATGTGTTTGTCAAGACTCATCCACTCCACTCGGAGAACAAAGGAACACACGCTTTGTTCACCATGATGAAAGACTCTCTCCACTGTTATTTTCACCGAGTGCTGAAATCTACAAGATGTGACAATATATCAGTGTTATGGTATACTGCAATAAAGACAGCTGAAACAGTTCTAGACGGGCAGATAGATATGGAGATACAGAAAATGTAGAAAGAAATGTGAAATGTCAGCTCAAGTTAGCAAGTAAATCTAAACAGGCTTTGAATTATGGCCCTCTCCTCAGGTGAGGTTGAGATGGTCCAAGAATATACAGTTATTTCTCTACAGAAGGGGTAATAGGGCGTAGGTGGCATGGTGTACTATTTAGACATTTCTTAATATGGATGCTGGACATAGCCATGATGAAATACATACCCAACCAGTCACACTCTATTTCCCCTCCTCATTTTATTAACAACATACAGTCAGAAGCTATCATTTGTTAGGGTGCCCCCTGGTGGCCAAGGAGCCCTAAGCATGTCACTTATTAGCTCATTAGATATAGATATAAATTAAGTTGACCGTGGGGTTAAAGTAACAGAATGGCTTCATTTGGGTTGATTTTTTGTGGGTTTTATTTGGTAGGTCAACCATCCTTCATATAACTGAAATATATGGTGAGATACAGTGAACAGGACATTCTGGTAGAAATCAGTTTCATAATGCATTAGTGATAACTGACTGCTGGACACCACGTGAGAGAGAGAGAGAGAGAGAGAGAATACACTCTCTTCTAACAGTTAATGGACGTTTAATAGTGTTTAAAGACGCCTGATCTGATGTGTATTTGCTCAGAGCTGCTAACTAAGCAAACACACACACACCACAACACACAGTGCAAAACTGTTGACACACGAACAACAAATATAACATCAGCGTTAATACGTGGCTCAGCCATTAAGACTTGAGTCTGCTTCATCCAGCTGAGAAAGAAAGAAAGAAAGAAAGAATTGGGAACTAGATTCACTGTCTGAATTAGAGTTACTTTAAGTGTAACTTAAGCTCTGCCCATGTTGACCCAAGGAACGCCTGTCACCAAGAAAAATCGTGGTGTTTCTGATCCAATATGAAGTGTCACTTTGAGTGATGGATGTTTTGAGTAATTTTCTTGTCTATAACTCAGTTATTGGATGTTTAATGTAAAAAGTCTGGCATAAGGTGACCGAGTAGTGCGCAACACTACAAAGTTACAAAACCAGACATCGCAAAAGTGCAGCAGATTCACCCCACCACAACATTATCGCAACTTGAAAATCAAGTCTGAAAACAGACACAACAAAATGAATGGAAACAATAACACAATTGTTTCCTCACAGCAAGCTAAGCTACCGTCAACCAGTCTTACCAAATTAATGATGCTAATGATGTTTGAAGTAACATGCTAGTAAGAAGTGGAAAATTACATCTTACATTATACACTGCGTTCCACATTATTATGCAAATGTAATTTTTCTCTCTTTTTCCTAAATAATCTATAAAAATGATAGTT